>OZ005655.1:125425869-125553369 GCA_963930645.1 Salticus scenicus | reverse complement strand
AAATCACAATAAATTATTATTATTAATTTTTAAACTAAATTTGTGCAATTAAAATTTATAACTTTACTAAATTTTTTATTTTTATTATTTCGTTCTTTTAGGTATTAATTTTTGTTATTATTTTTATACATGACAATGTTTTCATACGTTCATTCCTGATGTCCCAGAAAGTCAAATTCTGCTTGCGACGTGCATGAATAGAATTAATTACGTGCGCTAATTCTCTACTTCTAGAGATGCAATAATATCATACATCGTCTTTCATATGCTTTTGTGCGACATAGCTGAATGCGGCCACCTCTTTAATTTAACTACGCTTTCGTGTTAATAAAAATGTAAAAGAAAACCTCAGAACCGCAAGACCTGTGGCATGTAACCAGACACCACTCAGTTTATCTGCATCAGTGCACTTTCAACTGGCCATAGCGATAAGTTCTACAGACAGTATCGTTTTCACACAATTATCTCGACACATGTTGCTGTGGCTTTGGCTTCTCTCCACGAACATGCAAGCAGTAGCCTCTCAATTTGTTTCGGTTTTCAAGTGACGCTCTCCACCTGTTGGCAATGTTCATCTCCCTCCTCCTTCTCCATCTTCGTGTGATGGATGGTATCGTCTACTGAACTCCTTTTATAAGGTATGTTCCTACGAACGCCCCTTGACATTAGAAAGGGAGATGAAAAAAAGTCCTTTGATCTGGAGCGCAGACTATTTCCGAGTTCATTTTTAAACGTCTATTAGAACAGCAACACAACAAATTCTTAATGTATCATTCTAGACGTTTTGATACGGGTTTTGAAGGTTAGCTTCATATTTAGGTTTCCTTTTGCATGAAAGTAAAATCGATCCATTCAGTGGGAATTTTTGATATTGTATACGTACTTTGGAAAGGAGGAATTCATTGGATATCAATTGAAGGATTTATATTTTCTTTTATTTATTTTTTTCTTTTAAATAATGGGCTTTAATAAATAAAGGGGGAAAAATCATACATACTTAAAATTTACACAAGGATAGAAATTTTAATAAAAACATTTGGAAGAAAAAAAAAATCCGAAGCCTATATTTGTTTTTTAAGTAATAGATATAAAGTTCACTGCAAAACCGAATTTAATTTAATAAAATAGAACAATTTTTTAAATCTGGTCTTCCATATAAAGGCATGCAGTAACAGTGATCACACTTATAATAACAAATAACAATAATAATAAAAATATTATTATTGATAACAATAATATATTTTTTATTACGGAGATAACTGAACAAGTGAACACTTATATAAAACTGATTTTTTTTTTTTTTTTGAAGAGAATTATATTTAATCGCAGATTGAAAATAGGTGACAATGATGACATATTTAATGTTGTCGCGTTGGTTCTTTCCTGTCTTAAGGAAAATGTCAAAGGTAATTTTTAGTGAATTTTAAAAAGTATTAATAATTCAACCAACCTTAAAGATTGAGGCAAAAAACACTGCACTTTCCTCTGTTGAACACAAAATCCATATCAGAAAAATATATTTTTTACCTTTTTTTTTAAACAGGTTTCCTGAAGTTTTTTCCTTCGGTTACATATATATCTTTTTGTTATTGAGGATGAGTCATTTTATATAATCTAGAGAAGAGATCGCCAACTGGTAATCCAGGGACCACGAAGTGGGCCATCAGAAAACGTCGGTTGACCATTAAAATCTGGTCAGTATTTCCCTTTTTTATGCGATATTAGAAACTACACTGGTTCTTCATGTAACTTTAACTTCGGAGTTTTCTGAATCACCTTACTTGCATAACAGTTTTCAATTAAATCATTCATTACACTATGTAAAGTATAAATAAGCTTAAAATATTTTATAATAATTAAGTTTGCTTTATTATTTTATTACAACTAATAAAACTTTAAACATATTTATTATGATTAATAAGTACATAGCAATTTTGTTATTGAATGTAAAACCCTCAAAAAATAAGTCCTGTTATACCACAAAAAAAATCCTGGCAGCAAAAGTTGCCAGAAAATATCTGTTTGCTGCGAAAAAATTTATTGACAGAAATTTTCCGTAACCAAACAATACAGAAAATATTCATGCAAACAGAGTTTTTCACAGTGCACACTGTAAAAATAAATTACATTAAATAAAATTTTTCCGTTCGACTAGAAGGAATGGTACCAGATCTCTCGACATAGTAGTCAAAAATTTTACCTGAAAACCACGGAATCATATTTCAAACTGTTACTTAGAATTTCCAGTCGTGCTTTAATACCAAGTATTCCGAGTACAAAACAGAAAAAATATGTACCCACCAGATAAATGCAGAAAAAAACGTCTTTTGACAGTTTGCGATGTAACTTTATAGTAAATTTATGTAGTTTGAGAAAACAGGAATAAATTACAGAAGTTTCTTGTTTTCTTAACAGTTTTTTTAGCAGTAAAATTAAAGGAGCTTACCTTCCAAGTATTTTGGAGACGCATCCATGGGACACCCTTAGCTGCCTAGAAATGTCACAAGGCCTGACACCTTGATGAGCAAGCTCTACAATTCGTTGGCGGACCATATCTGGCAGAGGTCGACCGTTTACAAATACGCCGCCCAATTGATTCACACCTCCGTGGCCTGGTTGAAGGAAAAAATAAATAAAATTTTGAATAAATAACTATAATCTGCATATTATGCATTACATTATAATGTCAAAGAACTTATTGAAGATATAAAATAGCGCGTATGGAATGCTGGACAGTAGAAAATATTGAACTGTATGTTTTATAAATCAAATAGATATAGTCGATCAGTAACCGAATTAGAAAAAGTTTTTTATTTATTAAAAACTTATAAATTAGTAAAAATATTACTTTTTGAGAATAGAGTTGCTTAATCCAAAATCTTTCTGAAATTATACAGTTGATTAATGAAAGAAATCGACGGAAAGAGATTTTTATTACCTGAAACTAAGTATCATTTTTTGTAATTCCTTTTATTGATTAGAGAATTTTCATGATAATTTAAAAATTTGGTAATTCAACCTCTAGAAAACTCAATGAGTGTAATGGTAAACGGCTTTGAATTAAATCACTGTTTAAGGAAAAATTACACTGGAAATAGAGTAATTGTCTCATCTTGTTAGCTTTGCTCGAGAAACTCTATCGCTTTCTATCACATTTTTACTGAAATTTCCTGTTAACAAACATACTAAGTTTTAAGGTAGTCACCTACACGGACTATCAATATAATGTTGTATTTTGTGGCAAAAACATCACTGAAGATACTTTGCGTCAGAAAACATAACTATCACTAAGTTACTATTAACAAAACTTTTTATAAACCACGTTTTTAAATTTTCTGTTGAATCATAGCTATAGAACTAACTACATTAGCACTTTATCAGTGCGTATGAAATCTTTAAACCAATTGTGACGTCAATTTTTGTGAGATACATAATTTAACTTTTTACAATTTTTTAACGCTCACGTTTAATTAAATTATTTATTTAATCACGTTTATTTATTTTTATGTCGAAAGAAAATGAACGCGTAAATTTATTTTTGGCAACAATTAAATTATAGCTAATATTTTAATGTCTATTTATAAGGTATTAGGAGGTTA
Organism: Salticus scenicus; assembly: GCA_963930645.1. Lineage (NCBI taxonomy): Eukaryota > Metazoa > Arthropoda > Arachnida > Araneae > Salticidae > Salticus > Salticus scenicus. Next base: position 125,549,770 of record OZ005655.1, on the reverse strand, counting down.
TTATTTTAATATTTTAATTAATTATAAGAAAACTATTCGAAAATTCGAAAATCGGACTTCGAAGTATTGTGTTGTCATCGGGTTGTGAGTTATTGTGAAAGTTTCAAATGTCTAGCTAGGGAAGTTAGTTAAAATTCGATTGTAAGATTTGTACCGGACAAACAAACAAACATACAAACAAACAAACGAGAATAGAAGTTAATAAAAACATGGTAAAAAGAGGTGATTATAAATATGTTCAAAAAAGCTATAAATGACTACTCACATGTCAGATTTTATATAAAAAAGAAAATTTCTAACGTTGTCTTTTCCCTTAACATACATAATTTTTGTGACTATTGTCCGCATATATTCATTAAAAAATTAATTATAATTTCTTTTTTAAATTTTAAAATATAGGTATCATTGTTACAAAAAAAGATATCTGATAAGGTAATTTAAAATCTTGTTTTTTCAAAATTATGGATTGTTTAAATTAAGCGACAAAATAGTTTTGAGCACCAATATTGTTTTTATTTTTTCTTACTTGTAAATGATAAATAAAGTACTGTTTTTCAGTGAAATTTTCTAAATTCGATTTTTGCTGTATTTACAAGTTTTGAGGTTCTCTGAATCCAAAAATCAAATTTTTAGCGATTGGTATGTGTGCACGTGTATCTGTTTGTCTGTCTCTCTATACATGTATATGTTTGTCTGTCTCTCTATACGTGTATCTCTCTCTGTGTGTGTCAAAATAACTCCCCCCCTCCCCCCCCCCCCCAAAAAAAAAAAAAAAAAAAAAAAAAAAAAAAAGAGAGGAAAAATGAAAAGGAGCTGTAAGTATAAACTTAGTATTCTATATATCTATCATACAAGGATGGCTACGTGAAAATTTCATTGAAATTGAACGAATGGTTCATGTATAGGGACATACAAAAAGAATTCAACTATATTACGTACATGAACGCAATTTCAAGTAGGCACAGTTTAACGTTTTTAAACTGCACTAAACAAAATGAAATTGATACATATTTTTTATATGCAGAAACACATATTTCACATATGGTATAAAAATCATTTATCCTTTATTTACAAGGACACAAAAAAGCTTATCTGATATATTAGAACCAAATTTAGAAGTGGCTCGAAGTACACAAAAGTTTTGTCATATAAAATTTTAAGTGCACTATTTAGTGCGTACATACTTTATAGATAACATTTCAAAGCTACTCAAAATTAATCAAATAAGTTTCAAAGAGTGGTGTGAGCAAAAGACATTTGAATAATTTGATTATTATTATTATTTATTTATTTATTTATTTTCAATTTAATAACAGCCGTAAATGTTTTATGAATGTAGCTACAATTTTAAAACGGACAGTGCGGAGGTAACGTTTAAAAACAGATATATTATCTTCCATACGTAAGCCTTAACAGCACGGGCATAATAATGTAGCGTAAGAGAAAGTGTAAGTGCCACATGATTTTATTTTAATTTATACCTCAATAAGGAAGTAGTTTAAATTTCAATACTCTGGATATAATATTTTCACTATACACGGCAGATATCGTTACATTTTTACACAATTCATTCAGTTGAAAATAATTATTATTCCCTTTAACTGGTATTCAAATTTACAAAAAATACAAACAAAATTGAGATGTTTAAATACAATAACAATTTAACAACAATAATAACAAAGTTTAGGTTAATAAAATGAATGTGAAAATTAGATGACTTAAAAAAATTATATACGAGAATTGTTAATATTATTATTAAATTAAATATAATACATAAATGCAACATATGAATGAAGTTATGCGAAACAGAACCTTAGAGTCCCGAAAGAATTCGGATTAATTTTTAGAACCAGCTTTAAATTGTTTTAATATAATTAGTAAATAACCGGTAAATAGTAAAAACATACTGTTTAAAAATAATTTTTCGATAAATTAAAAGGGGTTAATTGCAGAATAAAAAGGGAAAAGCATAGAGAAAAAGAATTTTAAACGTACACCAGAATGATTTTAATTTGTTAATTGCTGATAACACCAACTGAGAGGAAGAGCTGATTATTTTTAAAGCAGCTAGATTATTTTATATTAATCACAAATTTTCTGGTTAATTAATTTAGAGATAATAAATTAAACTTACTGGACGATTGGGACTCGGAAGAATTGGACCTCCCCATTTTAGGTTGAATATTTTCCACTCCCGGATTCGATTCCAGATCCAAGGTAGGCAAATAACTAATACAGCTTGAATCTGAAACGAACCCCGAAGAGAACACGTTAGGAAAAAAAAGTACATTTTAAAAATAAATATTATGAAAATTTTGGGTAAACTTTATCAGATTTCCAACACAATGTAATCATTTTAATTTTTGGAGAAATTAAAGTAAAGTTTGTAAGTAGGACTGAACAGAATTATTTTATTAAAATCAACAAAATTTACGCTAAAAAGCCAAGATCAGGAATTTATGATAAATGAATAACTTACAGTTAAAAGAATGCAAGAAATATATCTAATTTTGAGATTGAAAACTGAACCATTATTAAGAAACAATAAATAGAAAAATTTAATTATAGTAATAACAAGCGAAATACACGTGAATTCTAAATAGATGATTGATTATATAAAACAAAAGAAATTTCTTTTAATATAAAGATAATATATTTTTTAGTTTATCATATCAGTTCACTGGAAAATATTGATTTCATTGGATAAAATGTAAATTCATAGTAAAAACAAGCAAGAAACGGTGACTATGATAATTGAAAACATAAATGCACTTTTAAAAAATATAGTTTATTATTAAAATAAATTATAAAGCAATAAAAAACAAATTATTACTGTGAACATATTAGCATGTAGATAAAAAAAAAAAAATTAATCGTTCAATAAAAAACAGCATGATACTGGGTGCGTGCGTGTATATGTATTCAAATGTGCTCATTAAAAAAAAGAAAAAAAAAAAAATCATATTTAGAGCGAGTGATTATTTCTGTGGGCATAAAATTTGTGATTTTTTAAATTTGAAATTTAAATATCTGTTTTTAAAATTAAAATTTTACTTAATTAAAATATAATTGTTCAGCATGACAATTGGTCTGTATGTAAAATTCCATGCAAATTACTGAACAAGTTAATTTTACTTCAATAATAATAATAGAAAAATTCTGAAAATTTCTAATGCAAAACGCAATTATTTTTTGTGTTCAATACGTACAACCATAATCAAGGAAAATGTATAAATTAATAAATAATTTTTTCAAAACGATAGTAATAGTTCATAAATATTTTTTTCAATATCTTCACAAAAACCGCTCCATATCTCTTAATTAAACGATACACAAAATCCGTGAACAATACCCCCTACCACTTCCACCCTTCAAAAGAAAAAGAAAAGAAAAAGGCCGAAATTAAGAAATAGCTATGCTCTATTGACGCATTTTATACTTTTTCTTTTTTCTTATCTCCTGGTTCCGCATCAGATGAATCCAATAATATTGAAATGGGGAAGATTCCTCAAATTCTTTTAGATATTTCGTGTCTTAAATATTGGAAATTTTAAATAATGTGCTGAATATGGTACGATATAACGACCACACACTCTCTCCTTTTTTTTTTTTTTTTCTTGATATTTATAATCTTTTAGGGAAAAATTAAAAGAGGAGTATATGTTTGAAACATGATACAATATTTTCACAAACTTCTTTTTATTTATTTCTTCATTCGCATACAGGCGTACACACACATACACATACACACACACGCATATATATATATATATATATATATATATATATATAGCATATTAATTTTTAAAACGCAGCAACAGCCAGAGTAACATAAGATTTAATACCACTACATATATGTATATATATTAGTTGCAAACAGTTTGTTATTCCAATTCCCTAAATTTATTTTATTATTTTACTTTTTGTATATTTTTTATGAGTAATTTTATAGAATTTCGTGTAGTTTTCTTTAAAGTTGAGTATCAAATCTGTGAATGTAAAATAAGGAGAGTATAAAAATTTGATCACGACCAATTAAAAAAAAAAAAAAAAAAAGAAAGAAAGAAAAGAAAAGAAAAGAAAATTACGTCCTGGAAAAAATTAATTTCTTTGAATTTAAATTTTTTCTATCAATTTTCTTTATCAATATAAATAAATATATAAAACAAAAAATAAAACAAAATAAAATTATGTATTATGAATATTTTCTAGTATGCTGAACGCCTTTAAAGGTAAAGATTTTTAAAATTCTAATTTCATCAAATATCACATTAACCAAATTATTTAAATTTATGATGTTTTTCAATTTGTGTAAAAAATATTGAACCAATTAAAACTACCACCTCCTTTCAAAGCATAACTCTGTATACATAAAGTAAAAACACAATATTTTCTATTAGTACAAGAATTTTAATTAGAACTGGAGCTAATGGAAATAATAATTATGATTTCAAGTCATCTTAAATTCGAGTAAAATATTAAATTAGATATAGTAATGCGAAAAAGAATGCATGATTTTAGACTCCAGTTTGATTTTGCACATCTCAGTTTATTTATAAATACCTCAATACATATAAAAGAAATTAATAACAATAATACGAAAGAACAGTATGAAGAAATTTCCTGCATCAATATATTGTGAAAATGAAGAAATTATAATGTAAGTAGAGATGAAACAACACTAATATCTAAACTATTTCTTTCTCTGTCTCTCTATCTCGCTCTCTCTAGCGTCAATTTCATTGTTTTCTTTTTTACCTAAAACTCTTGTTTTTTTTATAATACAGAATACTTATTTCACTAACTAAGAATTTTTTGGTCGTATTAGATAAAATTTTGTACATTTTGTCCGTATTAGATAAAATTCCACCAAAATTTTAAATTGCGCATATTTAAAAATTTATTAATTAACAATATCATTAAGAAGTCTTTTAAGGACACTATTTTGGTTTTGAAATCATAGAGAACAAAGTGTACAGTTATAAATTTGTTTATTACAATGATTTATAATGGTTTGATGCAGGAAAACGTTTTTTTTTTTTTAAATTTTTTATTTATTTATTTATTTATTTTATTTATTTATTTTTGAAAAACTGTTATATATTCATATAGAATTAAATAAAAATTCCAATAAAAATATTTTGAATATTTTTCTTTCTATAAGTTATAGTTTTTCACATTTAATATAAGCACGGTATTTATATTTCTCTGTGGTATTTTTTGTAAAAACAAGACATTAATATTCAATTATATTTAAAATAGGAACTTAACAATTTTTGTGTATTAAATTTCTATTTATGCTTAAACAGTTAACTAAATTACATATTTATAGATATATAAAACGCATTGTGTATGATTATTTTAATATTTGTTGTTTGATATTTTTTGTTATTTATTCACATCAGATATTTTAAAAATATTATTAACATAACTCTTTATGAGGTAAACAAAAATTATCTGCAGTCGCAGGAATTCCGGGTTATCTAGTACCTTACAGTTAACACTCCCAAAAAGAAATGTTTCAATTATCAAGTAGGAATGGAATGTTTCGATAATCAAAGTATATTATATTAGTCTCAGTTTTAAATAATTGCTAAATTCATTGGATTAAACTGACATTATTCATGACATTCCTTTTATATATTAACAAAAAATATCTGCAGTCGCACGAATTCCGGGTTATCTAGTGCCTTACACTAAAAGTCCCAAAAAGGAATATTTCAATTATCAAGTAGGAATGGAATGTTTCGATAATCAAAGTATATTATGTTAGTCTCAATTTTAAATAATTGCTATATTCATTGGATTAAACTGACATACGACATTGCCTAAATTTATTGGTACTTTTTATGTATTTGTTAGAAAAAAAAAAAAAAAAAAAAAAAAAAAAAAGAAACTTACTTTTACAAGCATAATAATCCACCATAGACATATTGTACCGGTAACTTGCCGTACTTAAGTCCATTGGTCTCATAATGGATCTATGTCCGTTATCCAAATAGCTAGGCATATTTGACTTTCTCTAAATCAACTCTGAATAATAAGAACAAATTTCATTGTAAAAGCTCCCTGGTATCGTTCCTTCTAAATCCTTCGAAGAGGTGTGCACAACTGACTCTTTTCAAATTTCGTTTATTCAGTTCAGAGAGGGGGAGTTCAGATAGAGGGGAGGGTATTGGCAAGCACCCCCAGTCACGTGATTCGGTTGCTTTCGCATATTCACAATCACCCCACCTTCTTGTTGTCATCGTTGAGAATGACACTCCAAAGAATCTATTCATTTTGAGTGTCTTCAGTTTAAGCTATTTATGTTACAAAATCAATAAAAAGTAGCATAAAACTATCTAAATACAATATGATAAAAAAGTCATTTTACTCTACAAGTGTACACTTATATATTGATGACGATTGTATAAATAAAACTTTGCATAAATTTATGCTTTTAAAATTCAAATAATCAAATTATAGGCTCCTTTCCATCCGAACATAAGATTGTTTTATCTATTTAATTTTATAAATTATTATTAAAGTACAACAAATTCTACTGTAATCTGATGATTCCTAATTTATCCACGCGAAACTTTCACTAATTTCTAGTAAATCTTATTGCTATATTTTCAAATTTGGATTGAATGTTAATGAATAAAACTTTCTTGTTAAAACTTAATGTTTTTTTTTTTTTTTACTTACGGTGTTCATTCCTGTTCATCAATCATGTTATAAGAAAAACTTGTTTTGCACAATAAATAAATACTTATTAGTATATTTTAAAGTATTTTAAACAAATCTTTCACATTGACACAACCATTTTTTTTTTTCAAATTAACGTTGAACTAGTTTTGAAGATAGAATTCTTCGACGTGGATCTGAGAGTTCTACAAAATTTTCTCAGGAGAAATTTTCAAATAGTTGAGAAACACTTTACCGCTCCTATGTTTCTGTTTCTATTGATCTTTATGCTTCTTCAGTTTTAGTATTTTGACTTTACAAAAAACAGGCTACAGACAGATTGTAGATTTTCCTTTTCTCATTGTAAACACTTAAATTTAAAGGCACGGTAACGCTGTTATCTTAAAAAACACAGTTAAAGTGTTTAAATTTTTCTTGGAATACATGAGATTTTGAAATTTTACATACTTATACGCGCAACTAAACACACTCATCGTTAAATTAATTGTAAAAGGATGTTTCAAGTTAAGAACCAACAAGAAATAAACGACGGTCTTTCTGCTTGATCTGATCTGAGAGAACAGATGGTTGTCGCTTTTCAAACAACAAGGGGCTTCTTGTTTTATGCTTCCCCCTGCCGCGTTACGCAAATCCTAAATCTAATGCTATAAATACGGTCTCTTAAAGAAGTTCATAAAGTAAGATTGAAGAGAAAAAAGGACTAACATAAGGAAGGCTCCATTATAAAAGAAAACTAAATTAAAAGTGTTTTTTGAGATTTTATTTTTATTTTTAACAGCACTGTTAAGTGTTATTTCTTTCTTCTCAATAAATATATTTGTAAAAGTTATATTAAAAAATAAAAATAACTTCGTTTATCAGGGTGAATTTATGCCATTCATTTTACAAAGTTCGCTGTTTTTGTTTTTTTAAATGATGCATTATATCTCTAATTTCATGTCCCCCCACCACTTTTTCTTTCTTTTCTTTTTTAAATATACGCCTTGTAAAAAAGCCATGAATGTGTACTTTTTTTTCCCTTTCTCGTTAAATTACTGAAAATTAGTCTAAATCTTTGAAATAGATCAAATAAATTAATCTATAAAATCAAATTATCAATACAGATTTTTTTTTTCTCTTCTCCCTCTTTTTTTTATATAAACATCTAGTAAAGTAATATAAAAAAAAAAAAAATTATTTAAAAGTTTTAGCATTCACCGCATAAAATCATCTAAGAAATATACATAACACTTAAACATTAAAAATCAAGAGCGCCCGTGCTTTTACTTAAAATTTATTTATATGTTAGTGCCCAACTACGAACTTCAATGTAGTTGGATTTAAAACTATATACTAACTAATTGTAAAAGTCAACATAATGAAAAGCATATTAACTCAAGATAAATTTAAAATTGACATACTTCAAAGCTTCCTGAAAGAGGCATAGGATAATCTTTATCTTCCAAGGAAAAACATGGGTAAAAAAAAGTATTATTTGTTAATGATAAACTTTGTTACTGTTGTTGCTGTCTATCCCACAAAATATGTGTTCGCAATGTGCAACTTCTGGCATCTTACTAGTTTTACATTAAAAACTCTATTATAATATGTTTAACTAGAATGAGTTGAAAATGCTTTAACTATTTTTTTAACTATATTTATAATGCTTTGAAGTATTCACATTAATAAGATACTGATACATAAATTATTACATAAATTTAAACAATATAATTTATTAAAATATCACGCAACGTAAACTTATTTTTGAATCATAATTTGAAGCGATTCCTTCCCAAATACTCGGACCACTTATTAAAAAGGGAATATTTTGAAAGTGTCATGCTATAAAAAAGTATATTTTTGGACCATAATTTGAATCGATATATTCCCTCTCTTTTGCATCACACACTGTCAAAGTAAAGCTATTTATATATTTTTTAAATGTTATGCAATGAAAATGTATCTTTTTAACCATAATTTAAAAACAATTTCTCTCTGGCTCCCTAACGTTATCATATTGACACATTTAAGAAATACGTTTTTTTAAATGTCACAGATGTGTATATTTTTGAACCAGAATTCAAAACTATTATTTTCGCTCTCATACGCATCCCACACTGTAAAATTTAAAATTTAGGCAATATCTTTTAGAAAATGTCATGCAATGAATATACACATTTTTGATTCATAATTCTAAATGATTCCCTACCATTCCCTCGCATGACACATTGCAGCATTTAAGTGATACATTTTTAAAATGTCATGAAATAAAAAAAAAATATTTTTAAATGATATTTCGAAAGGATTCCTTCTCACTCTCTCGAAGCATACATTATAACACTTAAGCAATATGTTTTTTGAAAATGTCATGCATGTAAATATATACTTTTTAACAAAAATTCGAAATCTCACAACATACATTTAATCAATACATCTTTAAAAATCTCATAAAATTTAAATGCATACCTTTTAAACGTAATATGAAACGATTCCTTCCCTCTTTCCTGACATTACACAACACACTGTAACATTCAAGCAATACTAATAATAAATATAAAACTTTAAAATAACACCATTAGCATTTTATGGTGTTTATACAAAGTTTTATATTTATTACTTTTAAACGTTAGTTCTGTGGTGCTTTTTATAATTCAAGCAATACGTTTTCGAAAATTTGATGCAATGAAAATATATATCTTTGAACCATAATTTGAAACGATATATTTTCTCTTACTCGCATCACAATTCTCACAATTAAGTTACCTATTTTTCAAAATGTTTTGCGATAAAATGAATATTTTTTAACTACAATTCAAAACAAATTTCTCTCACCTCCCTCACACCGCACATTGTCACATTTAAACAATACGATTTTGAAAATGGCATGCAATGAAAATGTATATTTTTGAACCATAATTCGAAACGATACCTTCCATTCTTTTACCATATCGCACAGTACCTCATTTAATAATTTATTTTTGAAAATGTCTCCAATGAATTTTTCTTTTTACTCTTATTTGTCAGAATCCCTCTCCCAACTCACGCATTACGCATTGTCACATTTCTGTAAAACTTCTTTAAAATATCACGCGATATATATATATATATATATATATATATATATATATATATATATATATATAACCGATACATTTCTTCTCCCTCGCATCACACAGTGAAACATAACATTTAACAATTGTGTTTTTTAAAATGCATATACTTGAACTAGAATCCGAAAACATACTTTCCCCTCTCATACGCATTACATATTGTAATGTAACATGTAACATATATGTAATAAGTTTTAGAAAATGTCATGGAATGAAAAAATATATTTTTGAATCAAATTTTAAAACGATTCATTCCGTATTCCTCACATCATACATTATAACATTTCAGTAATACGTTTTTTAAAAAAAGTCATGTAATGAAAAGGTATATTTTTGAGCCATAATACAAAACAATTTCTTTGTCCTTTCTTGCGTCACACTTTGTCATCTTTAATCAATACCTTTTTAAAATGTTATGCAAAGTAAATATATGTCTTTTAACCATAATTGAAAACTGTTTCTCACCACTCCCTTTCATCATACTTTGTAAAATTTAAGCAATATCGTTTTGAAAATCTCAAGCAATGAAAATGTACATTTTTGAAACATAATTCGAAACGATAGCTTTTTTTCACCCTCTCATCAAACATTGTAACATTTAAGAAACATATTTTTGAAAATGCCAAAAATGTATGTATGTGAACCAGAATTCGAAATCATTCCTTTCTCACTAATACGTATCAAACATTGTAATATTGAAGCAGCACGTTTTAGAAAATATCACAAAAGAAATCATCTTCTTTTCATTGCACCACGAAATGAAACATTAAAGCAATACGTTTTTTAAAATTTCATGGAATGAAAATGTACATTTTTGAACCGTAATACGGAACAGTTTTTTTCCCATACTTAACAAATATATTTAAACAATACGGTTTTGAAAATTCCATGTAATGAAAATGTATATTTTTGAATCAGTATTCGAACTAATTCCTTCCCCCTCCTTTGCATCACACATTGTAATATTTAAACGATACATTTTCTAAAATATATATTTTTGAATTATAATAGGAAACGATTCCTCCCCCTTTTCGCAGCGACGACTATAACATTTAAACATTATTATTATTATTATGTTTTTAATGTCATGCAATGTAAATGTATGTATCTGAATAATAATTCAAAACTATTCCGTCCCACTCTGTCGCATATTATATTCTAAAATTTATGCAATACGTTTCTGAAAATGTCATGTAAAGAAAATGTATATTTCTGAATGTGAACCAGAATTCTAAACCATTCTTTTCTCACTCATACAGATGAAAATTTGTAAAATTTAAGTAACATGTTTTAGAAAATATCACCGATTAAGATGTATATTTTTGAAGCATAATTCAAAATGACTTCTTCCCACTCCTTCGAAATGTACAGTGCAACATTTAACCAATACATTTTTTAAAATGTCATGCAATGGAAATTTCTATTTTTGAACCACAATTCGAAATGATACGTTTCTTCCTCTTTGCATCACACAGTGTAAAATTTAACAAATTTCATTTTTGAAAATGCCATGTAATGAAAATATATATTTTTAAACCATAATTCTAAATTATTCTTTCCTCCTTCTCGAAACCAAATACTGTAACTTTAAAGAAGTAAGTTTCTAAAATAATATGCATTGAAAATGAATATTTTTGAGCCATAATTCTAAACCACTCTTTCCTGCTACCTCATATCACGTATTGTAACAATTAAGCAATACACTTTTGAAAATGTCATGAAGTGAAAATGTATATTTTTGAACCATAATTCGAAACAATTCCTTCTAACTATTCCATAGCATTTAAGCAATACTTTTTAAAAATGCATATTTTTGAATCATTATTGAAACGATTCCTTCACTGCACTCGCACCACTCATTATAACATTTGAAACACTACCTTTCCGAAAATGTCATTCCAAAATACACATGCTTTAACATATTTATATTTTTAACCACAATTCGAAAGGATACGTTTCTTTCCCCTCGAATCACACAATGTAACATTTCAAAAAATTACTTTTTGAAAATGTCGTGCATTGAAAATGTGTATGTCTAATTTAAAATGCGAAACCATTGTACCCCTCTTATACGCTTTACACACTGTAATATTTAATTAATATGTTTTAGAAAATAACACGTAATGGAAATGTATATTTTTGAATCAAATACAAAAGAAATCGTCATCTTTTCACTGCATCACGCAATGTCACATTAAAGGAATACGTTTTTTTACGGTTTTGAAAATTCCATGTAATGAAAATGTATATTTTTGAATCAGTACTAGAACTAATTCCTTCCTCCTCCTTTGCATCACACATTGTAATATTTAAACGATACATTTTCTAAAATATATATTTTTGAATTATAATACGAAACGATTCCTCCCCCTTTTCACATCACCGACTATAACATTTAAACATTATTATTATTATTATTATTATTATTATTATTATTATTATTATTATTATTATTATTTTAATGTCATGCAATGAAAATGTATGTATTTGAATAATAATTCAAAACTATTTCGTCCCACTCTGTCACATATTATATTCTAAAATGTATGCAATATGTTTCTGAAAATGTCATGCAATGAAAATGTATATTTTTGAATGTGAACCAGAATTATAAACCATTCTTTTCTCACTCATACGGATCAAAATTTGTAAAATTTAAGTAACGCGTTTTAGAAAATATCACCGATTGAAATGTATATTTTTGAATTATAATTCAAAATGACTTCTTCTCACTTCTTCGGAATGTACAGTGTAACATTTAACCAATGCATTTTTGAAAATGTCATGCAATGGAAATTTATATTTTTGAACCACAATACGAAATGATACGTTTGTTCCTCCCTGCATCACATTTTGTAACATTTAAGAGATTTCGGTTTTGAAAATGCCATGCAATGAAAATGTATATTTTTGAACCATAATTCTAAATTATTCCTTCCTCCTCCTCGAAACCAAATACTGTAACTTTAAAGAAGTACGTTTCTAAAATAATATGCATTGAAAATGAATATTTTTGAGCCATAATTCTAAACCACTCTTTCCTGCTACCTCATATCACGTATTGTAACAATTAAGCAATACTCTTTTGAAAATGTCATGAAGTGAAAATGTATATTTTTGAACTATAATTCAAAACAATTCCTTCAAACTATTCCATAGCATTTAAGCAATACTTTTTGAAAATGTATATTTTAGAATCATAATTATTGAATCGATTCCTCCACTCCACTGGCACCACTCATTATAACATTTTAAACAGTACCTTTCCGAAAATGTCATTCCAAAATACACATGCTTTAAAATATTTATATTTTCAACCGCAATTCGAAAGGATACGTTTCTTTCCCCTCGAATCACACTATGTAACATTTCAAAAAATTACTTTTTGAAAATGTCGTGCATTGAAAATGTGTATGTCTAATTTAAAATTCGAAACCATTGTACCCCTCTTATTCGCTTTACACATTGTAATATTTAATTAATATGTTTTAGAAAATGTCATGCAATAAAAATGTATATTTTTGAATCAAAATACAAAAGAAATCATCTTCTTTTCATTGCACCACGAAATGAAACATTAAAGCAATACGTTTTTTAAAATTTCATGGAATGAAAATGTACATTTTTGAACCGTAATACGGAACAGTTTTTTTCCCATACTTAACAAATATATTTAAACAATACGGTTTTGAAAATTCCATGTAATGAAAATGTATATTTTTGAATCAGTATTCGAACTAATTCCTTCCCCCTCCTTTGCATCACACATTGTAATATTTAAACGATACATTTTCTAAAATATATATTTTTGAATTATAATAGGAAACGATTCCTCCCCCTTTTCGCAGCGACGACTATAACATTTAAACATTATTATTATTATTATGTTTTTAATGTCATGCAATGTAAATGTATGTATCTGAATAATAATTCAAAACTATTCCGTCCCACTCTGTCGCATATTATATTCTAAAATTTATGCAATACGTTTCTGAAAATGTCATGTAAAGAAAATGTATATTTCTGAATGTGAACCAGAATTCTAAACCATTCTTTTCTCACTCATACAGATGAAAATTTGTAAAATTTAAGTAACATGTTTTAGAAAATATCACCGATTAAGATGTATATTTTTGAAGCATAATTCAAAATGACTTCTTCCCACTCCTTCGAAATGTACAGTGCAACATTTAACCAATACATTTTTTAAAATGTCATGCAATGGAAATTTCTATTTTTGAACCACAATTCGAAATGATACGTTTCTTCCTCTTTGCATCACACAGTGTAAAATTTAACAAATTTCATTTATGAAAATGCCATGCAATGAAAATATATATTTTTAAACCATAATTCTAAATTATTCCTTCCTCCTTCTCGAAACCAAATACTGTAACTTTAAAGAAGTAAGTTTCTAAAATAATATGCATTGAAAATGAATATTTTTGAGCCATAATTCTAAACCACTCTTTCCTGCTACCTCATATCACGTATTGTAACAATTAAGCAATACACTTTTGAAAATGTCATGAAGTGAAAATGTATATTTTTGAACCATAATTCGAAACAATTCCTTCTAACTATTCCATAGCATTTAAGCAATACTTTTTAAAAATGCATATTTTTGAATCATTATTGAAACGATTCCTTCACTGCACTCGCACCACTCATTATAACATTTGAAACACTACCTTTCCGAAAATGTCATTCCAAAATACACATGCTTTAACATATTTATATTTTTAACCACAATTCGAAAGGATACGTTTCTTTCCCCTCGAATCACACAATGTAACATTTCAAAAAATTACTTTTTGAAAATGTCGTGCATTGAAAATGTGTATGTCTAATTTAAAATGCGAAACCATTGTACCCCTCTTATACGCTTTACACACTGTAATATTTAATTAATATGTTTTAGAAAATAACACGTAATGGAAATGTATATTTTTGAATCAAATACAAAAGAAATCGTCATCTTTTCACTGCATCACGCAATGTCACATTAAAGGAATACGTTTTTTTACGGTTTTGAAAATTCCATGTAATGAAAATGTATATTTTTGAATCAGTACTAGAACTAATTCCTTCCTCCTCCTTTGCATCACACATTGTAATATTTAAACGATACATTTTCTAAAATATATATTTTTGAATTATAATACGAAACGATTCCTCCCCCTTTTCACATCACCGACTATAACATTTAAACATTATTATTATTATTATTATTATTATTTTAATGTCATGCAATGAAAATGTATGTATTTGAATAATAATTCAAAACTATTTCGTCCCACTCTGTCACATATTATATTCTAAAATGTATGCAATATGTTTCTGAAAATGTCATGCAATGAAAATGTATATTTTTGAATGTGAACCAGAATTATAAACCATTCTTTTCTCACTCATACGGATCAAAATTTGTAAAATTTAAGTAACGCGTTTTAGAAAATATCACCGATTGAAATGTATATTTTTGAATCATAATTCAAAATGACTTCTTCTCACTTCTTCGGAATGTACAGTGTAACATTTAACCAATGCATTTTTGAAAATGTCATGCAATGGAAATTTATATTTTTGAACAACAATACGAAATGATACGTTTGTTCCTCCTTGCATCACATTTTGTAACATTTAAGAGATTTCGGTTTTGAAAATGTCATGCAATGAAAATGTATATTTTTGAACCATAATTCTAAATTATTCCTTCCTCCTCCTCGAAACCAAATACTGTAACTTTAAAGAAGTACGTTTCTAAAATAATATGCATTGAAAATGAATATTTTTGAGCCATAATTCTAAACCACTCTTTCCTGCTACCTCATATCACGTATTGTAACAATTAAGCAATACACTTTTGAAAATGTCATGAAGTGAAAATGTATATTTTTGAACCATAATTCGAAACAATTCCTTCTAACTATTCCATAGCATTTAAGCAATACTTTTTAAAAATGTATATTTTTGAATCATTATTTGAAACGATTCCTCCACTGCACTCGCACCACTCATTATAACATTTGAAACACTACCTTTCCGAAAATGTCATTCCAAAATACACATGCTTTAACATATTTATATTTTTAACCACAATTCGAATGGATACGTTTCTTTCCCCTCGAATCACACAATGTAACATTTCAAAAAATTACTTTTTGAAAATGTCGTGCATTGAAAATGTGTATGTCTAATTTAAAATGCGAAACCATTGTACCCCTCTTATACGCTTTACACACTGTAATATTTAATTAATATGTTTTAGAAAATAACATGTAATGGAAATGTATATTTTTGAATCAAATACAAAAGAAATCGTCATCTTTTCACTGCATCACGCAATGTCACATTAAAGGAATACGTTTTTTTACGGTTTTGAAAATTCCATGTAATGAAAATGTATATTTTTGAATCAGTACTAGAACTAATTCCTTCCCCCTCCTTTGCATCACACATTGTAATATTTAAACGATACATTTTCTAAAATATATATTTTTGAATTATAATAGGAAACGATTCCTCCCCCTTTTCGCAGCGACGACTATAACATTTAAACATTATTATTATTATTATGTTTTTAATGTCATGCAATGTAAATGTATGTATCTGAATAATAATTCAAAACTATTCCGTCCCACTCTGTCGCATATTATATTCTAAAATTTATGCAATACGTTTCTGAAAATGTCATGTAAAGAAAATGTATATTTCTGAATGTGAACCAGAATTCTAAACCATTCTTTTCTCACTCATACAGATGAAAATTTGTAAAATTTAAGTAACATGTTTTAGAAAATATCACCGATTAAGATGTATATTTTTGAAGCATAATTCAAAATGACTTATTCCCACTCCTTCGGAATATACAGTGTAAAATTTAACCAATGCATTTTTGAAAATGTCATGCAATGGAAATTTATATTTTTGAATCACAATTCGAAATGATACGTTTGTTCCTCTTTGCATCACATTTGTAACATTTAAGAGATTTCGTTTTTGAAAATGCCATGCAATGAAAATGTATATTTTTGTACCATAATTCTAAATTATTCATTCCCCCTCCTCGAAACCAAATGCTGTAACTTTAAAGAAGTACGTTTCTAAAATAACATGCATTGAAAATGAATATTTTTGAGCCATAATTCTAAACCACTATTTCCTGCTACCTCATATTGCATATTGTAACAATTAAGCCATGCACTTTTGAAAATGTCATGCAGTGAAAATGTATATTTTTGAATTACAATACGAAACGATTCCCCCCCCCCCTTTCGCGTCGCCGACTATAACATTTAAACATTATTATTATTGTTATTATTATTATTGTTATTATTATTATTTTTTTTTTATGTCATGCAATGAAAATGTATGTATCTGAATAATAATTCAAAACGATTCCGTCTCACTCTCTCGCATATTATGTTCTAAAATTTAAGCAATACGTTTCTGAAAATGTCATGCAAAGATAATGTATATTTTAGAACCATACTTCTAAACAATTCTTTCCTTCTCACTTATGCATACACAAAAAACTTCTGAATACGTTTTTGTAAGTGTCGAGCAATGAAAACATGTATTTTTGAACCGTAATTCGAAAAAATTTCTCTTCCCGCCATTCCATTGCATTTCACTTTGTCACATTCAAGCAATTCTTTTTGAAATGTCTACCATTGAAAATGTATATGTTTGAACCAGAAATAGAAACCATTCTATCTCCTTTTACACGAATAGTACATTGTAACATTTAATCAACATGTTTTAGAAAATGTCATTCAATAAAAATGTGTATTTTTGTATCATATTTATGTATATTTATTCATGTGTATTTTTGAAATCGAAACGATTCGTTTCCATCTCCTCGCATCACACATAGTAACATATAAGCGATAAGTTTTTGAAAATGTCATGGAATGAAAATGTATACTTTTCAATCATACTTTTGAATCCATTCTATTTTAGTTCCTGAGATCATACAGCATTTAAACAATATGTTTCTGTAATTGTCATCCAATGAAAATGTATATTTTTGAACCATAATACGAAACAAATTCTTCCCGTCTCTCGTATCAAACATTTTAGTATTTAAGCAATACGATTTTGAACATGTTATACAATGAAAATGTATATTTTTGAATCCTAATTTGAAACAGTTCTTCTATTTTACCTCGCATCACACATCGTTGCATAAAAGCAATACTTCCTTTTTTTTATGGTATAAAGAAGTATATTTTGGAATCATAATTTGAAACGATTTTTTTCCACTACTTTGCATACCACATTGTTATATTAAAACATACATATCTGAAGATTACATGGAATAAAAATGCACATTTTTGAACCACAATTCAAATGATACCTTTCCCCTCCCTCGCAAAACGTATTGTAACATTTAAGCCATAGTTTTTTAAAAATATAATGCAAATGAAATTGCATATTTTTGATTCATAATTCAAATGAACTCCTCTGTCTTCCCTCGCATCACACATTGTCACGCTTAAGATTTTTCTCCTTTTTTTGAAAATTGTTTGCAATTAAAATGTAGATTTTTGGATCATAATTGGAAACGGTCCATTCCTTTCCTCTCACGTCATACATTGCTTTATTAAAACTCTTTATTATTGAAAATTTAATTTAATGAATTTTTAAAAAGGATTAAGACACATAACTACCATTTGCATTAAAATTAATAAGAGTGAATTCGGACTATACTAAATCAAAGTGTAAGCCGAAAGAAGTAAGAATGAGAGACTTACAAATGGTGTTTTACTGTGCATATATATGTGTTTGCAAATGTGTGTATCAATTCGGTTTATTTTGATCTTTTTCCACCAGTTCACACTTTGATAAATTTCTATATGTTTTCATATTATAACATACCAAAATAACTAAAGAAAATGTGAAAGAAAAATTCTATTATATCTAAAATTTTCTTCCGTGTAAGATTCGCGGTTTTACGTTAGAAAGCGTTAACACGAATTTAGCACGGTTTTTCGATCATATAAATTAGCCTGAGTATCTCTACTGTTGTATGAAATAAGTTCATTCTCATTTGTAACTTTCTTCTCCGAAAGAATGTTTCACATTTAACTTCTCCACATCACAGAAAAGAGCGTCCACTCCCAATGTCAAGAACACCGACAGCTTCATTGGGAAAGTGTCAGAACGAGACCAACAATGCAAAATATCATGCGTTTTATTCCCCGGCATCCCGTTCGGCAGTGAAGTTTTCTTCCATTGTACTTCACTTCCCCGAGAGAACATAATGAAGGGGGATGCGGAGTGCGCAGCTTTTGTTGAGTGGCCCTCTTTTCGTGTCTTTTGACAGCGATTCGACTCTATTCGGCAGTCATTTATCGCCTTTTGAAAACGATCACAGACACTCCACGACCCTTGTATATGTATGCCACAATAAAAGGGTTGCATGTGAAAAATATTTGGCGTGAAACGGCTCGCCAAATTATCATTTTTTGGAATATATGCCCACAGTGTACAGTATACGAGTAAATACATAAATATGCCTACAGATAACCGAAAATAATCTAATGCAAAATTAAACTTATAATTAGCATTTTTGTTATAGCACAAAATGGTTCCTGTTTCTACCGAAAAAAAAATGTATAAATATAATATAGCATTATGTATATATAATAAGTAATATTAATATTATATTGTAATCAGCAATATTAATATGTATGTATAATAAGTACAAAACATTAAATAAACACCATAAAAGGGGAAATACTTGCATAAAAATTTTTCAGACCGAAATAAAACACCACTCTTCGTCAGGCGAACAAAATAGGCACGAGTGCTGCAAAAAACCGGCAACGCACAAAAACAATATGAGTGATTATCCAAAATAAATAAAACCGACGAACGAAATAAAACTATATTTATGTGGACCTGGAGAAACTGTTGCGAGATCTTTTATTTTCTTATTTTCTCGTGTTTATTCTTGTTTATTCTTATTATTTTTGAACGCCAGTCTTCTGGTGCATTTTTATTAATCATAAGCATAAATGCACATGCGTTTCGGAGGTTTTTCATAGTCGTATTTCTTCTTTAAAGTACTTCATATTTGTCTTCTCTTTTTCTAGTTTACCTACTTTTTCATTAACAATGCTTGAGCAAATAATATTTAAAATAATTTAAAATTCTATGCCAGATTTCAATTATTATTTAATGTTTATTTATGTTCTAAATTTTAGATTACATAAAATGTGTTTTTATATTATCATAATTATTTTGAATTTTAAAAGATTGTTTATCCATTTTAATATTATATAAAATTTTGAAAGTCAATTTCAACAAACAAATATAGAATCGTGATTTAAATACAATTGAAATTTTTTTCAAATTTACGTTTTAAAAACATTTAAAAAGATCTTTTTTTTTTTTTTTTTTTTTTTTTTTTTTTTTTTAATTTAATATTCTTTTTTTCCTCTTCTAAAATTTAGTGAAGTACAAATCCTATTTCTTATTTTCTGTCATTTTTATTTATCGCTTTTCCGTAAGATAAATACCATGTTTTAACTGTTCAGTTCCATGTTATTCTCATAAACTCTTTATCTGAACTATATTCCACCGCAGAGGGAAAGAAAAACTATTAGCTATTTGTAAAAGCCTGTCAATCGAAAAAATAGGAAGCTATAAAATTTATTAATTGAAAGAGAGATTTACGTTCGAAGGTTTACATCCATGTAAGATTTTAATTTAATAATAATAATAATAATAATAATAATATATATATATTTTTTAATGAGATTTCAAGTTAGCTTTTCTGAATGTCAAATTAAAATTGCTTCTAATGCTCAGAATTTTCCTATGTTCTTAATATGTTCTATACAACAGTATTACATATAAAGAAACCAATAGCTGTTTTACGCTCGAAATAATAGTTGTAATTTGGTTAATACATGAAGCGGACAATCTCTGAACATTGATACTTGAATATTCATTTTAATCAAAATTTACTAAAATTTGTTTTCATTATTTATTTACTTCATTTAATTAATTAATTAATTAATCAGTTTTTTTTTTGTCTTTAGACGAATTAAAAAAAAAAAAAAGAAGAAGAATATGAGTAGCGGGATTTTAATTTATAACCGAACATTTTAGAGCAAACAATTCTTGCCTTTTTTTTTCTTTTTATACAAATAATAAAACTTTTTCATCAACAATAATAAAACTTTCCTCCAAATTCATAAAATTTTTTTCGCATAAATAATAAAACTTTCCTCCAAATTCATTAAAAACTTTTCACATAAATAGTAAAACTTTCCTCCTCCATCCTCAAACTACCAATGTTTTTTTTTTTTTTTTTTTTTTTTTTTTTAAGGAATAAATATCATCTAAAAAACACGAAAAAGTCGCCCATAGGTAGCATTTTTGCCAAATATGGTGTACCTTTTATCAATAACCTCATAAACGCAGCATCAAAAAGGTGAGTCTATTGTGAGAGTGTGATTTATGCATCGTGCGAAGAAGTGGGAATGTTCAGCCATTTTTCTCCCTTGACATACACTTTAATCCCTACTACAGGGATATATAAAGGTGTGTATGATCCCCAAATTATAAATAAAATACATAGACTCAAAAGACCTTTTTTTTTTTTTTTTTCAATGTATGTTAGCGTTTAGTGTTATAATTTGTATGATGAAACAGAAAAATTATTTTCTTTATTCATTCTATATCAACAACGGAAAAATAATTTTTTAAATGCATGCTCACAAAAATAACAAGTTAGTTTTAATTTACATACAAATGTTATCTCTGATAGGAAATGGGTACGAATGAACATAACTCAATAGGAATATAAAACTAAATTGTGTAATAATAATTACTATTATTATTGGATTTCATGCCTATGCGATATAAAACGTTTGATTCTTAATATAATACAAAAGATTGGTTAGGTTTACACGAATAGTTTTGTATAGAAGTTATTGCATTATCTCATAAATATTAAAAGTTTAGCTTAAATGTTGCTTTAGTTTAATTTCTTAAAAAAACGTTCGGATAAATTTCGTGGATTCTGAATTGACGAAATATTTATGTACGATGCAACCCAACTTTTACACTTACTGATTTACTTTTAATTTTCATTTTTTTAAACAAATGCTTACAAAATTACAAAAGACAAGACAATAAACCAATACAGAAAATACTTAAAATAATTACTTTTTAAACTCCTCCCAATATTAAACTTAAAGATTTGTTTTATTAATTAGATGTTAGGTGTATGTTCGTGTGTATACTGCTATGGTAGATGATTACTATATTCTGAAAGCTTTTAGCCTTTTTTTTTTTTTAATAACAGATAGGAAGATTTTTTAAAAAATTAAAATATGAAAAAACTGTATTACATATTTTCCCCTTAAAAAATGAATGTGTAAGTTTAAATTGGTTAAATTTAATATGTTAATAAATTTTGTGTGCTAAGGTAATTTTCAATACACTCCGAATTAGTGATAATAAGCTGAAAACGTTTTTGTATACTTTAAATTAAAATGAAAAAGTTATTATACCAAAAGACTCGAGAAGAATTTTTCACAAGAATATAATAATAAAAGCGCGCGTAATTTTAAAACTATTAAATAAAGGGTAACACCGAGAAAAATCAAATATATATTTGGTAATTTTCAAAGCATCCAATAAATCGAAAAAAAAAAAAAAAAAAAAAAAGTTAAATAAATGTATTGTGCTTCATAACTTCTTCTAAGTCTCATTTCTAAGTTGTTTTGCATTTTATTTTCTAGATATATTTTATAATGAAACTTTTGAAAACTTTATTTGTGTACGTCAATCTGAATGCATGATTATTTGTGAAGATCACGCGATTATACATTATTTTCATAGATTTTTTTTTTTAATATAAATATTTAATTAATATATTTTAAGAAATTAAAAATTCAGAATTATGCTCGCGTAATTTTTTAATATGTATTAATTAAAATGACTCTCTATCTAGATTTTATACAACATCAGTTAATTTAAAAATTGAAACCCTATATGATTTTAATTTTCCTTTTTTAAACACAATAAAAATATTTATGTAATGTTATTTATATTCATTATTTGATGTACTTAATAAAAGTACATAATGAACACAAAGCAACAGTTCTAAATTAATACAAATGATGCGATTTTTAATAGTGCACAAATTCCTCATAATGCAATTACCTCATTTTCAGTGAAACGAAAATTTTATAGGAATGTGTATAAATATAAGATATGTAATACATAAAACCATATGTGAAAATGAAAAACTTTTTAGCATTTTCATTCCTTTATTTTATTTACTTATTTGTTTATTTTCCCTATGTCATTTGTTGATAATCCCTAATAGGGTTCCCCTTCCCATTTTCGGGAAAATTGTCGCACAAACTTTTTCATTTTGTGCACTTGGGTAGTGTACATTGTTGTTTGAGTGATGTATACATAAATACTGACAGCGGAGTCAGTAAGTCTGCACTTCTATTGTTATGAAAAGGGGATACCTTATTGAATAAAAAAGCAACATACGTCGGACTTCAGTCCGTATTTTAGGAGGGTAAAGATCGAAGAAAGAGTGGTTAGAAAAATATAGAAATTTAGATTAACAGTTTGAAAAAAATATTAGATCCGAAAGATATCGTACATGAATTTTAACAGAAAATATCTTTAAAATAAGTAATAATATTGATGTAAAAATTTATTTGTATTAAATTAAGCAAAAGTAAATAAATAAATATTAAATAAAAACAAACTGTTAGCATAGTATATGGATTCATATAAACGTATTTTTAATAACTATATACAGTTATCGTTTATAATGACACATATTTACTTTATCCTGTTTAGTCCAACGATTAACAGCTAATATACGCAAATATGGGACTTTCGGTTTCAAAATTCGAGGCTTTCGTTCGGTGTGATTCTTCACACAGCAGACATACATATATTTTAAGGTTTATTTTGTGTTTAAAAAAAAAAAAAAAGAAAAAAAAAGAAAAGAAAAAGAATAAGTGCAGTTAAAAGAATCATTTTTTAATGTAATGTTCTATGACATGACAGCTACATTTAACCCTAAAGACATACCCATTAGAATCAAAGGAAGTTGTTCTAAAGCAATTTCATTTTAACTACAAATACCACATACTTATATTACAAAAATTTAATAGCGTTCTATGTATAAACCAAGAATAGAAAATGTGCTTTGAACAAATGTCTATAATAAATGAAAGTTTTATGTACGAAAGAAATCTTTTTAAATATAAATTTACACCTTGGTCATATTTTAACTAAACCTTTGAAAGCACAAATGAACTTTTAAAAAATTAAATCAAATAATTCAAAATGGAATCCCATGAATAATTATGGTTAAAAGAAGTGACAAAAACGCTAAAATAACCAACAGCAATGAGAATAAAAGAATAAGAAGAGGTTATAAAAATAAAGTTTAAGAAGAAAGTCAATTTTTAAGTCATCAAATGTACTGTAAGAAAAATTCAGAAACGTTCCTGGGATATTTTTTAGCCGCACTACTGTACTAATTTTTACCATTAAAACTCCTAGAATACAGTAGCAACTACCAAAAACATCAGTAAAAATGCAACTAAATTTCAGAAATCAGGAACCTTTCATTGAAAAAGGCCAACTATTCGCAGAAACCTGCTCAAATGAACAATTTCAAAATGTAACAGTAACTTTTTTTTTTTTTTTTTTTTTTACAGTATAGATTAAAATATTAAGTAAAATTCATTTTTATATTAAAAAAATCCATTTAAATTCTAACAATTGGTACTAATATTATGCTTCTACAGATTATGATAAAAATTATCAAGCTATTTCAAATACTTATATGAGTTTTTCTTTAAAATAAAAGTCTAATGCTCTACGGCCCCTGTAAAAAATGTTTTGATATTTGTATAAATTCTATATCTTATGATTATCAGTAAATTGATCTAAAAATTTTAAAATAAATAGGCTAAAAGATCGCAGATATATAAAAATTGTATATTATTACAAAAACGTTTCTCAAGCATTTTCAAGCATAATCTTTTTAAAAATTTGTAAAATAACTTTAGTGTTTTAGCTAATTATGAAGATAGTTATCGAATTTAAAAGTTAGGCAAATTCAAGATACTGTACTTGGTGAATCTTAAGAAGTTCCGGGTTGAAGATACGAATTCGCATTTAGAGATCAAAGCTTTTAATATCAAGGAAAATGTATGGAAATATTGTTAAATTAAAGCACATTGTTTGATAGCTTTAAAGGAAAGTATCTTAGCAGCACAAATTCAATAGAAAAACATTCAGATTATAATTTTTATGTAGCAATTGTACTTTTATTTAAACATTTTATGTAAAATTGTAAAAATTGAAAATTCGAGTTTTTAACAAGTTAATGAATATACTTTTGCTTAAATATGTATTTCGTGTCAAAACTGCGTTTTCATGTAAAAAATTAAAAACTGAAAATTCGACTTTTTAACAAGCTAAAGGATGTGTTTTTACCTGAAAATGAAAAGTTATATTTTAATGTAAAAATTTCGTGCCTAAATGTAACAACTCAAAAATTCAATTGTTGACTCAAACAATAATTTAAAATAAGAAAATGAATAAAAGTTTAATAAATATGCAGAGAAAATAGTTTGAAACCAAATTTGTAATTGAAAATTCGACAAGAATTAAGTACCCATGTTTGTATAATACAAACATACACTCATATAATACAATATTTTATTCATATAAGTAATTTCTAAACTTCGCTTCTAAGCTTTTTATTTTATATAAATCCATTTATTAGTTTACCATTTACTGTGGGATCTAATTTTGCAAAGAATACACGAAAACTTTTGTTCATTTTCCAAAAATAAAAGCACTAAATTCATTGCTATACGATATTTCTTGTAGTTTCGCTCCATTTGCAGAAATTAAAATAGTACCTCTCATTTTTTACTCTGGGCATTCACCGTAACGAAGAGCATGTCATGCTCTTATGGGTAGCCACTGTTCGTAATTAAGGGGTTTGACCTAAGCGGTCAAGATGTAGAACAACTCACGAACTCTGACGTGATTCCGTACGTACTTCGCATTCAAGTTATCTGTTTGTGTTTAAATCTGTTAAAAAAAGAGTTTTGTAAGTTAACGTATTGAAAATGTCATGACTTTAATCATATAAAAAAATTATTTATATTTAATAATCTATTAAGTGTAATTTTCTAGTAATAATAATAATAATAATAATAATAATAATAATAAAACAGAACGAAAGAAAGAAAGAAGAACCTTATATGTCACATCATTTAATTTTTTTCAGAGAGCTAAAAATGTTTTTAGAATGCTTCTATATTCTTACAGTTACAGAGGTTATATATATTATTCATGAGAATTAGTTTTATTTTATAAAATAAAATAAATTATATGCCATTTGCCAAATAAAAATAACTTTTTATAATTTATTCAGGTTATAATAATATTGACTTTTCCTCCTTTTTTAAAATGTCTTTATTTCTCATACAAGTTTTCCGGATTAAACTAACATAATGCCGACAATAAATAAATCGAATGAGTATGAATATTTCGATAATTCTGCCATTTTTTCACACTTAAACTTGTTGATTGTAAAGTATTTTTATTCATTCTATAAGAAATTAGTCTAAAAATATTATAGCTATTTAAAACAAAGTTATTTTTTACTTCTTCTTCTTCTTCTTTTTTTTTTTTTTTTTTTTTTTTTTTTAAATCTTTATAAAATATTTTTGAGTAAAAAAAAAAAAAAAAGAAGAAGAAACTTAGGGAAATTTACAAAATTTAGTCCTCCCTGTTAGCTCACGACCTAACAGCCCAGTTAATAATAATAATAATAATAATAATAATAATAAAATTATGCATCGGAAACTAAATCAATAAATAAGATTTGTATTAAATATTATTGTTCCCATAAATTCAATTATCAACCTTCTTATATAATTAATTAGAATTATATTTTTATCTTACAGCGAAAAATTGAAATAACATATTACGATTAAACTAATGTAAAATATGTACAAAAAAGACATTTTCTATGAGAGGAGAACAAATAAAAAAAAATTATTTAAATTTTTTTAAACAGATATTTATTTTTTTCCTAATATTATAAAAATAATTATTTTATTATTATTATTATTATTATTATTATTATTATTATTATTATTTTCATTAGTTAAAACCTTTACAACGCCTTTATTAATCTTAAACATTTGTTTTATTTGTATGGCAAAAAGGTACTCTAATCAGTTGTTTTTAAAGTTCACTGAACTGTTCAAATGTTTCCACGAACTATGAATTTCTTCTTTAATAATTATCGCGAACCTTTTTAGCCGTTTCAGCAAGTTTCCAAAAACAGGATTTTTAAAATTATTTTATTACTCTCAAGCAAGTTCTTTCTAGCATTTTTATTCTTTTATTTGACTTTTTTTATCGATACGAACAACTGTTCTAAGCATAACTGTAAAGAGAAAAAATTTAATTGGCGATGTATCAATAACCTGTCGCAACAGGGGGTAAAATATTTGCAGGATCTTCCTCGATATAAATGATGAAACTAGTTATAAAAGTTTTCAACGATGTTGCTCAATTTGATAGGTTTATAGCGAAAAGTAGACGATGTTTCTCTTAGTTTTAGAAATACATTTTTTTTTTTTCCGAAGAGACTAATCACATTGGTAAGATGGATTTAGAAAAAGTTACTTTTTAAAATTCGAATCACGTTTCGATATTGGTGCACTTCTGAAATATGACGGAAATACATGTTTTACACGTACGTTTTTTTTTTTTTTTTTTTTTTAATACTATATTTAGTTTTTCTTTTCGTAAAAGTCAAATATGTGTTAAAAAAACAATATTTGTTTAAAGGTTTTAGTTTTTTTTTTTAAAGAAGAAACTGTTTATTAGAAATGCCATTTATTATTACTGAATTAATTTGAGTACTTTCAGTAACTTTAACTCAAAATAAACGAATAATAAATTTTAAAGCAACATCCCAAGTGTTAAATTAGTTTATATAGACTTTTCAATAAAGCCTATGTTTCGAATAGGATCTGTGATGCATAATACAAGGTATTTAAAAGTTTACCCAATAAATGATAGATTTTAATAAAGACTTTCTTTAAATAATTCAAGAATTCTCTATCTAGCCTCACTTTTTCAGACATACTGCAGATATGCTGATACTTTTTTTTTTCAGATTTTGTTTCGGTAATTTAGAGTTAAAATTTAGGTTTCTGTATATGGCACAATTTTTATTGAGTTTCGGTTTATTTTGCAAATATGTTATGTTTAACTATCAGTTTTTAAAATATCGAATAATCAGATTTTCGAATTAGTTTGCAACAAACATAACTCCTGGCTGGCATTTATTAAAATGCACACATACCTCCAATGAAACATTTCATCCAATATGAATCTTGAGGAACAAGAAACCACGAAATCGAAAATTTCGTTTTATTTATTTATTTATTTCAAGTTTCGAATGTTAATTCTATTTTAAATATAATTGTTTCAAGTACTTTAAAATCTGAAATAAATAAATAAATAAAAATATTTTTTATTCGCACGTTACAATTAAATTTTAGATAAACTTGGAATATATAACTTAATATTTAAAAAATACAAGTACATTATTTTCAATGAGGAACATATCAGAAAACCCTTAATATTAAACATTAGTTTTACAACAATCTAAGAATATCTATAGAAATTAGAATGCAAACATATAAACAGTTAGACAGAACAAACAAATGATAAATACTTTCCAATTTGTTAGGAAGAAGGGGGAGGGAGTAGGCTTTGATTGTGAAACAATTTGATACAATGATCCAACTTTAATGAACGAAAAAAGAAAGAACAAATTTCATTATTGCATAGCGGTAGTAATTTTCGCTGCTTTTATATCATAAAGGCACTCTAATCTGGGGCTCGTAACATATTTTTTGATATATATATATATATATTAAATCACTTATTAATAAAAGTGTATTTGTATAAAAATGGCGTCAAAGGCAGCACTAAAAATTATAAAAAAATATACAACGCCATATATTTTCGCATGTAGTGTTGTTTTTACAATTGTTCTTCGTTACTATAATTCGTTACTTTCATTAACGTTTTTTCTTGTTATCCACGCCTTGTCTTCAAGTTTCTACATATTTTCAAAATTATATATATATATATATACATATATATATATCTACATATTTTCAAAATTATATATATATATATATACATATATATATATATATATATATAATCCTTTTTTTCTTCAGCATCAAAATAATGGTTCTATATTATATTTCATCAGGTGTTGTAGTCTAAAAAATTAAAGTAAGTAATATTATTAAAAATAAAAATTAAATCAATTTAAGATAACTAGTTACTTTGTTTGGCTTGTGTATGTTTCTGTGGTGATTTATTTGACTAACTATTCTTTGTCCTCATTCCTTTCTATTATTATCAAATGGATAAGATATTATTTATCAATACCTACTGTTAATAAAGTATTTGTCCCGATATATGCAAAAAATAGTAATAAGTTAACAATAAATAATTATTAAAAATGATACAGCGAATTATGTAATGAGTATACAATAAATAGAATATAAAACATAAAAAAAAAAAAAAAAAAAAAAAAAAAAATCTGTAACAGACTTTAAAAAGTACATAGTGATGTTTTACTTTAATTTAACGGTTTAACAGTATAATACTCTCATTATACAAGAGTCTTATGCAGTGGATAAGCGAAATATTTATTATTATTACTATTTTAAGTAAAAAAAAATAGAGAAGAAAAATAAATAAATAAATTCAGTGATGAAAAGCTTTTTCGACTAAACTGAATGAAACAATTGCCCGTGTCAATTTTATAGCGTAAGAAATGTTCAGTATTTATATGATGGAAGAAAATGTTCATTTATTCTGACAGTAAGGAAAGAGGAAGCACAACTAACTTTAAAGCGTATAGAAAAAAAAAGTATCACATCAATGGAACAATGTTGGCACTGGGAATTAGATTAAATTCTCCGAGAATGCTGCACACTTTTCGCAAAGGATTTTTCTTGGAGAATTGTTGGTTGAATAGTAAAACTAAAATAAATAGTGTTGTGAAACATTATTTAAAAAATAGTCTTTCATGAAATTTTTATTCAGTGTACAGATTTTCAGTAGATATACACACATAAGATATACACACAAAATTTTAAAATGCTAAACTTGTTTTAAATTCTTTAGTTAAATTTAATCATATTACTGCTTTGATTGCTAAGATAAAAATGTTTTAGTTTTAATTACTATTTTAAAACTGATTATGTTTCACTTTGAATTTTTTTAGATTTCAAATTATTAATTGATTAATAAATAAATAAATAAATTAATTAATAATAATAAATTCTTCAAAACCATTCCACAAGCAGTTACGTTCTAATAATTTATTAATATAATTAACAAAAGGTTTTACTGATAAAAAATTGTTTTATTTTAGAAATAAATTTTTAATAAGTAAATAATAACAAAAAAAAAAAAAAAAAAAAAAAAAAAAAAGAACTCTTATAAATTCTTGAAAATGCTTAAATGATGTAAAACAATTCATATTGTACGTTTCAACTAACAATGAATTAAATAAAGACAATAATTGATGTTTTTGTGAACTTAATTCACATCTCAATTTATGTAATATTCCCAAGTACGTACATAATTCAATAAATATATATTACAAAATAGTTTTTTTTTTTAATTTATTTATTATACCAGACAGGTTTAAAAACTTATTTTATCCAGAGTTAAATATTCTTAATTAACATGCAAACTATCGTTTTATTTTATTTTTCTTATAACTATCGAAAAATTCCACGTTTATTTAAGAACGCAAAATTATACGTTTATCTATTTGCCATATATGTTCACGTTTATTTATTTATTGTTTATATATATATATATATAGCATAAGTAAAATCAAACTTAAAAATTTTTTTCTACTTAAGGCTGCTCACCCCCTCTTACGAATTTTCTGTCTCAAGTCACCATTACCCATGTAAGTCTGTGGTGAAATTTGTTTATAGACTTGCTCATTACCTAATTGGTATTTTTAAATTCCGTTTTCGCATTCAGAAAATTCACAACCGTTAAATGAGTACCCGTTTTCAAAAACTGAATTACAGTAAAGCACCGTTTGTACGTCTTTCAAGGGACTGTCGTAAAAAGATGTATAAATTAAAAGACTTATAATCGAAATTATAATACTAACACTTTGATTACTACAAATTTAATGACACCTATGCAAAATTTATATGAAAATACTAATTAATAAAGTTTCTTAAGTTAGTAAATGTATATTATACTTTTTTAAAGACAATAATTAATTAAAAAAAAAAAAAGATTTATTATAAAAAGTGAGAAAAATCATACTATTAATGCATGACTGGGTACTAACTGCATACATCATATATTGAGTATTATATTACATTTCTTATGAACTTTATGAACACATTTTGAATACTAATTATATATATTGCGTACCTTTAATAATAAGCATAAGATTTATGTCCATACAGATAGTTATTTAGTAACATTAAAAATCTTTAATATTCCTCTGATTTGCTGCTTGTCTATGAGTATTAAAAATTCTACTGTGAATTCAATTGATTTTTTGATCAGCATTCTTCGATGTTTCCTGTGTTCCTCTATTTAAGATGCTTTCTAGGAAAAATCCATCTTATTCAGAATGGAAAATAAATGTCAATTGCGCAGTACTAGCGCGGTGTAAAACCCAACCACTCAACCAACCAGAATGGAAAATAATGACAGGTCGAGAAATTTTGCGAATTTTAGTAAAGTAGAAAAGACGTATAACCGATATTAGCGGCGTATAAACGAATAATTTTTGCATTAAAATGAATAGGAAGGAATCGAGACTTCACTAAAAGGACGTATAAATGTAAAAAACGTGTATAATAGAGACGTATAAACGGTGCTTTACTGTATTTAAATTTTAATATTAATAAATTTTTGGAAAACAAGTACTCATTTAATAGTTGCGTATTTTCAGAATATGAAAACGGAATTTGAAAATAATAATTAGGTAAAGTGTAATTCTATAAACAAATTTCGCCATAGAATAACATGGGCTTTGGATGACCTTGATGATCCGTGATGCATCCCCTTAAGAGATGAGTGCTTTTCCGACTATTATATATAAAAAAGAATACATATATATTTAAAACATTTTCCATTTATTTATATTTAATTCTGAAAATTCGATAAATCTCTCACATTCATTAACATGACCGTAGTTTTTCCCATAGGATGAAGTATTTTCTTCCGCAATGCATACATTTCAAAATGGATATAAACCAAGCTATCTTACAGCTTTCTAGCTGCAATCGAATAAGAATTAATTTGCTGTTGTCAGGACTTAATCTTCTAATTTTCTAAGGGAAATACCTCCAATAGAAATGTTTACTTAAAGAACATCCCAATACCCACGAGAACTATGGCGCCAATAAGTACGATTACTATATTTTCTTTTTTTTTTTGCTTCCCCCCTCCCCCCCATAAAGTAAAAATAAAAAATGTAAATAAATAAAAATCACAGGAATACAAACGCACTACCAATCCCGTGTCCCACCTTTTACCAATAGAATCCCTACCGTAATTTTTAAATCTAGAAAAACGAATTTTCTGTTTCTCAGAACTTGACTGCGGCAAGAAATAATAACTATACACGAGAGTGAGAAAAAAATATAAAAAAATTGCATCAGACCACCCCCTCGAACCGTGATGTTGTGAGATTTCTAAGAAATCTTGAGTACGTAACGCTAGTAGTCCGGTGTCATTACTTGCGAGGGCGGAATGAAAAAGGAAAAACTAATGTCAAGGGGCTTATTTGCGTAGCTTTCCCAGATAGTTATTCTCAGTGAATGCTTTGACAGGTCCGATGAACAGTTACGGACGTTTTCATTTTTCTTCTTTCTTCAGTCTTTTTTTCGGAGGGATTGCGTGGTCTTATAAGATTTAAAGCTATATTCAAGTTAAAGCAGACAGAATAACGCAAAAAGAAAAGGAAAATACGTGTGACATAAAATTAGCGGTTTAGCCCTCCAACAAGGAATGCTAGAAATTTTCCCAAAGTGACCTTTTTTTTTTTTTTTTTTTTTTAAATAATAATAATAAATAAATAAAAATTTAAAAACAGTTCATTAAAAAGAAAAGAGAGGAAGTCAAAAATGAGTCCGAGAGAAAATACATATGCGATGCCAAAATGATCTTACAGGTAAAATATAAAATATAGGAACAATTTTTTATTTAAATAAATTATTTTCGCATTGAAAATTTAATAAAATTAAGAAAAACGATTTAACTTTATAATATGCAAAATTCATTTAAAACTTTCGTCTATTTTGGTTTAAGTTTTTTGAAATTTAATCTGTAAACTATTTACATGTTCTTAAAGAATTGTAATAATAAATCTTGTAGTAATGCACACATAGTAAAAAAAAAAAAAAAAAAAAAAAAAAAAAAAATGCTTTTATTGTTTATTTATTTATTTTTTGTATTTTTAATAATCTAAAAAATAAAGGGAAAAAAAAACGTTATGCGTTGAAAATTTCTTTGTTAATTAGTATTGTAATGGTCACTTCAATACCCTTAAAAAGAAAAAAAAAATGCTTCTATATGCTGAAAACGTTTTGCGCATGGGCACTTTAGAACAGAAAGAAAAGCGTGACAAATGTAGCAATTTCTAAACTAAAATTATAAAAATTATAAATTTAGATTTTGTGTATAGGAATAATGTATAAACACTCGTTTTTTAACCGCAAATTACTATAGGTGTTACTTGCCGACTAAATAATTACTTTTTTATAGTTACGTTCCACTATTAATATATGCAAATAAAGAAACTTTATAAAAATCTGCGATAAGCAATTTCAAAAGTCTAATAATGAAGTGCTAAAAAACTATCAGCTTTCTCATATGATAAAGCGCTTTGAGTTTTAAAGATATATTGGAGATATATATATATAAACTTTATAAAAATGACTTTAGTAATAAATATAGATTATTTCGATGAATCTAAGTTTTTATAAGTAGCACGTACAGCCATTACAAAGACAGAACTTTCAGTTCAGTTAAATTTTCCCTTAATAGAAAAAGTTTATATGTTGTTAATAGCACTATTATGTAACGTCACATATTGTATTAATAATATATTGTATACCAGTTCAGTATGTGTATATTCTATAGATACAATATACTTTGTATATTCATTGTATATATTGTGTCATCAATAATAAACAAAAATCTTAATTTCTTTCTTTTAATGAATATGCTTTGATTAATGAGATTTTTTTAAATATTACTTTTAATTCTTATTTCTTTATATCTAAGCATATAAAACTGACATATATGACATATATGACATAAGCATATAAAACTGACATATTTAACTGATAATCATTAATATATATATATATATATATATATATATATATATATATATAAATGATATATATCCTATTTTGATACTCGGACATCTCATTTAAAACATTTTTTACTGAGTAAGAAACAAAGATAAAGTGAAGTATATATTTTATGAATTGAGGATTTACGGGTGCTTAGTCAGGTGCTAGAAAATGACAAACTGGGGTGGTGACCATTATGGACATAGAACGATTCGGCCATGGTTGGAGAGGATACACGCTTTCTTGAAGAGGACAACTCATGCTATAGGTAAGCATTTATTTTGACCTGGGCGGAAGTGTGAATGCAAAAAAAGTTTTTTTGGCAAGAAAACTGCCGGAGCAGAACCATTAAAAGATGGTCTCGTTTTCTTTTTACTCGGATTGTCCGAATCACGGGACCAAGACGAGCGTTCACCCCCGCCTTGCATTCTATCGTAGTCCTCCTGTCATCTGTGGTTGTCCACTCCCTGCCATTAACCCTTCCTTTAACTCAATTTTTTCACCAACAACAAACCCTCATCTAACAATTTCGGTCGACGAAAACAGAATGAAGACAGCAAAATCATTTCCATAAAAAAGGATTCCGGTAAGATGATTGTCGCAAGATTACTTGTTTGTTCACTCTCCAAGATACTATGTCTTAAAAGAAATTCTACTATTGTACTCTTTATTCAGCATCACGTAATTCCTGTTTTTGAGTTTCTGAAAGAATTTTGAATTTCGCGAAGACAAACATATTATAATTTAAATATTAAATAAATATAGTAGATATGAATTTGTAAGGAGGAAAAATTAGAGCTCGTCATCTGCTATATTGTGTGCATAACATAAAAAAAACTCCATCATTTGAATATCGTTTAATTGAATATTTTTAAATAGTTTAATATCATAAAGTTATATTTTGATAAGGTAAAACACGCTTATTGCTTTAAAATAAATAATAAAATTTCTGGAAAAAAAAAAAAAAAAAAGGTTTAAATTGAAACAAACAATTGCCTTTAACAATGCTTGAGATAATGTTTTCTTTAGGTAAGTAAATAACGTAACATTGCGCTAAAGCACAGCATTGTAGTATTAAAAATGTATATTACTAAATTTTTGAATGTCATAACAGAGTTTCAGATTTCTCAATTTTTTAGAAAATTTAAATAATTGTTATTTTAAAGATAACAACAACAATAAAAACAATAGTAATGACACTGATAAGAAAAGAATGTGCATTTGTTCTTGTTATAAAATATGACCAAGTTATTTATGCCCTCTGTTAACAATTAAAAAATAATAATAATAATAATCCGGAACGTTTCTGAGAAATTTGGTATAATTAGTTGTCCAATAATTATTACAAATGCTTTCGAAATATATCGAAAACGGTCAAATATATCATCAAATATACTAATAAATTCCTGATATCAGGAACGTTCTACGGAAAAAGAATTTACTATTTATAGCAACCTATTACAAACTAGTAAAAACCAAGAATGTTTCTGGCATGTAAAAATAATGTTACCAATTTTTTTAAGCACAAATAACTCATATATGTATATATATATATATATATATATATATATATATATTAAGTATTTTGACTTAAGACAAAATAATATATATATATATATATATATATATATATTAAACATTTTATTTTACATTATGGTATAAAGTATCAATTCAAAAGCTGTTGTTCAGAAAATGTCACAATAAAAAATGCTTAAAAATTTACCTTTAAAAGAATATCCATTCCGTACAGAAAAATCACCATAATTGCCCTTAATGAAAATCCCTTCTTGGTTTTCGAGACGCATGGTGATGTAAAATTTCTTCTTTAGAAGCAGTCGGCTGTACGAATTATTTCTCCACTGACTTCCATTTACTCTAATTTTTTATATGCTTATCATAAAACAGAAATGTTCGTAATAGTAATATAATGGTTTTCTCTATCTTTTACGTTATCGTAAACGATGAGTCAATTGATTTGAGTTTTTATTAATGTTTGGAAAACATTGATTCAATAATTAAAAAAAAAATATATATATATATATATATATATAAGCAGCTTTAATACATGAATAATAATAATAATAATAATAATGGTTTCGTTCGAATAGATTAAAAAACAATCACATCATTTTTACGAGGAATAATGATGATTAATCTTTCTTTCTTTACTTAAGCATCAAGATTTTTCACTTATGAAATGTAACTGCAGATATTTAAATATTTTAATTAACTGCATAAAATATGCAGTAAATCCAGTAAAATTTTTATTGATCTTCAATTTTCTAAATTATTGTATATTAAAATTTAAAAAATTCTACAACATTAAATTCAACATAAATTTTGACAATTCCGATCATAGAACTTAAAATCATCTAATCAGCTTTCATGGAGTTATCGCAACGGTTATGTAATATGTCACCTTAACAGCAATTGAGCATTTTCTCCTGTTTCAACCTTTTGTTCCATTTAGGGAAAATCTTAATGACATGTGAACTGATGTTGATGAACAAATAATTCCATAACTGTATAGCGATAATGAATTTCACAAATCCAACCACTTAGGTGTACATATTAAACATATTGGAATGCGAGCAACCACATGTATCACAAAATAACTGTTGGTTTCTTTTAAAATGGCAGATTTATAAAATGAGAAAACAAGCGGAAAAAAACATTAACTGCAAGAGGGAGTGGGCAAGACCCAATGCGTGTGAAAATCGTGATTTCGATTTATTGATAAGGCATCGCTCGTGACCTCAGCTTCCCCGGGTTGTTCTTGTTCTGAGGTGCATCATAGTAATCGCTTTCCTTTTAAAACGATGGGGTCTTCCAGAGAGGGCAGGTCGCGTGGACGGAATGACGAATCCGATTTTTTAGTGCGAAGAATCAATTAAAGGAGAGTTTCACCACTCCCGATCTCCTAATTTACGAGTTAGATATCGGAGGAACTTCGTTAAGGCGTTTTAAATTCGAACTACTTCAGCTTTAATGGCTAATCGAAATGCATCCCAATGACGCAATTCGATACGAAGATAGATGGATGGGATTCATCAAGTGGAGGACCCTATTTGGTTGTTTTTCTGTAATTAACCTGCCAGTAGTAAAAATATCACTTTTCAGTTTTAAAAGAGAATATTCTGAAAACAGGGTCGCTGCACTCTTAAGTGCAATTATAATGAGGCTTCTTTATGTGATGCTGATGGAATATTTTAGAACTACTAAGATAATAAGTTGTTATATAACACGAACAACAATTGGAGAACCTATTTACTAAAAGAATTTTTCGAAATGTTTTTTAACAAACACGTAAAACGTCTGTTAGAGACTTATCGACTGTCATTTTGAAATTACATACAAATATTTATATATATAATTAAAAAAAAGTTAATATGGAAAATTTATAGGTTTAAGAGATTAATCAGTACTACATATACATACTGACATAAATGAGATAATCATTATGAAGGTTATAATATATAATAAGAAAAGCATTTTAATAAAAAACCTTATAAGGGAAAATGTGTTTAATATTTTATAATAAAAATATTTTAAGGAAATAAGGTTGAAATATAATACAAATCGAAGTGAACACAACATCATTGAAATAGTAATAATCAACTGAAACAAATATTTTATAATTTTTATTTACAGCAAATGTATATAAAATTTTTCTTTAAATTAGCGTCTATTAATGACAAAAAAGTGGCTTTTCTGTTTTAAAATTTTCAGTTGACCTTAATCGTAATAAATAAACAATGCATTTGCTTTTTGTGGTAGGTTTTAATAAATTTAACAAACAGAATTAATTTTATGATGATTTAAAAAAAAAAAAAAAAAAAAAAAAAATGTTTCTTTAAAATAAATTGTTGAAGAAATACAAATGGTAATTATGTACATAGAATTTAAACAACATTTCGAGTCAATGCTATAATTATCACAGTAAATAGAGCGGTCAAAATTAGAATCTTTAAAGAATAAAAAAATAAATAATAAATAATTTTTTTCCTCTTAAAAATCTAGCATAAAAAGGGATTAAATAAAAAAACATGTATTTTTCAATAAAAAACATGAAAGTATACAACGACGAAGTAGTTTTAGAGAATTAAAAATCAAAAGAAAAGAGAAAGAGATCAAACAAGAGAAAAAATAAAAAGGTTAAGCTTAATAATATATTTTATATCATGATGGAAATTTTGTAACAAGCTTAAGTATCACAGATTTCAAATCCTCATATATTTCTTTAAGAGTTAATAATTAACGGCATTTAATCTTCATAAATTGTAAAAGCAAACATGAAGTATTTTAAGTAGGAAATTTCTGTTATTAAAAGTAGGTTTTAACGCTATTACATTATTTCCACGCATATAAAATGAAAATGATCTGCGCTATTTGTGTCTGTTTATACATGTAATATGTAAATAGAGAGAAAATATTTGAAATTAGTTATATTCTTAAGAATAGTTAAATAATAAAATACATAAACTTAAATTCTATTGCGAATAGGGAGACAAACACAGCGTCTAAAACTAAATGTCAATAAAAAAAAATAAAAAAAAAAAGAGTAAAAATAGATTTCTTAAAAGAACAGGCGTTAACTTGCAACTGAGTGTTGTGGTTAAAATCAAAATCAGTTGAGTTGAGCATAAATAATGAATAAATGTTTTACGCTGTTTCAGAATAAAAACTTTAGACTTGGTAACAGTTTTTTTTTTTTTTTTTTTTTTTTTAATGTTTATTTATTTTTAATTAAAGCGTTATCTTTAAAAGGATAAAAAAAATTAATAAGAATATTATTATTATCATAAATAAAGACCGCAATGAAATTTTAGCTAGATATTCAATTAAATGTAAAAATTTAAATTTTGTAATTATAATATATTTTTATTTTGAAATTTAATTTAATTAATAAAATTGAAAACTTTTCTAGTTATCAAATGTAAATTTTAGTTTTAGAAGTTGGAAATATATGCAAATAAAAAAAAACTGAAAGAACTAATCACTTGCATATATATTTTACTATCTTGTAATATTCGTTTTAAAATAAATGTATCTTCCTGTCCCCCCCCCCCCCTGTTTTTTACAATACGGTTTGGACTAGCAATTCCTTCATTCTTCCTCCTTTTCTTTTCCGGACAATTATTGGGTAAAAATAAATAAATAAATAAATAATAAAATAAAACAAATATTATATTATATTATATAATATAAATAGATAAAATAAAGTGTCTCTATGAATGTGACCCTTTTCCTTCAGGTATACTATACAACACTTACAACGCTTCTGCGATCTACATGATTCTTTGAGCAGGGAGGATGAATGAATAATGTAATGTAGCTTGTGATTGACATTTCTATTTAAAATAACAGCATTATACATTCATAATATTATGCAATACCGTTATGATTAAAATAGTTTTTACGAAAGCAAAAAGCAAATAAAAATATACATTTATTTTTTAAACTATAAGTGCTAAACAGTAAACGATAAAGATAAACAATAGATAAATACATAAATAAAGAAATTAATGGCGAAAAATAATAACATAAATATTATTTATCTAGAAAAAGTAATTTTTCAAAACTTGGAGTTAAAAAAAAAAAAAAAAAAAAAAAAAAATTAATTGTAGGTCACGAAAAATAAGTTCCAAAATATTTTAATTGGAAAAATAATACTTTTGTTTTCCATTTGTAGTTTGAAAGCCCTGAATAAACTTAATTTTGCTTCTCTAACCAGGGTGGCCAACATTAGAACTTTTCCAAATTCTCTGACTTCTCCATGATTACTTTTCACAATTTTCCCAGACTTTTCCCTGACTTACACTATATATTCACACAAAGATTTCTTAAAATGAATGAACAATTTAAAAATTTACAATAATGAGCTTTGAAATATAGCTTATTTCGACAAACTTTGCCACAATTCTATGACTTCACATGAAATTCCTTGACTATTCCATAATTTTTAGACTCATTTAAATTCTCTGACTTTTCAATGATTCTCCGACTTTCCTGGACTAGTGGCCACCTTTTACAGGAATGGGTGTATATAATGGAGAATATTTTAATAACGTAATATTACACGCCTTGTTAAAAAGCCAAGAGAAAATATTTTTCATTTTTAATCATTACCTCCGAAGTTTTAACGAAAGTGGTCAAGTCACGATGTCGTCCTTTAATCAGTTACGGGATCGAGAACATTAACTTTTAGCCCACCCTCTTTCGCAAAGAAAAAAAAAAAAAAAAAAAGAGGATAGATACGTAAGAGTAAGTTAAGCCATATTTTTGATCTTGATGAAAACCCACACTTGAAGGAAGGGTTGAATCAGCCCATGTCCCGATTAAAATAATTATTTTTTCCCTTGTTTTCTTAAGTCATGAATTTTTCTAGGCCAGTGGCGAACTAACTTCTGTTTATAAAGTTAAAACAAAATACTTCTTCTAGGAGATATTCGATTTATAAATATTATATATATATATTAAATATAAATTATTAAACTTTGAACTTAACACGATTGTTTTGAGAAATAAAAAAGGAAGCGTAGGTGTCTAATATATAATAAGTAATGCATGTAATGCATGTAATGTACACGATATTTGAAAATAAAATAGTGTTATTTAACATAGTTTTGCTTTTTTGTCTTTTCATTTATCTCTGAATTCCTATAAAAGATGTAGGGTAAAAATAATATAGTTATGCACTAATCACAATGTTGTTGTGTATTTATTATTAGTAAAGAGAAAAAGAAGAAAATAATAGGAAAATGTAATGTGAAATATTATGTTCCATAATGTTTTTGATTAAATATGTTTTAAATTTCAAGTGATTTTTCAAAATTATACTTCCATAATAGACAAATAAGAAAGTATATTTGAA
The DNA here is from genome assembly GCA_963930645.1 of Salticus scenicus. Taxonomy (NCBI): domain Eukaryota; kingdom Metazoa; phylum Arthropoda; class Arachnida; order Araneae; family Salticidae; genus Salticus; species Salticus scenicus. The sequence continues at coordinate 125,508,635 of OZ005655.1, read as the reverse complement.
CTTAGATGTATAATTTCACTTTTTAAGCACTGTTGTTATGCTCTGCATTCCGTTATATATGTAATACATATAACTTTGCACTTGAAAAAAATTATAAATAAAATATAAGTTCGAGTTAAGGCCAGTTGTTTACACTAGGGACCTGGGCCAAGGCGGGGGATGCCGACGGTGGGGTCATTCATTCTAAGGGGTCCTAACCCATATTCACGAGAGTTTGGAAAAATCATTGAAAATTCCGTACGGCTAGGTCGACTAGAGCGACCTGGAATCGAACCTAGCACTTACCGCCTACTTTGAATGCCGAACCGCTCGACCTTTGGAGAGATTTGTTATAAACTGGAATTAAAAAAAAAAAAAAAAAAAAAAGGCATTACGTTGCACAGTTTCTTGTTTCATCCTGTAGACCGCGAGATGATAAAAATAATAACAATAATAATCATAACGAAAAGTTAAAGTCTAAGGTGATTAGTGGCATTAAAAACTTAAGAGAGTAGTGAACGATTTTATTTATCACGAGGCATTATTTTATTCGTATATTATTATTATTTCGTGAAAATAATATTGAATTCAACCTATTTCAAAATGTTGTTTAATGTAGATTTTAAATTATTTCGAAAGGGGAGGAAGAAAACACAAAGGAAAAATGATATATCGTAATGGACGATATTATCGAGAAGTTAGTGACATATCATTATTGTATTATTACTTCTAAGCTTCATTTTTATTTTTTATTGCATGTTCTGTTCAAATCATAATTTAAGACAATTGAATATTTTAAATTTTCTTTGGTTAAAAGACATATAATATCTCGAAATTGTTTTAAAATATTCGCAATAAAATAATCTCAGTATATATATATATAAAATGGTCATATAATATTGAATTTTTCAAATTTTCCTGTGATGTTTTCCTTTTTTCCCTGTTACGTATGTATATATATATATATATATATAATTGGCCTCCAAGGCAGTAGCACGTATTTTTGCACCTGAAGAAGAAAGGCCTCGTCCTTTCGAAACCGGTTGTAATTTTATGGTGTGTGAAGTAGTTTTGAAGTTTTAATAGAGAGAGAAAGACTAAATTAAATTTTTTTTTCTCTCTCTCAACTGTTATTTTTAATCTTTACTTTCTCTTACCTGTATACAAATTTTTGAAATTGAATTTTTATTATATTTATATGTTTTCAGGTCTCTTGAATAAAAAAAAAATATGTTTTTAGTGGTTGATCTGTGTGTGTCTGTTATCAGCATATCACATGAACAGATAAAAACAGGAAGTTCAAACTTGGTATCCTAATTCTATATGATCTATACCATATAGAGATTTTTTAAAAACTTTTCGATGAGATCAAGCAAATGGCTCGTGTACAGGGGCACCCAAGAGAATTCTAATGCATTAGGTCTATGGGGGGAAAATGCAGGTAAGTAGAGTTTAACATCTGTAGACTGCACAAAATCAAATAAAATGAAAATATATTTTTTGTATGCGTAAAAGCAAGTTTCGTGTCGAATACGGAATGAAAATCATTCACCTTTCGTTTACAGGGCTGCACAAAAGAAATCGTTATATATTGGGACACTACTTGAAAACTGAAAGAAATTTATTTCAGATTGGGCTGGGTGAGTGTGTTATAAATATCGGATTATATTTATGTGCGCCATGTGGTGCGTACATAATTTTTAGAATATATACAGTTCTTCCAATAATTAAGCGAAAACATTCTGATTATTGAGGGTAATTAATGGAAGTACTTTACTGTAATATTTTACCATGCCCAGGAAAACTACTCAGGAATGGAAATTAATTCCTCATACCCATCCGGTAAATAAAATATTTTTTAAGCTCAATATTTATCGGTTGTTTGTTGTATATTTACACGTTTTGAGGTTTCCTGAATACCAAAGTCAAGATTTAGCGCTTGATTTTTTATCTCTCTTATCAGAGTAAAATCAAATAATTAATCCCTTAAAATCAAATAATTTCAGACAATTAAAATGTTGTATTTTGAAGTTAATATAAGTTTTTTACTTGAAAAGTTGGATCAAGATTGATAAGTTTCGAGGAATGGTGCATGCGAATGTTATCTGAATAATTTTAAATGGATTTTTAAATTTAATACCAGATTTGAATTCTGTAAAAATGTAGGTACAATAATCAAACAGTAGTTTAAGGGGGGAGTAGCCCTCCTTACACAGAATCATTTGTCAAATAAAGCTGATCTGATGCCTAATTTGAATTGTTTTTAACGTACGTTTATATAAGTGTACTCGTTATCTTACCCCTTAATCTCCAATCTGTATTTATAGCATTAAATTTCAGGGTAAGAGAAAGTCGTGTGAGTGTCACGTCAGATTATTTTTTCATTTATCTTTAATAATTAAATGTTTAAAAGAAAATGATAAAATTTCTTAAATCAGTAATTATTCGTGCCCCTCAATCGGATACTCGATAGATATGTATACATATAAATATTAGATAATTGAATATTGAAAAAAAAAGTCCCATAATACTTATAAAGTTTTAAAACTTTTATTTATTTATTTTTAAGTAGAGTAATATAAAAAGAAAATTAAAACAAAAATGTGAAAGAAAAAATATTTTAAATACAAAATTAATTGTTATTTCACAGAAAAGTAATTTCTTTAATTATATTTTTATGCATAGAATTATATTACATTTAAGTAAAAATGTCAATTATATGGATGTGTCATTAGTTTCAAACAGACCTTGATGTTTAAATAATATTTAAAAAATTATATTGTCGAAACGTTTCCATAATTTTTTTCGAAAAATATGAAAAGATGGAGAAAAAGCTAGGTACGTTTGCTAACACAAGTTTTCAAGAGATAGGTTTTAGTGCTGCCATCTATTGATAATGTTTAAAAAGTCGAGCAAAAACAAGTATTCTTGTCTCCATTAGGTTTCATCTCCCAGTTCAATTATCTCTGACGTGGAAAGAAGATAATGCAGAGCACGAACATCCCAGGAAGTGCGTGCATCAGATACATTCAATGGCAATTTTTTTCTTCTCTTAAATGTATGCGCACGCATACAGCATGCTACATCTTTTGTTTCAGTGTCATAGTTTCAGTTTTAATGTTAAGTTACATTTGTCGTCGGCTAAATCTTGAAAACCGCAAAGCGAATGTAATAAAAAAAAAATAAATAAATAAATAGACTAATTGGAAACTTAAATTAATTAAAATTAAATAAAAAGTATATTTAAAAGAAAAGAAAAGAGAGAGGAGAGACTCTATGTTACAATTATTATGCTCCATTTTCCTGTCTTATTAACTATAGATACCTAATCATTTACGATTGCAAAGAATGAGGAGAGAAGAAAGAATTAGAGAAATTCAAAAGAAAATTGCAAAGATATTTCGAAAGATTAAATTGATTCGGAAGAAAAGAAAAGAATATACAGAAGGATTCTTAATATAGAATTTTGCTTAGTGAAAGAGTAGTCAGAAAGAATATACTTTGTGTAACATTCTTTATTATTACTACTAATATGTAAAAGGCTCAAATTTCAGTTTTTTCTACTATTATTATTTGAAGTAAATAATAACTTCAACCTGAAATTATCTAGAAATAAGAGAATGAGAAGAAAATAATAAGAAATCAATAAATAAAATTTTTGTCGTGTGACGTGAACGCGATACTTTTAATATGTATCGGGTCACAGGTTTCAGTTAAAATTGATCAAAGAATGAATAAATGTAATATATGCATTTAATACGTATAACAAGAAATGGTATATTGTGCGTGTGGCGAGAGGGTGTTTTTTTTTTTTTTTTTTTTTTTTTTTTTTAAGAAAAAGTTAATTTCTGCCATTAATCAATTTACAGATAAAATTGGAAGAAATTCCGCAATTAAAAAAAAATAATAATAATAACATTTGAAGGTCGTTAGCTATTCGCTCGATTAGGGAAAAAAAATCATTATTTATGTTATATGGAAACTTGAATTAAAAATTAAAAATTTCTAAATATCAAAATTACTTTGTATTGATTCATTGTTATTTTATATATATATAAAAAATAAATAAATAATAATAATAATAAAAAGCTTTTATGTTTGTTCAATTAATTTAAAACGTGCTACACTTTTAATTGATAAGCGATCATAACTTGCTTTCTATTTTGAAATTCTAGTGGACGATGACGTTTTAAAAGTATACACAGATTGAAAATTAAAATTTTGTGTTTTATTTACGTAAGTATTTCTTATATAAATCCAAATTTTTATTCTTTTACTCACTTAATAATGCTAATGCTAGTAATCTAGATGTTCCTGCTTGCAAAATTGTATTCCATTAAAGCTAAATAAAAATGGACTATAAGCAACTCATAATTGGAAAAAAAAAAAATCTTTGTCTTGTCCTATCATTAATGGGTGATTCGTTGTTTTTCTTCTGAATTACCAAAAATGTGCCTTCTTCTAAAACAGGGAACTTCTCTTGGTTCACTAGAAATCGTATACCTTTCTCCTGTGCTTATTAATGCACCTGATTATTCCAAAGTTCTGGTGTTCCCTCTCAAGGAACGCGTAGCGTGCAAAGAAGTTCCTGGGAGCTCAGCTTCTTAATGGCTTCGCCGGAAATGAAAAGTCATTCATTACGACAATAGAGAGAGGCTTCTCTTTCTGTTCCCCTAAACGACTAAAATCCGACGTGATGTTTTTTGTTACCCATATTTATTGTCGAGCTATGGAATACGAGGAACGAGTCGCAGCGTCTTCTTAGAATTTCTTTTTAGAATTTAGACATTTACTGGTCGTAAAGTCTACACAATGGACCTAGAATTAAGATTTCTCTTGAATCAATATGCGCAATACTGAGCCATGACAAAGAAATTATCTTCATAATTTTCAAATGCTCTTAAAAATTCATATGTTTTAATTATAATTATAAAAAATGTGGAATTTTTTTTTCGTCATGTGGTAAAAAGAATCCGTCTTCAAAATCTCAATTTCAAGAATTGGGTATTTTAATTGCTAAAACCACGACGGATGTACTATCCGTTGCCTACCGTAATAAGAATTGTTTCACATTTGCAAAAGAGACAAGTGTAATTATGGATGAATAAGCTATTGAAATATTATGTAAGTTAGCTACTGGAAAAATAAAGCATAAAATTTTGCTGAATTCGTATTTTTAACTAAAGAAGAGAAGAACAAAGAGTTTAGAGTACGACTTTTAGTGTCAACGTGCTTCAACACTTATATAAATAAAAAAGATATTAATTTAAATAAGCAAGAAAGAAGAGGCAAAATATTAACTTGTAAATTATTGCAATTGCACAACAGATACTGAAGAATAAGTAATCTAAACAAAGAAGAAGAAGAAATATGAAAAATCTAAGTCGAGACAACTAATTTTGTTCTCTTTAATAAATGCTGTTTCCTTCCAAATTTACATAAGGACGATGTGTTTCGGAGGGGGGGGGGGGAGGCCGTACAATGTTTAGATTTTTAAGGTATTCTTACACCTTTAGCGTTCTTTTCTTTTCTTTCTTTTTCTTTTTTTTAATATTTACATTTTTTTAAGTTTTATTGTTTTCAATTTCGACATTTGTATTAAAAAGTATTATGAAATATAAAAAAGCTTGAATATATACATATATATTTTTTTTTAATGAAAAAAATAGTAAAAACACATATCATTTGTCTAAAACAGGACAGTTACAAAAAATGTAAAATAATAATATATTAAAAAAATAAATAAAAAATTAAAAAGTATTTTACTTAGAAAAGTATATTTTAAGATTTGGATTTCTATTATAAGTTTATGTATGATAGAGTTATGTGCTATCAAACTAATTGTATTGAAAAATTTCCAAAAATTTCGACACATTTTTAACTTTTTAACTCGAAATAATTTTAAGATATCGAATCATATAAAGCAGTTAAAAACCTGAATAATAACAATGTAAACATCTATGCCAAACTTTATAACTATTCAAGCAAGAGTGTAGAAGATATTATGTTTTTTGGTAAAGTCGTATACATAGAAAATGTGCTGTCGTGTCTTTTTTAAAACGTCATAGCTTGGGTTCAATTTACTAAAGAAACAAAATTCAAACCGATAATTAAATTTAAAGTTTTGAAGATTATTCCTAGATGAAAATTGAAACGTATTTTTTGATGAAAATCGCGTATGAAAGGTGTACGAATACCTTAAATATGATCTCATTGACAGCATCGATCCTTAAAGGATGTACATATACATTAAAAGGGATTTTTCTTTTTCTTTCCTCTTCCTTTCTTTAAAGACATTTTTTACATTTTAAAGACTACATTCAAGATGACGAGTCTTTTTCTATTATACAAGCTGCAAAAAATATTTGTCACTTTTAACCTACAGTACCTTTGTTCATTAGCTATAAATATATGTCCTATGGTTACGCATAATACATTGTAGTTATACATATATGTATTCTTTTTCCTCAGTTTTAGTTTTAAATAGCCTGATTGGTAGATATATGCTAAAATTATTTTAAACAAATAATTCCATGCATTCTGGGCACAACTACATAACACAAAGTTTTTCTTTTTCTTTTTAAATTTCTTTTTGATTGAATAGCATAAAGATTAACAATATTATATAAATAGGTTGTTAGGTAGAGGAGTGATTTTATTTTATTTTATTTTATTATTATTTTTTTTTTACCAAAGACCTAACAAAATACAGAACTTTCCTGAAATTGTAGTATAACTCTGCGAATGTGTAGCTGAAAATAAAGGCATAGCAATTTTTAAAGATGAAAAACTTCTTTTCCAATATTGCTACTACAAAAAATGTGTAGCTTTCTCTATTCTTCAGAAAAAAAAACTAAAGTATGTTTCAATTTGCATTGGCATCCCCCCCCCCCCTTTATTTCCATTTCCCCCAAAATATCATCACATTACAGTTAATATATATTTTTTAATTAATGTAATTTTTTAAAATTTTATATTAGTTTACACTTTATTCTGTTTTCAATTTATGGCTTATTTTGCCAAATTTATCCATGGATGACAATTTGAATATTTAAATAGATTGATATAATTATTATAAAAACATTAAATTTCACAGAATTTTAGCATTTACTAACAGAAATTATAGAAAATAGTAATCATTAAAAGAAAAAGAATCAAAATGAAGAAATGAAAAAAAGATATATATAAGAATTATTCGAAAAAGGAAAAGTATGAATAAAACCATAACATTGAAATTAAATGATTTGGTCATGCATTATAAAAAAGTGCTTATTTTTAAGTCATCATGATTACCAAAGAGGCCATGCGAACATTAATGCAATTTGTATACTTCTCTTTAATATAATTTATGTGTTTTACTTGTAACATTTTATATGTTTTCTAAAACAAAAACAAAAAATAAATAATAAATAAACAAATGAAATAAATAAATAAATAAATAACGTATATATATAGGATATATATATTAATGCAAAAATATGAAATAATTTCTGTAAGGAATGAAATAAGAACTTTTTAATTGAAGCATATAAACATATATACGAACATAGTGAATGCTTTCAGCATTAAATCGAATAAAATTGAATTTGATTCGAATACTTTCACTGTTTTATAAGGTAAAATAGCCAGGAAAATACGAATTAATTTTTGTTCTAATTGTTATCAAAAGAAGAAGGAGAAGAAGAAGGGAAAAAAAACACACCTTTTCTTTAGGGAAGGGTTTTAAAAAATCAGTAGACTTAATTTTGTCGCATTATCACATACATGTTTGAAAGGTACCCCATTTTTTTAATTTCAAATGAAATCTCGCATTGTTGCTGTCTCTTTCGATCCTGTGTGAACGGGGGGGGGGGGGGGAGGAAGACGAAATATATATGTATATATACACATACAAATTATCTCTTCCTCTGTGTGTATATATTATACACATATATGTATAATCCATTTGATAATAATAGAAAAGAATGAGAACGAAGAATAGTCAGTAAAATAAATCACATATATATATATGTGAAAAACCTTTTCAGACATTTCACAAGAATAATATTAATATATAATGTGTGTATAACCTTAAAGTGATTGTAGAATGCAAGGAAATAGATCAAAAACCGGAACTATCCACAACAAAAGAAACAAAAGTAGAAACGTCCGTTAATCGATTTACTTAAGATATTTAAAAAATCACGACGCGTAATTCATAATGGACCACAAAATATCAAATACTCACCCCATTAAGGAATTGCTTAAAAATAGAATGATAAATAACAAATTGAGATTAAAGAAGAATAATTGCCCATATCAGAACCTCTTACCCCGAAGAAGGGACAATAAGAAACTTATTTTAAAAGTTGAAAACTGAAGAGTTTTTCTCATCAGAAACTTCCAACATTTCAGAGGTCTTATAAAATGCAAGTTTCGAAACTATAGTAACCACACAAAGCGTAACACTTAGAATACGTCTTATATTACGTTGAAATTCAATAGAAATTCATAAGGTACAAGGATGTACAAATAAAGAGATTAATAATAGCTAATGGAGAAATTACCACAGAGATATTACACACACACACACACACACACACACACACACACAGACACATACATACATACATACGTAAATACATACACACACACACATACAAATAAATAAATAAATAAATATCTATATCTATCTATATATTTAATAATAATAGTAATAATAACTATTCATGATTACCAAATATATATAAAGCCAAGTAGTGTTAAAGAATATAGACGGTTATTCAGTCATTACCTGAAGAAAAAATTTAAATCTCTATTTTCATAATATTTTTTTAAATTCAAACAAAATTTTAAATTAAATTGATTTTCTAACATGCATTATAAATGTGTGATGTGATTATTAAACATTTTCATGAAAAAAAAAAAAATCACGCGTATATAAATTATATATTATATTCATCACCATTACTAACTGACTAACAAAATAAAAGTCACAAACATTTTTCAATCTACTTATCAGTTTTGTTAATTCATAAGTTAAAGTGTAAAAAAAAAAAAAAAAAAAAAAAATAGAAACAGTTAGGATTTTTACATATAGAGAGAAAGAAAGAAAGAAAAAAAAAAGTAATGAACAAAAAATAGGTTGGAAGTCCATTTCCTTATATTTTAGATATTTTAACTAGGAAGCGAAAAGTAACAGAATGCATCTAAAAACAATAATGGAATAATATTATATAAATGACAGAGTTGAAAAAAAGAAAAACAGGCTATTGATAACTAACAAAGACACGAAAACTCAAAAAAAAAAAAAAAAAAAAAGTTTGCCATTTCTTAAAAAATATATGTATGGGTTAAAATAACATCTGTTAACTTCTTCCTCGCTATTTTTTAAACTACGAGATGGGGATAATGACTGTCTGCATATATATATATCACATTATTTTAATCCAGAATTGAGATGCATATTGAATTTTGTTAGAACAGGGTGGGTTAAATAAATAAATACATGTATTGTGAAACATTTTTGTGTTATTCCTGAAGACGCTTTAAAATTAAAGCGTAAAGCTTTGAACTAATTCTACATATTTAAACAAAAATGGTTTTGATTAAATTTAATAAATTTAAATTACGTGTTTCTAAAGTGTTTTCTAATACAACTATTTATGACACGTGTGCATTTTAACTATTATTTCTTTTAAGAGATAATACATAAAATACATATATTGTGGTTTGAGAGGCAAGCATTTTTCTTTATATGCATTTTTGTAATTTACGAGGTCGGCAGACTCACGGCAAATAATGAAGTTAAAACAATTCTTGTTAGTAAATAATTTATTTTAAACTTCTCACATTACTAACTCGTCAACAATAATAATAATAATAATAGAATAAGTAATAACAATGAAAATAAATAAATGCATATGATAAAAATAACGTTAATTAAAATATTAAAAAAAAATGCATATAATAATAATAATAATAATAATAATAATGAATTTTATTTATTGCTTTCCTTTTATTGCATTTTCTTCTTGGTAAAATAACGTAAAATGTTAATATATTTAATTGTTTATTTATGTGTTTAGTCCTCGTTTAATACTATCTTATTAAAATATTTCACGTTTTGTTTCTTTTTAAACCGTTAAAATATGAAGAATTAATATTTCAATTTTTTACGAAATTTTAGATTACAATTATCACCAATTTAAACAATTGGTGATAATTGTAATCTAAAATTTCAAAATGAAACGTTAATTATAGAGTTAGTGACTTGATTGATCATTCAAATACATCATGCATTTATATAATTTTTTGCACTATAATTAACGTAACTAATACTGTCCTATAACATAACTGTTATTACAGATATGTTATAGTGCATATAACTGATATATATAATTAATATAACTGATACTGCAATATAATACTTAATTGTATAATTAAATATTAATTATAGAATTAAGGACTTTTTTATGTCCAAATACACTATATTGCACCTATATAATATTTTTAATAGTTAGTTGTTTTATGATTTTTTCAACACAATTTGATGTCCTTATTATGTTAGATTATGCTATCCCAATAATAGGCTGACAACTTACTACAATACAATTTAGAAATTAAGACATCTCCAGGACTAAATGATGCATATTTGTGCATTTTTTGTATGCATCATTTGTAAAAAAATATATGTTTGGGGTTCAAATAGTTTCCATGACCAATGCCTGAAATGCTGATTATCAGGTACTGAATATGGCAACAGAGAAAGGAATAAAGAAAAAAAAAAATGAAGAAGGAGAAACTATTATGAAGAAGAAGTCGACAAAATATTTAGCATACTATTTTATATTTTCTCCACTTGCAATGTTGCTCATTTCAAAATTAATTTCAGTAAGTTCGCATTTTTGTTTCATTTAAAAGTATTTCCTCCACATCCTTTCATTGAAGAGCAATTTTCTACACGTTAAAGAAGGAATATTGGTCACATAAAAATATCAACGTTTCAAAAATTTACTCAGTTCACACGGTTATATTATTTTATTGCTGTTGTTCTTTTAATAATATTTGGGTTTGTAAATGTGAACTTAAGCAATGTATCCCCACGATGAAATATAGAAGAGAATAAAAGAAATATTGTTTCTTATACTTTTAAAAAACCTTTTCCATAAAAAATCAGAACGTGAAAAGAAGAAGAAAGAATACCAAAATACTTCCAAATATTTATCTTTCAATTATATTATATTGTCTGATGTAAAGGAACAGAAATGAACAATTTACTAAGTTAGATCTGCGAAATTATTGTCAGTTCGGAAAAATAAACTCTATAATTATTTTATTTATTTTTACGAATAAGTTTTTTTATTTACTTGTTTTTATTTATTTATTTATTTTTGTCATGCTTAACATTTAATGACTTTAAGTTGCATTTAAAATAAATTTTAAAGAATTTGTTGTCCAAATAACAAATTGTACTACAGAAACTGTTTGCATCCTGAAAATGCTAACATATTTCAAGAAAAATATAACGAATCCAAATTATATGGTAAAATTCAAAACAATTTTTCGAGTCTTAAGCTAAAATGTAATTTTTCTTACTAAATTTCTTACTAAAATATGTTTAACATTTAATTTAAAGTGATTAGAAAATTTTGAAAATGATTAGTAAAATCATAATGTAATTTTTACGTTTTATACGTTTTATTCTTTATTCTTTATAAATGGGCTCTTCCCAGTTTCGTCTGCTCAATCATGTGATAGAGGAAAACGAATAATCGAATTCTGAGAATCGAATTCAATTAAATATTGTTCTTAAGAACAAAAATTTTAATATTAATAAAATAATAATTTTAATATAAATAAAATAAAATAAAAGTAATATTGTGCATTTGCAAACAGTAGAATAATTGTATTCGTAAATTTAATAATTTTTAAAAACATTTTATGTGTTTATTTATTTTTACCTATAAGAATCGATTTTTGTATATTTTAGTGTAACTGTAACATTAACTGATCTAGCAATAAATAATAACTTCTTGTGGAATGTTTATGGATTATAATTTGAAATTTTAAAATGTTTTCATTTAATTTAATTGCATAAAGGTGTTACAACAAGTTAATTAACTTAGTTACTGGTCTAAACGGATTTACGCCGTACGATATTGCACTGTCACTGATTTAAGTACCAAAAATCAGAGTATTAAACATGTTCTTCATGAAAATCAATAACAAACATAACTAAATGATGATTGTAAATGTATACAGCAAATAAAAGATGATGAATAATGATATAAAATGGATTAAAAATGATGATTTATAAAAAAATAACACAGATTAAATACGATTGATAAAATATAAGAATAGAAAAATATGTTATTTCAGCAATCGCTATAGATAAACAAGACTTCGTCTGCTATTTGTTTTTCCTCTATCATGTGACCTCTGATGTCAGGTGGGAAGATCCCATTTGAATATTTCATTTTTATTTTTATGTCTGTATAAATAACAACAACAGCATTTTATTATGTTTTATATTATTTGTTAAATCTGTTCCAAAATGAATAGGGTGTTTCAAGAGCATACTCAAGCCCATTGCCTAGAAAATTGAGGTACATATAATAATTTTCTTTCCCTTCATTTGAATAGAAACATTTCTTTATACATTCAGTTTATATGTAACGAAAAAAAAACTTATCTTGACACTGTTACACTAATAGTAGTATAATCATTATTTTTATGCTTAACATATTTAATATAAATTCCTGTTATAACTGTACAAACTGATTTTATGTGTTTTTAGAGTGTATGTTAATGGGACTTGTTAATATGTGTAGCATTCCATATTTTAGAAGGAAAATGATAAGTTTAAAGGAATTTTATCCTGTAATTATTCTGATAAAGATAATATAGTTCTCATTATTTATCAAGTTTAAAAGCATTGTCTTGCCTTATTATACCATAAACAACTTAATAAAGTTCCTATTTCTTTTTTTATGTTCTATTCAAATGCCATATACGTCTTATTAACTGATGCTAATTCGACGGTTGAAATATCTCAACTTTAACATCACAAGCAATGACGTAATTCCAAAACAAAATACCTGCCCAAAAACTTGAATTCGATAGAAAACACAAAAAAACCTTACCTGCTTATCTTAATATTTATCATATAGGAACTATTAAAATCAGAAAGAAAGAAAAAATGATATGTCTGCGGTTTTTATTTAGAAACGTTCTATAAAACATCTCAATTATTCTTCATGATAAAGCCACGCGACCTTTATACAGAGAAAGAAAGAAAACTACTCTTTGAACAAATAAAGTTCTTTTCATGGAAGAAATAAATAAAAATAATAAGCAAAAATAAACCGAAGAAATGCATATTATAAAAGACTACTGACTGCATCCACAAAGTGTATCATTTGTAGCGCTTAGCTCACGGAAAAAATCTCTCTTATAAAAAAGGAGGTAAAAGGAAGGTTAGCCACCATTGTTAAAGTTATTTCTTTGTCTCAATTTTCAGCAGAATGTAACTTCGTCTGGAGGTATACCGGAAAGAAAAGGAACCACATTTTGATATTTCTGTTCTTTTTACTTTTTCTTTTTTTTTTTTTTTTTTTTTTTTTTTTGTATATTCTTATCTACAATAATAGCAATAATATGTTTTTAAAGGTACATCTTTGTAAAGAAAATCGTCTTTTTGCACTTGTAATGATTTCTGCCAAGGGACTGAGGCCATTATCAAAATTTGACATAAGACGATTAACCTACATTCAAGATTTGTATCCAAGCATTTAGTGTAATAGAAAATACGTGTGATGATATATAAAATAAATATGCCAGGTTACTCGCCTCATTATTTGAAATTGTTAAATATTTTAAGAAAAAAATTTCGTTAAAGTGAATTTTAATGAACGAATTTAGAAAATCGATTTATCAATGTAAAATGTGTCATTGTATGTCAAATTCAAGAAATTTGATGAAATTCTTTCTGTATGACAAAATATAAGTTAAATATATATACACACATACACTTATATATATATATATATATATATATATATATATATATATATATATATATATATATATATATATATGTATATATAAACATGCCCAGACGAGAATATAAATTTCTTTCATATTAATAGGGGAGGGGTACCTTACAGAAAAAATCTTTTGTGTCATACTATTTAACATTTCTAATCTAAAAGTAGTATCGAACTGATATTTTAAGTTATTTTAATTGCAGTGATTTAATAAATTTATTAAATTTATAGATTTACTGATTTGTTAAATTTATAATTGAAATGTGAAATATGAAATATGAAAATTATAAATAAAATTACTGGTTTATTAAATTTATAGGTTTTTTTTTTTTTTTTTTTTTTTTTTTTTTTTTCAAATTGGGGGAAAAAATGGGGAAATATTTAATTAATTTGTTTGTCTAACTATCTTTATTATTATTATTATTTAAATAAAACAATTTAAAAAATGGAATTAATTTACCTTATTAAATTATTTGTGTTATAGAAAAAATAAATGAACACAAGCATACATGTATATACACACACACAACATAATACATAACTATATATAGCCCAACATAAAATTATGATTCTTGGTAACAAAATTGTTTTATAATCATGCCATAAATAAAGTAAGCTTGATAACATTATGAAAATTAATTCTTTAATCTTATAATCGCTAAGAAATTTGAAAATGCAATTTAGACTTCCAATCCGTCGTGGCATTGAGAAATAAATATTAATTAAAAGTAAATAATTTGAAAAAAAAAAAGAGTATGTTTTCATGTTACATTCTAAAGAACTCAAAGCTGATAACTAATTTGCATGAATAAAAATGTTCTCAGCATGGCTTGTAAAAAGATTGTGAGAATGACTCATGGTGAAAGCACCCTACTCATTATACCGAGTGTTTGAAAACGAAGCCCGTCTACTCTAGTTTTTATTGTTAAATGACGCTATCAGTTAATTTACTATTCACATTTAGACAGTTTATGTCACTTCTCCATATATGATAAATTAGCGGAAATCTTTATTTTGAGGAAATAAGTGTTCTTGAAAGGGAAAGTCATGCAAAACGGAAGTTAGTTGTTTTAAGAGTACTGTCAAGGAAAGAAAAATTATAAAAACTGAATGTGAAGGGTGTATTTGAAACGTCTATCAGAGTACATAAACACCATTAAAACAAGAAGAGAAAGTTAACTATCATTCTTTACGAAAACTTTGTAAAAGTCTGTGAATTTTTAACAGCGATGATAATTGATAAAATTGGTTTTAGAAATGAACATCTAAGGGGACTCAGCCCCTCAGCCCCTCAATCAAACAAACAAACAAAAAAACTGTTTTTATTCATAATTCATTTAAAAAATAATTCTTTTTGTATATCTTAAAAGAATTGTAAAAACAGGCATTTTAATGAGAATAAATGAAAAATACAAATACATTGAAATACATATTAATTTAAAACGTTGCATTTTAACAATTATTTTTAAAATACTACCCTTATATATATATATATATAAAACTTTGTCTTAGTTATTTTATATAATGTCAATAGTAATAGATTGAACGGATTTAAAAAACGGATTTCCCTTTATATTATTAGTCCCGGAGGGGAAAACAAAAATTAAAAGCACAATCTTACGTCAAAAAATAATGCAAGATCAGAATTTTGTTTTTAAACACATATTTAAAATAAAGTAAATCCGATGCTCAAACGTCTTACATATGGTATTAGGTTACAATAAACTAATAAAGAAATAAGCAATTTCAAACGTATTTGACTTAGCATTTATAAAAAATTATGAACTTAATAAGCAATAATAAGTAAATAAGCAAAACAAAAGACAGATGTTTGTTAAAACGGCTGTAGCAAACGCTCTAATTTGAATATGTTTATCAAATATGACGATTTTTATTTAAAAATTTTAAAACCTTTATTTTTGACAACTTTCAGGATTTTAGAGGTGCCTTATCTTAAATGTAAAACTATTCGCCATATTTATTTTCTTTGACATTTCATAGTGTGAATCATGCGATTACATAAAGACGTTAATAACAGCAATGTATCAAAATATTAATCCGATTATAAATTATGGATCCAAAAATTTGGGAATAAACATAAATTATAACTATATTCTTTATGCTTTTCCTAATTAAGAATCTTCTAAAAAAGATGACATAAAATTGAATTAAAGATTCTGTATGTATGTTTAAGAAAAATTTTGAAAATATATTCATGTATCTGAAATATGTCTAAACTGTCAATGACAACTTATGTGTTATGACTATTTATGTATCGATGACTATTCATATGTTAGTCCTTTTAGGAGATAATTTTGGCTACTGCTCAATGAGCCTTAATATATTTTATTAAAAAACTTTCAGTTAAATTTGATTATCAGATATAGTTTCAAGCTTGTATATAGTTTCGAAAAATTTCAAAACATACTCCCATGTATCTGAAATATATCTAAACTATTAATGACTAATCATGTGTTATTACTAATTATGCATGAATGATTACTTATGTACCAATGTTTTCTTACATATTAGTCTTTTTAGAGGATAATTTCGACTATTTTTCAGTGAGCTTCAATATAATTTATTGAAAAACGTTCTGTTAAAGTAGTCATAGCACATATATTACTTATGTGTTATGACTACTTAAGTGTAAGTCTTTTTAGGAGATAATTTTGACTACCGTTCAGTGAGCCTCAATATAATTTATTGAAAACAGTTCTGTTAAATTTGATTATTGTGTATATAGTGTCAAGTTGACTAATGACATTTTGAAAATATGAAGGCATTTAGGTATCTAAGCAAATGGAAAATATACTAAAGCAGGGTAAAAATATAGAGTAAGGAAAAAAGAAAAAGAAAAACAGAAAAAGCAAAAGGAAGGAAGGGGGAGATGCAAGTTTTTACAATATAGGATTTATTTGAGTATTATATTTATCATTTATGGAAAGTCATAAATGTTATTCTTTTCTAAAAAAAAAAAAAAAAAAAAAGAAAGAAAAAGAAAGAAAGAAAGAAAGAAAAGAAAAGAAAAGAAAGAAAGACAAAAAAGAAAATAAAAAGAAAGCAGATTGAATCAGAATTTTAACCTGAGTAAATTTAACCATATACGTTTTATTACCGTTTGATGCCATGGTTCACCTAGCACAAAAAATAATCATATTACATTATTCCAGCATTGGTTCAAGGTATCGCAAATTTTTTACGGTGTAAATATTCTCTGAATATGTTAAGAAGATTAATTTAGTATAATTTACCAAAACTTTATTGTATTTTTTCCGCAGAAAAATAAACAAGATTTTAGAAATTATTTCAATATAAGCTATATAAACTAATTATGTTGTGGTCACTACATGACTTTCTTCTATATCTTCCAATGCAAATTCACTCAGTACAAACACTTTATAAAAAAATATTATTATTAATTAAAATTATCTTCCATGATAAATGCAGAAATTTACATTCTAGAGAAGTATAAACTCTAAATATTCGAAGAAAGTAAATTTTATTTAAAAAATGCTTTTTTGTTTGTTTGTTAGAAAAGTATATATAAAAAAAATTGATAACTTTGTTTCAAGTTATTACAGATCGATGATTCAACCGTTTGTTTTAAAAGTACTGATGAACTCTTTTGAAAGGTACTCACGATGAAACTTTGTCGGGGAAACGGTTGCCTACATATACAAAAAATATCCCCAGTTGAATATCCCTATTATAAATAATTATTTTTAATTTCATAACGATTATTAAAAAATAATTGTCTTTATTCACATTTATACGAAATTGTGTCATTTATCGTCATGTTAATAATTTAGTAAATGCGGGATGGCAACGACGATTTTCAAGACGATTTTCACCAAAAGTTGACTAATTTTTGTCAAGGTGCAACTACATATCAATTTATAAGAAATTCTGTGCCGTAGTTCCTGAAATACAGCTGCCACAAAATTTTGTCTCTCGCACACACCGCAGACAGACAGGCAGACATTTAAAAAAAAAATGGTCAAATCGTGTCCTAGACCTCTCAGATCGTGTAAAACCATCGACAACCTGAGGCTGAAAATTTTTATTAAACCAGATTTTTCTTCTATTGGACAGAAAGAAAAAGTATAATGTATTCAGTATTCAGAGGTTTATATTCCAACAATATGATATTTAAGCTGAGCATAGAAAGCTTAGAAATTTAAGCTTAGAAAATTGATATATTACTAAAATTATTTGCTAAGTAAGAAATATAAGCAATATCACTTTAACATGAGCAATTTGATAGGTTATAATAGGGCGCCTGTCCCTCTTCTTAACAAATGCCTTCTATGCATTGAATCGCATGGGAAATTTTTACATAATGATGTTTCTTAAAAATACACGAGTAAAGTCGAATCTGGTAGAAAATGAAAGACAATATCGTAGAATTTTCCAATATTTTCCATTAAAACATTTAACAATACCTTTCTTTTGATTTTGAGAAGTAAAATTTTTAAATTCCTGAAAAAAGTATTTCAATGAAATTGTTATAATTTATGATATTCAGAACAAATGTCAATTTGAATTATATATGTTCACATACACATTATTAAATAATATAACATAAAAGGATTTAGTAGAATATGAAAGAAATCTTTTGGAAAAGATGGTCACACTAATGTTTTTTTTTTTTTTTTTTTTGTTTTTTTTTTTTAAGTTATTTTACTGTTACAGGGTGTCTGATACAAATAGAAATGTTCAGTAATTTCTTCTTTTTAATTGCAACCCCAATTTTTTATTCTTAAAATCTGTTAATGCTATAAGTAAATAAATAAATAAACTCTTTTTCTTTCTTCTAATAAATTAAACCAAATATTTAAATTTATTCCAACGGTGAAGTACAAATAGCCAGCAGGAACTTTCTAATTTGTTTTAGGTAATATCACACGATTGCTTTGAAAATCTGATTGTTTTCTCCCCTCCCTGTATTGTTGCGCAAATAAATGCATCCTGTTTCCTCCAAAAATGTTCCCTCACTAACATTAGGTTTTAAAAATGTAGTTTGAAATAAAAATGCATTAGTTAACAAAGAATAATTAATTATATTGTTAGTAACAATGATAAACAACAACAACAACAAATAAGCTTTATATTAAATCCGAAAAATTAAAAATATATAAATTTTCCTACAAATAAAACGTTGGAACCAATAATAATTGCCTTTTGTTTTTTTTACCAGTTTTATACATAAAAAATTGTGTATAGACTCACCTTTTACAGTCATATTAGAATCTAATGAAGATAAGATGCAGCAAAGAAAGTTCTTTTTATGCTAAGCAGTTATAAGGTCCTGTAAAAATGTTGAGTGGTCGAGAAATCACAGTTTTCAACTGTCTGATTTTTTAATCACACTTATATATATATAAAGTAGTTCAGTTAGTTTTAAAGAAATTTCCAATAGTACATAAAGCAAACAAAGCACTTATTATTTTCGGCAAATAGTAGTGTTTTACAAATATTCATTAAAATAGTCTGTCAATACATATGATGAATTTTCAAGATCCGATCCGATGGCCTCAGAGCTTCTCATCTAATCACAAGAGACAACACACATCTGTCTATCCACACGATTATGTCGCTTTTGTTTCTTTTTCACCCCCTCCATTCATGACTTAAGAATCATCTATGGGAAAAAGCCCCGGGCAGTTGTAACGGAGAATCACAGAGGGAGAGAGTAGTCGCCAAGGTAGAGTATAAAAGACACGTGACCACCGAGGGTGAAGCTAATGACGGACGGACGTGACCCTTCAACCCGCTACTGTCTCAGGTAAGATGGTAGGGCTTCTAGAAGGATAAAAACGCCAAAGATGCCGCCAAAGTACTCAGATATTGCAACATTAATTTACAAAGAAGCGCTAGTATTAATATGGACATTTTCTTAGCGTTTTACAATCATCTTTCTGCAGAAAGACAACTTTTGATCAGTTTATTTGTTAGATGCATTATCGGTTACCATTATAGTATAATAACATATCCTTTTAAAAACTCTGCGAGTTACAGTTTTCTATAAAACGAACCTTAATTATAATTATAGCACTTATATACCATTATCCTATCTATTTTCTAAAGCTCTTTTAAACAAAGTGCTCTCCTATAATTCTATCAGGAGACAATAATATTGAAAAAACACATAATATTATAATTACTTATATTGCGATATCATAATTTCACAAAGCATTCGTGGAATTTTGATTATAATTCAAAACAAAATTGTTAATTTAGACTTTTTGTACAAATGAAATCTTTTTCTATGCATATATCACGTAAATGATATATTTTTAATCAGGATTACGCTTACTCTCTTAACTGATGTTTATTGAGATTTAAGCAAATACAAGAGTAAGAGTAGGAATGTTAAATCTAGAAAAGCGGCAAGCATGTCAGAATTTGTTTAAGGAGTTCGATTTCAAAGATAATATGAAAAGTTAGTTTGATTGTACGTGATGCGTGAAGGATAAAATATGAAATCAGATTAAATTTCCTATAGAACTTTTATTTGGAAATAGACTTTCTTTTCCCCCCTTTCGAAATCTGCACTGATGATGATATTAACAGAGCTTTTATTGTATGACTGAAATTAAAATGCATTAATCATCTTTCAAAGGAAAGGTTAATTAAGTTATAATTCCATTTATTGCTTTGAAACGGCACGCCTTAGAAACACTAGTCAACAGATAAAAACGAAAACATTTGATGACAAATCATTTCAAAATTATATTCAGAAGTTTTAAAATATCAATATTTTTATTTAAAAAATTATTAGTATCGTTAGAAGATATACAATATTTGAACGCTGATATGAAATGGAATGAGAAATTAAAGTTAGATAATGAATAAGATTTACGAATAAACATTTTGCTAATACAAATGTTGCAAAATAAGTGTTTATTACTTAAAAAAAAAAAAAAAAAAAAACAGCACCATGACCATCAGATTAATAGGACTGGACCCAGCTTTAAAGTCCCTAGGGCGTTACAGCCGATAATGGAAATTATTTTTTTAACATTTATTAAATCTAACATTTATTAACATTAAACATTTATTAACTCTAAAATTATTTTTATCAATATTTATTATAAAAAATAGTCTTTTCTTCTTTAATCATAGATACTATAATGCCTATTTAATGCTGAATGATTATTATTATTATTATTATTATTATCCACTGCAGAAGAAAATTTTTTCTTCAGCCAGCGCTTTTACCGAAATTTTAACATTTAGAGTTGTTTCTTTAAAACTATTTCCTAAAGACGTATTTTTGAACTCATTAGAAAGTGAAATTTCGAATTGTGTATTGGTATTTCAAATAAAGGCACAAAATAGTTTTGAAAATGAATGAAATACTGAAATTTTATTCGTAAACAAAACGTTTTTAAAAATTCTGTACAAATTAGAATTAAATATGTTAAAATACATATATTGCAATCGCATAATTTTATGGTAACTAACTCTCATAGATAAAGCCAAAAAATTATGTATTTAAATTTTAAAAACAATCAATGAATAATAACAATTACAATAAACAAATATTCCACTAAACGTATCAAATTTAGACAGTTTTTATAAGTTACGTTATATATATATTTTAATTTCGTGAGTAACTAAAACGACGAAATATATATTCAAGATTTTAATTTATTAAAATCACAATTTAAATTTAAAATTTTGAATATTGCTCAAAAAATTATTGATTGTACTGTACTATAACACAATACTCTTAAATGTGACATCATCTTTCATATTAAAACTATGCATTGTAGTACATAACTAACTATTCTAATTTCACGAGTTTGTCCGATTATGTGACAAACAGTGCATTTCTCCAATAACCGTATATATATATATATAATGTTTTTAATATGATATTGCATACTACACGCTTTACATTAATAATAATAATAACAATAATAATAATAACAGTAATCAGGATGATGGTGATGATGATGATGATAAAAACTGACATCAAACTTTGATACGTCCTTGATGAAATATATATGCGATTCAATGATAATTTTAATAATAGACACAAAAGTAATTTGTGCAAATTTTGAGCCGATTTTATGAAAACTAAGAATAATTTTCCATTCTTCATGTCTTTATGTTCCACTCTTCATGCGGAAAAAATAAATGTTTTTAATAAATACACAGTTACTGAGCAATATAACAACGTATCCAAATATATTGGAGATTCGAACTATATTATGGAAACAAAACTTGACAATGTTTCAAAAAAATATATTTTGTACCTTTGTAAAAATATTCCTTATTAAAAAGATTATTGCGCCTGATGACAAAGAAGCACTTTAGATTTCCTGACGCATTTTTGTTCTTTTATATTCCACATTATGCAACTTATTTCCCTATATTACCAAGTGAACACTCAGGATTTTTGTCGTGTTTCTTAATTTTCTTTCAGTTTCTTAGGATATCGAACCCATGGATATATATTTGGCATTTGAATTGCTGTTTCATGGATTATTGTTATATTTGCATTATTATATACAGTCGAACCTCGTTAACATGAATCTCAAGGCGGATAAAATATTTGTTCATGTTGTCAGTAGTTCGTACTGTCAGTAACTAATCTTCATATAACTAAACTAATCTTCATTTTGATGGGGATTGCGGAAACAATTCATGTTAAAAGTAATTAGCGTTAACAGTGTTCACGTTAAACAGGCTCGGCTGTATATATTAAATATGTTCAATACTTTTATTAATGTGAATCACTGGTATATAATATAACAATCTATCTAAATTCGCTCACGTATTACCTTTGGGAGAAATAGACCATAAAACCGAAAATTAGATAGAAAAAAAAATTCTGAGTGATAAGTTGTAATAATTTTAAAACATGACCGCCATAAAAACGCGAGTAAAAAATGAATGATCGAAATAAGAATATTAGTAGAAAAACGGTGAATAAACATATGAATGGTACCCCTGAATTGAGGGCGAAATTTAACTATATCGACTCAAGCATAATCAAAGATAAATAAACAAATACATCAGACTTTTAAATTATTATTGCTTTTTTTTTTTTTTTTTTTTTTTTTTTTTTTAATATTCAAAAATTGTAAAATTTTCGAATAGTATGTCTTTTTTTTTCGTTTGCAAAATAAATGCTTAGAGTAAGACAGAAAAAATATATATCTTGACAGATGTAATATTCAAGATCACAGAGAACATTTCATCCTAAAATATTTTTATAAACATAATACATATTATTTTGAATGTGCTATATATATATATATATATATATATTTCTTTCCTGCCTACATTTTTTTACCCGATGCTCCAAATTTTTGACTTAAAACAATTCTTATGTATTTCTGCAGTTATAGAGTCTAGTAACTTCCTTCATTTTCCAACAACAGTGTTTGTTATATATATATATATTTTTTTTTTTTGCATGTTTTAAAAAATCTGTCATGTATAATTTACATTTTTAAATTATTTGCCGAAATTAAATTTTTACACTACTGAGGAAAAACAATTATTAAATAATTTTGAAATCGAAACGTTATAGTATTATAGAAATTTTTAATATTATACAAATGGCAGCTATTTATATATATATATATATATTTATATAAAGTCGGTAGCAGAAGTCTCTGAACACTAGCAAATATTCCTATATAAAAAAAAAGTACACTTAATACAGTTTTGTTAAATAAATCCTTGACGAATCCTGTTTTTAGACTGAGTAAGAACAGGATTCGACAAGGATTTATTTAACAAAACTGTATTAAGTGCACATTTTTTACATAGGAATTTTTGCTAGTGTTTGGAGACTTTTGTTACCGACTGTATAAATTTTTATATTTTTATTATTTTATTATTTTGCTATTTTTATATATCTATATATATTTTATATTATAAGTTCCTTTTCTATTATCATGGCTACAAAAAATAAGCAACTTCTTAACACGATTCCCCCCCCCCCCCTCTCGACACTAGTATGAAAATAGATTATTTTTAGAGAATCACTTATATGTATAAAAAGTAAGCACGTGTCTATCATTTTATGTTTTAGGACAACTAAATCATAGAGTAGATGGTTACCATTTTATGAGTTCTACGCATGGAAACATAGAATATTGAAAAAATATCGACCACACAAGAATACCGCAAATTAGCTATTTAAACATGTCTTATAAAATGGTATTGAAGAAAGGTTTGTGATAGTTACGAAATCACACTTTCTAAATTTTGCCGTGTTTATCTTTAAATGCCCAACTATATACTACAAGTATAGTTTTGCATTGTTAAATAAATAAATAAATAAATAATATTCTTACAGACAATTTTGTTTATATGCGGAATGTTTATAGAATTTTGTTGAAAGAATGGATTTGTGACTATTTAATAAATTAATATAGTGTACTTTTTTTTCGACGTGACACTTTAGAAATTTCCTCTTGTAATAATTAAAAAGAAAGCTTTATATTCGTGTAATTTTCATAATAACAATAATTAAGATTTAATGCTTTAATAATGTTTCTTAAAATGTATTTACATAAATTAATATCACAAATTTCAAATATGTGTCTTCAAAATTTATCTATATTGTACATCTATAAATATAATAACCATATAAGAAATTTCAACTTCGATGATTTAAGGTAAAGTCCTGCACGAGTCCGAACCCGATAAAATAGTTTACATCGACTACAAAATCGACCCGAACACCCAATAAAAAATTTCAGGACCCGCACCCGACCTGAATCTCATTTCTTTATATTTGCACCCGACCCAAACCGACGACTGAATGAAAATTAATAATTCATCTAAAAATTATGCAAAACTTTTTAAAGTTGTAAAATAAAGTAAGTTTTCTTTGCCACACAATTAGTAAATCATTTTTAAAAGAATTGATAATGTAATTATTAATATACTAAGCTAAAGTTTAAAAATCTGAAAAATGAATTATTAATAATTTTTGACCGTTTTATGTGTGTCGTGTATCTCAATAACTCAATAGTACAAAAATAGTATGTGATTCAAGTTTACTGTCTGCAGTGTATAGTTTAATGTGTATAGTTTTAACTACAATACCTGTTGAAAATTAAATAGGACCGTGTAATAAATATGCTCGTTTCAGTTATACAGTTACAATTATGTCAAACATTTTCTGTTTATTAAAGTTTTTTTTTTGAGAGATGTTCTCAACGCAACCAGAGTCGTTGAAAACTAAACCCGACCAAAGAAAACTAAAGAAAAAAATTCAGTCTACCTGGCCCACCGGTTGAGTTGAATTCGGATATAATAGAGTTACTCGATCCGATGTAGAATTTTAATTTAGAGATTGCCGTAATTAAATAGATTAATTAATGGTGAAAATATTATACGCTCTTCACCTGCAAGTTGCTATATATTTTAATCCAGTTTTTCAACTTTCTAAATTTTTTTTATTTATGTATATTGTTTGTGGGTAAAACACATTTTATTTTGACGGCATAACAAGCAAATTTTACACAGTTCACTGTCATAGAGAACGCGAATTTTAATAATTCCATTTTATAACTTAAAAATATTCTAAGTTAATGTCCAAATAAGCTATATATATATATATATATATATATATATATTATATATATATATATATATATATATATATATATATACATATATATTATATATATATATATATACTTAATTAAAAAAAATATTTTAAAGAATATTAGTTCAAACATTATTAATACTGTTTTAAAGTTTTAAAGATTAACTTTCAACTTTTTAAAAATAACTATGTTGCCCCTAATTAATCTCTATAAATGAAATAGACATAAACATATTTCGGTTTCTGTTTGGTTTACAGCAAACGTGGCATATAAATGTATAATATTAAATAATTCCAAACTTTTATTATTATTATTTATTTTATCTCTTCTTAAAAAAAAAAAAAAAAAAAAAAAAAAGAACCTAATTGTAAATTGTGTATAATTGAATGGACTCTTAACAAATGTGTCACAAATGTATGATATTATTGTCCTGTGTCTATTTCTGTACTCATTATTTTCTCTTATGATGCATTAAATTCGGTCTATTTCTTTATTAAAATTTTTATCGTGATAATCTACTGCAAAACGATATCAACGCTTTTTTAGCTCTCTCTTCTTAAAAAAAAAAAAAAAAAAAAAGAGAGAGAGAGAGAGAGAGAGAGAGAGAGATACTACATTCAAGTTTTGGATAAGTTTATTAATATTAAATAATATAATACAATACATTGAGATTGCATCCTTTAATCTAATTTCATACTGATTTAAGAGGAATTACGTTTTATTTTCCGTAGCATTAAATATAAATAAATAAATAACGTCTTAAAATTTAATAAAAGAGATGCATTTAACCTTTGATTTCAATAAAAAATATTTACAATAAATAAATAAATAAATAAATAATAAATACATATTAAAATTTTTTACCGTTTTTTTTCAATTTATTAAGCATCTAAAAAAAAAAAAAAAAAAAAAAAAAAGCTTACTCAAGTTAATCATGTTAATGTAAATAAAATATATTTTTTGAATAAAATACTTTTTCTTTACGAATTTATTTAATACAACATAAAAGTGTCCTAATTTTTATTGAATTGATCAGATACATAATAACCTAATATCCTATCTCCAATATTGCGACATGAGGACACTGTGCCATGCACACATACACATATAATATTTGCAGCCGATGTTTTTCTTAGTGAGGAATTTTTGTCGATATCAAAATTATCACTGCCTTTTAGAATTTCATAATCATCCTTAAAAAGGAATAGATTTTTTTTTTTTTTTTTTTTTTTTTTTTTTTATGATGCATAATTTAGCATGATAGTAAAGCTTCGTAAAGAAAAAAAGTAAATAATGAAATTTTAAACTTTACGTGTATAGCTCGTCATTTGCCTTTTCGTGCTATACCGTACAGTGAATGACGAGTGTAGCTTGTCATTCGTTTTACATGTCATACCGTTCAATGGTCAGTTTAGATCGTCTATGTATGATACACATACTATGTAAATATCACAGATCCTTATCACATGTTATTTTTACATAAGAATTAAATAATTATTTTATTCACAAATATTCATCATTAAATTGTAACAGAAGGGATTAAACAATCATAGAATAACATAAAAAAGTAAATAAAACTTTCATCAAAACTTTTTTTTTTCAAATCTTTAGTCACTGTCCAAACATATCAGTTTATCGAAATGCAACTGAATAAAGTTATCCACCGGAAATGGTCTTCATCGCCAACTACTAGTTACGCGCCCGTGAGAATGGGCAACCCCTTGCTTATGAATGGGCGACATTGCCTTGCGTGAGTATGAAGGCTGAGGGGGAGATCAGCAGCAAGCAACAGGTGGATTGCGTGACCGGTAACAACAGGTGCCAGAGGTCTTCAAGGCACACGGGAGCGATATGGGTTGCTGAGGGTGGAAGTGCAGGTATTAATTGGGTGGGGTGGATAGTTGTTGACTGAAAGACAAAAAAAAAAAAAGCGGAGCGATGCTGAGATGGTGACATATTAATAACAGATTCGGTAACCTGAACAAAGATAATAGACTTTACTTCCAATATGCGATTTATAAAAATTTTGCATACATTTTTTCTACTCTGATACATTTAAAAAAATGTGTTATTAAAATTATTTTAATTAATTTCACATACTCATTGCTTACTTGTTTTTGACATCAACAGATGGAAGGTCAATATCTATATGCAGTAACAACGATTCAAATTTATATCACTGCATTTATCAGGGGGGGGGGGGGAATGAAGAAATTAAAAAAAAAATCTTCATTATTTCAAATAGAAAAAATATTTTAATAAATAATTTACTTTTTTTTTCCTTTTACAGTTATTCAGAATATATCTTAGAACTTTTACAGGATGATCTACTGCTTTGAGAAAAGGGGAGAGGATGGGAGGAGGAAGAGAAGAGATTGATAAAGTGTGTGTGTGGGGGGGGATGTAATAAGGAACAAAAAAAAAAAAAAAAAAAAAAAAAAAAAACTTAATTTGTTTAAAATAAAAAGTTGAACGGAATAAAAGTTTATAAGATTTTGCAATGCTTTCTTTTTATATGTATATATAATAATTCACCATTATAATTATCAAATACCAGAAAGGTTTGAATTATCATGGTATCGATAAATAATTACATCTGGATGCAAAGTATTATACAAAGCAGAAGATATTGAAAAAGTTAATAAATGTAGAAAACTAACTGAAAAAAAGAAAAGAAAATCTAAACTTTTATTAAGGACAATTATTGCAGCAAGGTAATATATTATGAGTTGTTTATATGTATTAATAATAATAATATTATTAAAATTGATTGAAAAGCGTATACAACTTTTATATTAAGACGATTTGAAGTAAGTGTCTTTATTCCATTTAAAGATTAAATCTAAGTACGAACTTACAAAATAGTTAGTATTCGTGGCATTCTGAAATACATTGGCAATGTTTCAAAATTATTATAATTAATTGATGGTTTATGTATGATCTAAAAAAGAAAAATGTACGTTGTACAGACATTCGCAGTTCTATAAAATAAATAATGTTGAAGCTTTCTGTCAGACATTCTAGACCGCACCGTTCAATCAAATATAATTAGAGATTGGAACTGTAAAGAAGTATATATTGAACCTGTAATTATAAAATCTGTCTCAATAGTATTTCTATAGGATGTTTTATTTTTTGTTTTTAATCCCGCGGTCCACCCCTGACCATTCGCTTGACCCGCCGACCGGCGTGTCGGCAAACAATGCACAATAGCAGATAGAAAAGGGGGGAAGAGGGGGAAGGAGCATCCGGTGTTCTCGGGACGATCGGCCGATAGGACACTGGCACCGGCGGACAACACCTCTACCACGATGAGAATGCGCACAAAATGTGATTGTCGGCCGAGAATCATTTGATATCACAAATACTGGAAACCAATCTGCTGTACTTTTTTATTCTTCAGATGTTTATTGCAGAAAAGAATGTATCATACGCCTGTTTATGACAACTAGTATCTCCCAGTGGACGAAACTCGACATTTAAAAAAAAAAAAGGAATTCTGTGCTGATAAGTATAAAGGATTTAAGTCCATATTCTTGATTTTTCAGAAGACGAAAAATAAAGTTAAATTAACTAAAAACTAATCAGAAGAATCGATTAGGAAAAAGGGATTTCGTTAACTTATACCCTTTATATCATTCAGTGATTGTCAACCTTCATTTAACACCGAGAAAAAAATTGAATTAAATATTTTATACCATGCATGAATGCTAAATTTATGATTTGAAACTTTTTTACCAATGGATTTTCTCAAAGACTAAATGAAATAGACTTAAATCCTTTATACCAATCGATAGAGAATTTTTTTCCTGAGTCTGACTATGTACTTAACTCAAAATCGACATTTTTGGACTTAAATCCTTTGTACTTATCAGTACAGAATTATTTACATAATGAATACAGAAAATAAGAATTTCAGTATTTTTGTATTCTTTATAATTACTGTATACTTAATAATGATAATAATAATAATAATAATAATAATAATAATAACAATAACAATAACAATAACAATAAATAAGTAAAAATACAATCACGAACTGGATTTTTATTTACCTGTCGATGGATATCCTCTACCTACTTACCTCTTAATACAACCGATCAAAGTTCCTCTCTTGGGCATTTCAATTACAAAAAATCTGTCTGTATCCAAAAAATATGTCAACAGATTGAAAAAATAAAATGATACTCACTTTTATTGCCAGAGAAATAAAAAATAAAACAAAGCATACTCACTTCTATTGCCAAAGTACAAATGATAAAAGAGCGTTATAAACAAGCAAAGAGTGATTCTTCTATGTAGCGTAATGTTTCAGGTTTTATAAAATAATTATGGAAAAAAGGAATTCAGAAAATAAGCTGAATCACGAGCTGTTATATAGAATTTCAAAAATTTGCACTTGCAGATTTAAGAGTTTTCTTCTACAGAAATTTTAAATACAAAAGATTATGGGCGTAAAATGAAAAAGTGTACGAAAATAAAGATAATTCTGACATTAGAAGAGATTTTTCCCCCTGAAAGTACATTAACCATACTTTTTAAACGATAAGCGGCTCTCCCTATTAAAAAATTGGCTAAAAATTTACGAGAATTTTTATGTTCGTATATTTTAATATATAAAATTACGGTAATCATTCAATCACTAACTTGCGGTTATCAAAGTTCCAGAAATTTCAAAATTAGAGAAAACTATATATTTGTTGATATATATCATTATCATCGAAGCATACAAGTATTTAAAGAAGTCTTTAGAAGAAAAATAAATCTCAAATTTCAATGGAATGTTGTCTATGCAAACTAACAGGAGGGATTCTGCTTTCATAAATGAGTTGATACAGTAATTTTAAGGTAACGTATTGAGACAAAATAAATGACTGTTAAAGTTTTTCAAAATGTCTAATATAATTGGGATCAAAGCTAGTCAGTCAAGACGAAAACAAACAAATTTTTTATTTCTCAATTTAAAGAAAATTATTTCAAACAAGTTAGTCAGTTTCAGTAACATAATCGAAGTATATGATTTTAAATTATTTCGATAGTAGGAATCAACATTTCCACAATATCAGCAATTATCGAAAAATCCAACAAAGTAAAACTTTTGCTTTTAACAATTGTATATTTTGTGGTTTGTTCAGAGCAATAGAACATTATAAATATTGTTCGTCTAAATCATTTTTGAAAATGTTCTTCTTAAAATTGATATTTGATTCGATCAGATAAACAAACATTTAAACATAACTAGAAATGTTTTTAAAACTTTTTTTCGAAGATACTGAATTTTGGATATGCGAATCTATATCAACTCAGTTAATACACCTTTTTTATGCAAAGGCATTCTTTTAAGAGATATTTTGTGTTAAAACAATTAAAAAGAAAACAATTACTTAGAAACTTTAAAATGTTTCTTTTTAAAATATTAATATCAGAGAAGTTATTGACAAAGCTTAACAGTTTTATAAATTACTTATCTATGATTGCTTTTTCCACATCAATGTGATAAACAATTTATTAAAAAATTGAATGTTGACTCTCAAAATGCTCCTTCTAATAACATTGATTTAGTTAAATTAGTAATGTCAACATTGAAATAACACTACGGCTACTACTTGTACTACTAAAAAGATAATCATTTAATACCCAGCTATGATCCTTTCTAGATAAGAATTCATATCCAGAATCTGGCGAGACGCAGTGTGGTCGAGCACCGTCATAAGATTAAAACATACACTAAGTTTTTCTTCATTAAAATTTTTTAGGCTGATCGCAATTATTTATTTTTTAATCTTTGTTTTAGTTTAATTTTCTTTTATTATTGAACAACTTATGGACCATGTGTGACTTTTTTTTTTTTTTTTTTTTTAATACTACTTTTATTTAATTTTAATAATAAGGTATAGAACTTTGAAGTTAAGTTATCGTGAAAACATAAGGAAAATTATTCAATTAATAGTTAACAAAATTTATTAATTAAATTATAATAACATATGGCTTTTTTTTTTTTTTTTTTAAAAAAAAGGGTATTTATATATAAATGGTTGGTACACTACATTTCCTAACATAAAAGTGAATTTCGAAATAAAAATATCTTTTAAATTTACGCAAAATTATTTTAGTGACTCTCGACTTTTAGAAATTAGAGACTATCTAAACAAGTTTAAATTAGAGAATAAATCAATAAATAAACAAAAGAAAAATCATAATAGAATATTTGAGCATATTTCTCCTCAAAGTTTTATGTTTGTAAAATGGGCTATAACGTACCCGATATCTTATGTGTGTACCTTGTACAGTCGGTAACAAAAGTCTCTGAACACTAGCAAAAATTCCTATATAAAAAAAGTACACTTAATGCAGTTTTGTTAAATAAATCCCTGTCGAATCCTTTTCTTAGTCAGTCTAAAAACAGGATTCGACAAGGATTTATTTAAAAAAACTGTATTAAGTGTACTCTTTTTATATGGGAATTTTTGCTAGTGTTCGGAGACTTTTGTTACCGACTGTAAATGGTACGCACAATGACCATGTTGTAGCAAAATTTTAAAAATATATAATTTCATTCTGTATTATTTATGCATCATCTAATTTATTCATCTCGCAAATTTTAATTTTTCTCAGCAAAAAAGCAACGCAGCGGAGAAAATAAAAATATTATTTACACTGCAAAAGAAAACGTCTTCGATACAGTTATTATTATAAATATTTTTAAATAGATGGTCACATTTTAAACTAAAAAAGAAAACTTCTTATTTTGATATTAAATGGGCGTAATTATTTTGCCTCTCAAAGGTTAAATAATTTCATGCATTTCAAATAATCAGCCCCCATAAGTCGTAATAAGTGTAAACTCTTTCCTGCTGCCCTGTAAATAACTATGAACAATGAACACATTATTTCCCATAAAGATCATTTTTCATCAAAACAATGTAACATGCACCAATTTTTCCTGTTTTAAATGATTTAATCACCCAACTTAAACAATCTTTACATACTTTGATTTGAGATACTTTAATGTATAAGAATTCTACTTTGTATCAATGTAAAAGAACTATTTCTACACTCATGAAAATTCATATAGTTCTAGTGACGATAACCTATGACATATCTATTCAATTTGCAAAATTAAATGCAAAATTTAAACTTCAGACTATATAACTCACTACAAATAACTTGAATCCCTGAACTGTAATAGAAAAGAGTTCTTTATGTCCATATAAAATAATTATAAGTCGTACGCTAGTGAAAATTATTAAAAATCGCTTGACGATATCGTTAACATATCTACCAATATTGAGCTAAATTGAACAAAGCGTTTAGATGCTATCGTGTACAGACCTACATCACCATAAAAATCGAAAAAAAAAAAAAAAAAAAAAAAAAAATGAATTCAGAAGACCTCAAAACGTATCGAAAGAACGCAAAATCTCATGGTAGAATTTTTTTATGATTGCAATATCTTCCTTACATAGCGTATGTTCGGAAAGTAAAAAAATGAGTTACACGCCTTATTCAAACGTATCGATATAGCTCCAAGGCATTGAAAACGAGATGTGCTCCCAGACTGTGAAGGTCAGGGTTATATTAAATATATTAAACAATGAAATGACAATATTAAACGAAAAGAAAAGAGATGAGAATTCCAGTTTATCATCGTCGTATTTCTCTCCTTTTTTCCCACAGCTTCTATTCTTAGAAAGAATGAGTTCGAAAGAACATTTAAAAGAACATTAGTTGAGAAAAATGTTTTCCTAAGAATTTCCGTCCCATATTTGTTTCATGCATTTTATTTTATTATACTAATTTGTTATACTAATATTACATTAAATTGTAATACTTTAATAATTTTACTGTACATTTCTTTGTCTAACCCTTTTTATTTTCTACTCACCAAAATCTGTTTTATTTATAATTCATAAAATATTAAATAGAATAAAATACTATTTTAAAGCATAAGCTCACCTAACTATATAAGATGTACATGACATCTTACCTGCCTTACCTTTGAAAATGGCTCTTTAAGAATGTTTTAACACGAGTTGTTCAGAAAATATTAAATCCCACAACCAATTCTATAAATCCAGTGAATTCAATTATTTAAATTTACATTATCAGTCTGTAATATATAGTTATCTAATAACCATTAATATTTGTTTGTTTGAATTTGGAAAACTATTTAGAAATAACTTTTAATGTATATTTTCTAAATATATAATGGAATAAATTGTTCATCTTAGTATTAATTCTGTGTAGAAAAGAGAAATTGATTAAACTATTACTTTTTACTATAGTTTTCTGATAGGAAATACTTATTTTAGTTTTCTTATTGTTGATCTTAACTAGGATTAATACTTTTATGTTGCCATTTAAAGTTAACATTGTCTTTTTAGAACCCATTGAACTTATTTTTATTATAGCTAAATGGTATGATACAAAATTCCTTTTTCTAAGCTTGAACTTTATTTTTAATTATGCACGTTTAAAAATATGAAGTCTTACTAATTACTTCTTTTCTCTAAGTACAGATCATTGTTGCATATATTTAAAATTACCTGCTCTCGTAAACTGCGATGCTAAGAGAGGTACACAATTGTACAGGAGTCTTTAATGGAGGTAAATGAGTATTGGATCCTATGGGGAAAATTTAGGACTGAGACAGATAATTCTTAAACAGAAGTAGACTCTAGGAGAGATTTCACTATATTTATATATATGTATACATTTATTTATTTATTTCATCTCCGGAACATTGCTATTAGGTTTCTCAAAGCTTTTCAATATTTTATAATTTCTTGAGGTATTTATATTTGTTTGGTTTATATTTCATTTAATTAAAAGATATCGGGCAATTAATAGCGGGGTAATTTGATATTTATCTCTCACTATTAAAGGACTTTATCCACGTTATGTAATAAATCCTTGACATGTGACTACTACAGGGAAAAATGTAGAATTATAATGTTTACATTTGTGTTTTATCGGGAAATGTTTGCGTTCTATAGGGAAGTATTTGTATCCTAGAGAGAAATTCATAGGGAAATCGAGAATCACAAGTCACATGTTGAGTATGATTTAGCCTCGAACCCAAGAAAACGGATATTGTCCATTGAAACATTTTACGTTTTTTCCCCTACAACAATAGTTTTTGCTTCATAACGATATTGAAGTCTTTTTGGAAATCACAGGATAAGTATTTTTGATTATTTTATGAGAATGACAATGCATACAGTTGGTAAAAAAAGTGTCCGAACACTAACAAAAATTCCTATGTAAAAAAAGTACACTTAATACAGTTTTGTTAAATAAATCCTTGTCGAATCCTGTTTTTAGACTGACTAACAGGATTCGACAAGGATTTATTTAACAAAACTGTACTAAGAGTTCTTTTTTTATACAGGAAATTTTGCTAGTGTTCGGAGACTTTTGTTACCGACTGTACATATAACAATTCATCATTATGAGGATCAAACATCAGTAAGAATGACTTGAATTAATTAATAAACAATTACTTTTGGAAATGACGCTTTATTCAAATCGAAAGAAAATGAATTTTTTTGGAGGGAAATTTCAACATCTCTTAACTTTTTCAATATCTTTTGTTTTGTGTAAAGCTTTAATTCTATATGTAATTGTTTAATATGTAATTGTTTAATATGTAAATATTCTATATGTAATTGTTTAATTCAAGTCTCAGTTCCTGGTGTTTGATCATTATAATGATGAATTATTATTATTATTATTTATGACATTGGAATTAAAAATGCTGCTGCTGCACTATTAATTTGAAAGTCTTTTATCTTTGTAATTCTGTGTGAATTATTTTCATTTTCAAAATATATTTTTTCTTAATGAAACCTAATATTTTATAATAGTAATAAACTTTTATGTCTGTTTATAAAAGACATAATCACGTATGTGTTAAATTTTGGCAAACTAACTTATTACACACACACCGCATATACATACAAACATATATATATATATACATATATATATATATATATATATATATATATATATATATATATATATATATATATATATATATATATATATATATATATATATATATATATATATATATATATATATATATATATAATAAAGATGATCTATTAAGCATAGTATAAGCCAAGCAACAGATACAAGATCACTGAAACACCAATGACCAGTAAGATAAAAAAAAAAAAAAAAAATCATCATCAGTTGATGAAATACACTAATGTAAAGAAACCAGATCTATTAATTAACAGTCTGCAAAACAAACGAATCAGTAAAGTAAAACAACAAATCTTAACTTAAAACCATAAACTTATCAAAATTAATGAAAAAACAACCCAAGAAACACAAGATAGGAAGAAGGAGGCAGGCGGCAAGACTTGTGACTTGCCTGTGGGTTTACACTAGTTTTACGCCGGCAACACTCCCCCAGCCTGCCACAACCAGAACAGGAACCACATGGATTTAAAAATGCAAAATTTCAAAGCAGATGAACAACAATGAAACCACGAAGCCACAATGAAATTCACCGATTGATCACATTGTGTTTAACAGTATAATTAGAACATTAAATATAGTTGACAACTCAAAAAGAAAAAATCTGAAATTTTATTGGAAAATGAAAGTTTGCATAGTAATACAAAGCAAATGCAACAAGTCTTCTACTTTTTTTTTTTTTTTTTTTTTTTATAAATTTAATTTCACAAACCCACCCAACCATCCAGCCTTACAACACCACATATATATATATATATAGCTTCGTTGCTTAATTATAATTACAAAAAAATTACGCATGAGTGTACAATGAACAGTTCTTTAATTTTCGTCACTTTTCGAAAGGATTAAAAACTATACGATAAATTAAGTTACAAAATAAGAAACATGCAAAAAAAAAAAAAAAAAAAAAAACATAAAATACAAAAACACACAATAACCGTTTAAAGTCGAAATAAACTTAAGGAACATTATTCTTAGAATAAAAGGTCAATATGAAGTTATACAACATAAAGTAAATCATTATTAATATTCAAGAACAGATACATATTGGAAAGCGAACATGGAAGTCAAAGTAGTATTCATTGATCAAACATGTTGATGGTCCTAGCTCTTTTTCTGATTTAAAATTAAAAACTTACTCAATTAAGAATTAAACCCAATTAAGGAAAAAGGTAGTTAAAAAAGCAGAATTTACAAATCTCTGAAGGGATTGGCGTAAAACGACATCAAATGAAAATACATATAATAAAATTTTTAACGAACAACTTTGATTTGTAAAACTGTTACTATATATCAATGCAATTTTGTGTAAAAGTAATAGTTTTATTTTTATTTTTCTGCCTAAGCAGTATTTGTTTATTATTTTACAGTAGTAACATTTATATTGAAAATAATAAATAAATTTTAAAATAAAGCATTTTATCAGCAAAGGATGAAGAATCACGTTTTGATTGCATACCTTAAGAATTTGCTATGTTACTATGGGTTATACGTCTTTTACTATCTTTCTTAAATTCGCAAATTTTCTATTCTAGTCCTTTTATATCCATTCCTCCTCTGTTATTAATTTTCCTAAATTTTGTTAGAAATTTCTCCTCCACCTTCTTCTTCTTTTTTGTTTTTAATCTTCTCAAGAAAAAACATCAAATGAGCCTAATTCGATTCACAATACTATTTAACACTCGCAGCAATCAGCACTTGAGACGATTATTATATAAAGTTTTTTTTTAAAATTAAATATCTACTTGAACGAGTATTATTGCTTAATAACTATTACGTAACATATACAATGTACATTTTATTACTTATCCAGTTATACATATGTGTGTGTGTGTGTGTGTTTATTTGTACTCAGTCTAAACAATCATATAATTTGTACTATTATACAATTAAAATGGGGTTTTTCTCACTTTATGATACTTGTTTTAACTAAAAGCTTATTTGCTAGTTTTAGTATCCATATACATAACATGTACAGAGCTAAATTTGTAAGATTTGAAATTATTTATTAAAAACTTATTTATATGCCTTTTAATTTTCAGGTTATTTTACACTAGTCCCTTGAAAGATGTACAAGCAGTCTTTTTATACCTTACTTACGTTACAAAAGGTGCTTTTTATAAACGATGCTTTTACACTTCAGTAGCGAAACTGTTCCTAACTCACTACATATAAATTTGGATTATGAAAAAGTGGCCAAAAAAGGTTTAGAAAAGAAAATGCTGTTATCTACATAATTTTGTTAATCAGAGCAATTGGACGCATAACATGATGCGTACTGTCGAAAGGAAAATCTGGTGGATGAACGTAAAGGCGTACGAACCGTGACCGGCGCGACGTCATCTAGCTCTTCCTCTCATACCGAGGTTAATGAGCAGGAACGAACAATCCCCTTGTGCATGACACAGAGTTTTTACAACGCTTCTCATTGATACAACTTCCATTGTGTATTTATTTTCATTAAGATTTGGAGACACTAGATCCAAAGATCACTATGCTTTACAACTTTATCGGTAACTGCTTAGTGCAAGCAACGCGAATAATAGAACGCGGAATTAAGCATCTCCTTGGTGTCATTATCTTTAATTTTACGACGAAAAGAAGAGTCCTTCTTTTATAATCAATTTAAATTCCACGGCAGAAGTTACAACAATAGGAATGCTTTTATTTGATATGATTTAAGATAGCCCCTATAAACAAACGATTTACTTTTTGGTGATGTGCTTGAGTATACCAGAAAAAAATTTCGGAGGCGGTTAACAATTTATGTAGGTAATGTTGAGTATTAAAAGTAACATATTACTCAAAATTTTTGACAAATATGCAAAATTTCGGGGGTATGGTAAGGTTAAGTCTCCTAAACCTCCCTTGGCTACGGTCTTGAATATAGTGTATGTTTGCGAGAAAATTAATTTAACTGTAGTCTCTCTCTCTCTCTCTCTCTCTCTCTATATATATATATATATATATATATATATATATATATATATATATATATATATGTATAAAAACGTGATCACGTTAAATACTTTTAACATGAACTCTTTCCACAATCCCAGTCAAAATGAAGTTTAGTGCAGTAATTTGAAGATTAGTTACTGATAGCATGAACTATTGATAACATGAACAATTGTTTTGTTCCCCATGAGATTCACGTTAACGAGGTTCAAC
Organism: Salticus scenicus; assembly: GCA_963930645.1. NCBI lineage: Eukaryota > Metazoa > Arthropoda > Arachnida > Araneae > Salticidae > Salticus > Salticus scenicus. Next base: position 125,469,882 of record OZ005655.1, on the reverse strand, counting down.
TGTATATATATATATATATATATATATATTATGTGTGTGTGTGTGTAAAATGTAAATAAAATTTTTAAAACACTCTAAGCAATTTCATCTGGATATTCTAAAATATAATTGAATAGTGAATAGCCAAATCAGCTAAAATATAATATGATGAAATAGCTTTGCTTAATATAGAATAATATTGAAGGTTATCCCCATATTTTACACACTTATGCACACAATCAATTTTCCGGCATGTGAAACGGAGCGGTTTGAAAGCAAAAAAGAACGTATTTAAGAATATGTTAGATACTAGGTAATTTGGGTTTTAAAATAGCCTAATTATACAGTAATTAAAAATGTAAGAATCACGAAAATTTCATCGAAATTTAAATTTCGTTTTCAATTTCGATGTAAAAGTGCAAGGAAATAAATAAATATTTATTATAATGAAAAGAAAATTAAAATTATATTTTCTTTGTTCTCTTTAGTATGAACACAATAATGTTGCACTTCATGATAATAATTATCCGTTTCGCAATGTTCTGTATTTCAGTGTCTGGCACAAATTCGTGTATCCACGAGTTGCGTCGACAGTAATCTAACACCTCTCAAGTTCCCTCTCACACAGCTCCTCCTTTTTTCTCTCTAAATCACTCTTTGATTATATACATTAGGTACATAAAAAAAAGTTAAAAGGTAGCTAGGGTGGCGATCACGTTAGTAAAAAATCGGCGTCAGGACGCGGGGGTGGAGATTACAATAACTACGCGATTTAAAGGACAGAAGTGGAAGGGAAGATATAAACGACAGGTGGCAAAAACCGGCTTCTGGTTCTACCTGTCTATTACTTCTTTATGGATGTCTGTTTTGCTTTTATTTTCCTTTTTCATTTAAAACGAAAGCCTTAGAAAAATGCATTAATTCACATTTTTAAAAAATAAGGAAAGGGGATCTCAGGTTTTTCACAGTATTTCTTCAATCCAAATTACTTACTTTTCTTACATACCTACGATTTTTTTTTTTTTCTTTTTTTCACAGAAAAGTCTTAAATATGCAAGTATTGTTATTTCAGATTATTTCAAATGCTAGAAAATGGATACCAATTTTCCATTTTTTCATGTCGATAAAATTTTCAGAATATTGCTTCACTGCTACTATAGGATTTTAAAGATAATTTTTATCTCAAATTTTTAATTTCTCACAATCTTTAAGTACATAAAATTGGAAGGTAATATTTGTTTACAATTATTAAAAAATCGGGAGTGACTCCACTCAACTGTCTGAAAATTAAGAAATTAACGGTTGCTTAAAAAAAAAAAAAAAAAAAAAAAGATAAGTCTGAAAGCAATTAGCTCAACCGAATAAGCCATTTTATATGATGTTGCACACCAAATGCTTTGAGCCCATAGATTATAACGGTAAAAAAAAAAATCGTTTTGTCTTTGTAAAAATCTATAAGTATCTTTGTAAAAATCTATTTACCAAAATCTATGCAATGACCGTAACATGTATAACAATTTTATTTAAGTTAATTCGAATAAGGCGTTTAGGCGCAATTGCACTTTCAATAATTTGAGGTCATAAGCCCTAATGATAAAGATTTTTTTCTTTTGTATCTGTACAAACACTTGAATATAAAGTATTAAAAATTTTAAAAAATAAAGGGGAAAAAAAGTCAACTTTGTAAAACAAAAACAAATTTAATGGTTACGGAAGAACTGTAAAATATAGAGAAGGACCTTAAAAGTAAAAATCTTACAGAGGGAGGAAAAATCCATTTTTAATGTCTGAAAATTTTGTGCATTCGCGTGAAAAATGATGAAATAAGTTTTGTAGAGAATGTTGAATGTTTCTGTGAGAAATTGTTTTTCTACTAAAAGCCCTTATCAATGAAAATTTTTGATGAATTAAAGTGGAACCTAAACATGTATATTAATAAATATACTGTTCGTGCAATCGTTCTATACATCGAAAAAAACAAGAAAAAAAATCATGTAAATATATATATATATATATATATATATATATGCGAGAAATTCTTCTAATTTTGAGCATTTTTATATTTGATATTAAATTTGTTAATGTTCATCTTATTTAATTAAGGTTTCAGATTAGTGAATATTCTTTATTATTGATTATTACTAGTACTACATTTCATTATTGGCGTGAGTGAACTTCTATTTTAATTACAGCATAATTTGGTCTAATTCCCCTTTATTTTTACTAATCATGGTTATATTTATGTAAATCTTTTGGATGAAATTAGCATTGGTAATATGTTTATCTTGCATGCTACATACATTTTATTACTTTATGTATGTATGTATCCAAAAATAATCTTCAGCAGATAAAAACAAAAAATTAACCCAAAACTATACACACGCATTTGAATATTTATATATACTAATATTTTGTCAGAATCAATTTTGTATTTGTATTTAATTCAATTTACATCGCTTACCCTCCTCCTCTTATTTCAGGAAAAAAAAAAAAAAAAAAAAAAAGAAAAAGAAAAAGAAAGAAAGAAGAAATACGAATATTTTGTAAAAAAGTTCCGAATGTCATTTAATTTTTTTAAATATGAAATTTTTGTCTATTATTCATAATATCGTCTTATCCTTGTTGATGTTAGCGTACTTTACCACAAACTGCAGAACATATTTTAGCACGGTATGCACTTTTTGCAATAGTTTCTTTTTTAAAATACCCCACAACGTTGGTGATTCATAGAGCGTAAATTTCGTATAGGAAGTGGATAAGAAGTTCTGGCACTTACACGCTTGGACGATCAGAAATTTCAGTAAGCAACAAGCCACGTGGCTTCCCTTCTTTGCTTTGTTGTGATGCTATGTTATGTTACAAGAGAAATAATAATTGGCGCAATATAAAAGCAGAGTAAAATACCGTATTTACTTTTTTGTGTTACGTCTTTTTTCTAGATTACGTACAAATAGCGAAATGCTTCGGAAAGTTCAGAGTAATAATAACTTTAAAAATACTTTTGAATGAGTTAAAAAAAAAAAAAAAAATCTTAAGGAAATAGAGAACACTGTGGCCTGTACTACCTGACTACCTGGAAAAGGACAGAATTATAATTATGTTTTCACTGCACAGTTTTTACGGTGCTAAAACAAAGGTTATAAGCATATTGTCGTTAAAAACATAACTATGCATATGAAGATAATCTTCTCACTTTAATGCAAGCAAAATGTTTTGAATTAATTATTTTAAATTATAAGTGCATTGCGGAAACAAACACCTCAGTAAACGGATATATATGGTCGCGATGGTCAGAAAGTTATAAACAAGGTTAAAATAAAAAATAAATAAATAAATAAAAAGAGTGTGAGAGAGAAATTTTCTAGCATGCAGAATTAAAAAAATTTATTCGGAAATATTATATTGACATGTGGACCTACGAACAAGAACCGCATTTGTAAAAATGTAAAATGATGTGAACGATACAAATGTCGAAAAGAATAATTCGTTAACTGCAGTTTCGGAAACTTAAAATTTATGTATGGGCTTATGATAATCTGAAGTTAAATGTTGAAAATATATTTATTAAAGACTTGAGGTATGTTTTAGAAATTTATATCACACTAATATGTATACGTATATATTAATTACATAAGTTTAAAATAAAACATTAAAAAAATATTTTAAGACTAAATTAGTCCAAATTTATGTAAAAAGTTTTATTTCTGCCGAGAAGCAAACACACACACAATACGTAAATAAATAAATATTTTTTCTAATTTTTTATCTCTTTCTGTGTATTTGTAATTTTTTTTAAAAATATATGAACCTTAAAAAAAAAAAAAAAAAAAAAAAAAAATTAAGTACATTAAAGGTTATACACATTACAAAAGAAAAGAAAAGTAAAAAAAAAGTTATCTCTAATTTTTATTTGTATCTGCGCATAAGTATGTAATTAAAAAAAAAAAAAAGTGTATAAACCTCAAAAGAAATAAAAGATTAAATACATTAAAGGTTCTACACATTACAAAAGAAAAGTTAAATTTAAATAAAAGCTTAAAAAGTTAAAAAAAAAAAACAATTTCTTTATGGATTTTTTTTTTTTTTTTTTTTTTTTTTTTATCGGAACGAAACAATGAATAAAGAAATAAAAAGTAATAAATAAAAAATATTAATGGCTTATCAAATTCCTAAAATTTGGTTTTCTTAATGAAGAAAATATCAGACATTAACCATTATAAGAGATGACACTATTGGTGACAAAGATTGAGTGCTTAATAATTTATTTTTGGAATATAGAAAGCAAAATCAAAATGTTGTCTTTAAAATTTTCAAGAATTAGCTGCTTTGTTGATTTTCTTAATTCCAATATTATCTGCCGTAATATGATGCATTTATCAGCTATAATATTTTATGTGATATGTAAAGCAGCTATCATTAGCGATATATGTAAATGACACGATAGATAAAAATTCCATTACGTGATCAACGTCAAAGTTTATACGAGTTAAGGTCTGATTTATTTTGCTTCGTTGCTGAACTCGATTGCTTATTTTTGTATTATGATCATGGTGATGTGAAAAAGCTTACGTTTCAATTTTAAACATTATAATTTATAATATTTAATTAACATACCAATGATATTATATCATGTTTGTCATTAAATAACGTTGTTCGATTATAAGTCACATTATAAAATACACAAATAGAAATGCATACATATACTAACAAAAGAAAAAACCGGATTTTTCCGTTAAGATAAGGCAGATGGCTTAGAGCTAATGTTTCTGTTATAAAACATACAACTGTTTCTCCAGTCAGCAGGTGAAAAGCTTTTTTACACAATATTAAGTATTCTACTCAATTTATGTATACTCTCAGTTTTTCAGGCTTTACAAATTGCCAATATATGAAAATTGAATTATGTTTGTTTTGCATTTTATGAAAAGTATGACAGTACTGAATCTATATATATATATATATTTAAATTTATGAGACATTAAACTAACTAAAACTTTTAGCAAAAATTTCTATATTTTTTTCAAAAAGAAAAAAGAAAGAAATGAAGGAAAGAAGAAAGCAAAACAAAAGAAACACGAAAAAAAAAAAAAAAAAAAAAAAAATGTATCCTCAAATTTTTGTAGTATATGTGTTTGTTTGTAATTCAAAGAAAAAAGGCTTATGAAACTTAAAAGAAAAAAAAAAGTTAAATACATTGAAGGTTATACACATACAAACATACAAAATTCATACAATGATTGTACACATTAAAAAAATACTCAAAAATTAAGGAAAGTAGTATATATATAGTATATATATATACATCACTTCTTTAGAAAGAGGGCAAATAACAGTTGAATTCTGAAATCTCTCTCTCTCTTTTTATTTTTTTATGAGCAGTCCTAAATCTTTTTATGAAAGTTTAACCAAGTTTTTCAATATATATATATATATATATATATATAATATGATATTGAAATGAAAGGGTTCCTACAACTTTAATTTTCAATTATAAGCTAAGTGTTAAAAAGGCAAAGTCAAATTATTTGTTAAAATTTTGCTAAAAAAATGTTTGCGTAGTGATTTTTTTTTTCCCCTCTGAAAGTACTTTTTATTTTTTTCATTTTATTTATTTATTTATTTTTTAATCTAACACCACATATATAAAGCTTGTCCTTTTGTAAGTTATATAATAATAATAATAATATATATTACCATTATTTTGCTTTTATGTTAAAGAAATCAACATTATGCACCAAATAAAAAAAATGGAAATGCATTAATTATATGAATAATAAAAAAACTATATTTTCATGCATGTAAAAATTAAAGAAATTTGCCAAAATGTAAATTTCATAGTACAAAATATTTTAAACTAAAATCGAAATACTCTTTTACATCTTTTATAAAGTCGTTATCGAGAAATATAACATTTAAAAGCTACATTATAATAAACATTGTATAGATCTATGTAATAATGACTCGCATAATTTTGAACTCTAGAAATACATTGAAATGTTAATTTGTATGCTTTTCATTAAAATATTAAAGTAATATCTAAAAGAAGTTTTAAATAATTATATGTAACAAAATTAGTGGAATTTTTCATATAAATTTTTATTTACGTTATTAATATATTTCCATGCATGCCTGACATGCATATTTGTATTACCTTTTATAATAAATGCAAATACATTAAAAACATGAAAAATTATTGTTTTTACTACTAATGTAAAACATTGAGAAACATGCGTTAATTAAATACATCTTGCTTACATATTGGAATTTTTGAAAAAAATTGCCATTAATTTTTCTTCATTTATTTATATTTAAGAATCTTCGTTTTACTTTATAGTATTTATTTTATTTAATCATGCAAAAAATTAATACAAAAGATTAAGATTTTGAATATAGTTGAAAAAAAAAAAAAAAAAAAAAAAAAAAAAAGAAAAAAAAATTAAAGAAATAAACAAGAGTAGAAGAATGTGAAATAGAAATAGAAAAGACTAGACTCATAGAAAAGACTTTTCTGAAACCTATACCTATTATTTTATTGTATGATTAAACATTTAGAGAAACTGTATATAAAGTAAAAAAAATAAAAAAATAAATAAAAATCTTTTTAAAAGAAAAAAGAAAAAAAAAGAAAGAAAGAAAAAAAAAAAAAAGAATTTGTGGTAGCAAAGTAATTTAAGAATGAGCGTCCTTGTTGGAAAAAAAAAAGTAATTAAAATTGAAATTCGTTTTATTATAGCAAAACGTTTTATCTTTATAATTTTTATAAAAGCAAATTAGTACGGGAAATCAAAAGCGCATAAATAATAAAACTTATAAACAACGTTGTCTCATATTAAATAGAATCTAATCTTTAAATTTAATTTTCATTAAGAAATCTGTAATTTTTTTAACAATAGTCTTGTTTTTCTTTACTAAAAATCAATGAATACAAAGAAGGTATATATTTCAAATACAATATCTAGTTCTGATTGCTTGATTTTTACGTACTTTTAAATTACCTAGACATGGTAACTTGTCAAATGTTTATTTTTTCAAAAATAGATATCCTGAAATGTCTAAGTATAGCGTAACAACATTTTTGCTTATATTGATAAGAAAATGTTGAGTACATTATAAACGTTTTAGTTTTATTTTAATTTATTTCTTTACAGATATCCTTTTTTAATTTATTAAAATACCACATTGAAACATTATAATTTCTTTTTTGTAATTTCTTTTAGATTTTTCATTTTTTGTTTATGATTACTTATTACTTATTGGTGCGAATGAATAAAATTTTGTATTTACATTTCTCAATTCTTTGTTAATTTATTTTTTAATAATTCTATTTTTAATAGAGATTTAACCTACAATTTAAACCGTGTAAAATATCTAAAACGAATTGTAGAATTTACTTATATGGTACAGATAAACCTTTGAAAATGTTCTACGTGTAGTATCAGCACAGTTTCTTCTTCTTTTTTCTTTTAATTTTATAATAAAATTATTTTTATTATCTCTGTTGTTTCCTTAGTTGAATCAATTCATTTTTTTTCTTATTTTTCTTGCTGAAATTTCATGCGCAAGAATTTTCTTAACTGAATTTGGGCTGAGTATTAACTCAGGAACAATATTAAACCTTCAATTCTTTCAATATATTAAGCATATTTTACTTTTTTACTCGATTATACAATTTGATTGCTTATGTTAATAAAAAAATATTTTATTGAGATATAGGTTTAATTTAAAGTCGTACTAATTGAAATGATGATAACAGTAAAACTATAAGTACCCATTAGAATTTATTTTATTACTCATAAGTTACTGTTTTTAATAGCATTTCTGAAGATGCTATAAAATTCTAATGCATTTACAGTACAGCTTGTTTCATAACAATTCCTGTTAATTTTTAAAATACATAAAATATAATTTATAAATATGGTTAGGAAACATCATATAATTAACAACTGAACACCCTTTTTTATTTTAAACATAACAATTTAAGATGTAGATAAATTAACACAATTTAAATCTGCATTCATTTGAGTTTTATCAACATACGCTAGGCCGAATTTTCTTTTTCAAAACAATTATTATGGAAATCTAATAAATCTGTCTTTATAACAGGATGACAGCATTCAACATAAATTGCACACAAGAAAAAAAGTATTTGGATAAAATTGTTATAATACAAATGTCATTAAAAAAAAAAAAAAAAAAAAAAAAAAAAATGTTTTTTTTTAAGTTTTCGAGGACGATTTGTGCTAACAATAATTTTACACTGCAGTGTACTTATTTCTTTTTCCTCTTTATAATTTTAGGTAAAGATTTATTTTTCTCTCAGTTTCTCCTAAATTTATCAAGCAGATGCTCTCTTTACAGTGTATTTCCTTTTTTCATTTATAGCGCATGCGCGGGTGAGTACGGAAGCAGGTGAAAGTCGAACTTAATCAGTAATATATAATTTCTATCAGAAGAGTAATCCGAAAAAAGGTGTAGTGAGGAAGTGTTAAAAACTGACATGTATTTTTAACAGAGAAACTATTAGTAATTTCAGATTTTTAAATGTTTATGACATTTACATGAAAAAAGTTTAAAGAATGCCGAAATTATTTTTCCGTTTCTAATTAAGAATATCCAAATGTAGTTCATAGAATTTAGAAAGTTATTCCGTGTTTAAAGAGTTTAGAAAGTTATATCGTGTTTAAAACATGGCGAAAAAACAAAGCAAGACTATCGTAACATATTTATTTTTAAATTCATATAAATTAATTTAATTTAATGGGAAAAAAAGAAGACTTTTCATAAACATAAAAGTAACTTATGTTAATTTTGAAATGAACTGGAAAATTATTTGGTACTAAATCAATAATTAAAAAGGATTTTTATTAATTAAAAATATATATATAAATAAAAAAATAAAAGTGCTAGATACTTTATGGATGTCACTCTAAAAATATTCAGTCTAAATCGGCTTATTAAGGATATATTTAATGACTGTACTTTTACAATTAATTCATAATATTTCAAATACAATTCCATTTATTGGTCATGTGTTACAACTAATTGTGAACTATGTTAATATAGTCAGGTTATATTAGAACGATAGCGAATATTGTTTGATATTTAATTACACTGTGATTTAATCACTTTTAGTGAAAAACCAAATTCATCTATTATTTTGTATAAAATTAAATTAATTATACGGTAATTTTGGGGAAAAACATAATAGGAAAATGAAAAAGAGTTCAACAATACACCCTTTCTAGGGTATATATATATATATATATATATATATATATATATATATATATTTACCTGTTCTATTATTGCGGAAACATTACCTTAACCAGTAATGAATTGCAATGAAACGTTTTAACGAACCTCAGCTATTGCAATAATGCAACTATCAATGTTAAGGTTCGTAAAATTTGAAAACAGATACAAAATGGTTATTTCGTCTAGTTACACTGTAAAAAATCTCTGTACTGAAATGTTTATCCATAGTCCCTGTAAATTTACAACAATTCGTAGTTCAAAGTAAATAATCGGGATTACCAATCTTTATTTTATATTTTTATCTATTTTTATTATTTAATTTCTCAATAAAAATTAAAAATGAATGTTTCTACTTTAAAAAAACATTCTAAGTCACAAATATATTCACGCCAATAACTAATTAAATTAGTATTAGTCCTTAAATGCATATATAAAATAGGTTTTTAAGACCACCGTTTATTTTTGTCTGTAATTTTATGTAAGACTTACGATAAATGATTACCAGTAGTTATTTGTTGAAATTTTTAACAGTGTACAAGTGTATGCTTGGATGAATACAGCTTTGTTTATTAACATAAATGAATATGAAATGTGCCAGTAAAACATACATACATGGCGCAGCATATTATTTTTTAAAAACATTTTTCTGTTCTACACGGGATTGAGTAAATAATAGAATTTAACGCAATTTCATGCGCCCGATTGTGTGATTTCGATCTGCTTAATTAACTTGTATAATATATATACTTAAAAAAAAAAAAAGTAGTTTAAGACTTAGTCTACCTTAGGATGCCCAAGCAGTAAAGATTAAAATAGTCATATGTGTATCGATGAAATTAGTAATGCAACAATTAATGAGAATTTAGCAAGGTAATTATGTATTCATTTAATTTTTTGTTTCTTTGAATCGATTCAAGATTGTTTTATTTTTCCATGTTTCAGGGGGGGGGGGGGGAGAACGATTCCCTTTTAACAACATGTAGTAAAATAATGAAAAGTACTCACGTTTCTTTTTGGCATCGGCAGCGTCCGTCTGATGACTAGGGGAGGACGAGACCAAGTTGGTCATCATCACCCCAGTCATGTCCCCGTACATATCCTCCTGCATCCGCTGATCCGCTGCATCCGCTAGCACGGCGCGCACATCATTTACTACCTAAATGAGAAAAATAATCATAAATTCCCTAATTTTCAAACAATAAAAAAAGAAAAAAAAAAAACGAAAAGTCGAAAAATAACTTTTATGTTCATAGATCTCAGTTATTCAGCAAAATGATTAAGATTTTAAATCTTTAAACTTTTTAATCAATCAAATAATTTGTTAATAAATATAACAATTAGCAAGTCAATAAATCTTCTAAACCATCCCTCAACTTTTTCTTTTACCAATCGACCAATCCATCACATATTTAAAAACACAAACATACGTATGATATAATACAACATATATCATATAAGACAATCTTTTAATATAAATTAAAAATTAAATACATTTAGACATTTATTTTTCATGGCAAATAATTATCATGTGAAAGACTAAAAGATCAAATTGATGTGCAAAAGTTTTGCATACTTTTGCGCATGTAAGGAATGCATGGCAATTTCACTTTGTTTAGAGCACTATAAGACATCATCTCTGAGAAAAAGAGACTAGTTAAAACACGAGTATAACTATAAAATTTGTTTAAAGAAAAAAAAAAAAATTTAAAACTCATAGATATAAAACATTGTATTTAACTCTTAAATACCTCATTATTTTTAAATCAATTTAAAAATGTTTTACTTCTTTCCTCTATTAAATAAATCAAGGGAAAAATACTTTAAAAAATCATATTTTATTTTAACTATGGTTTACAGCTAAAAGGCAGTTTGTTGCCAGCCGGCAAACATGAGGCATTAGAGCTTCAATATTATTGTAATAATACTTTAGAAGACAAGATTGAGTACGTTGGCGAAAAGCAACAGACAGCATTTAAGTGTTAAATAAAAACTTTAAAATTAAAATACGTTTTCGAAGCTTTTCGCTTTGACTATCAAAGCATCAACAGATTTTTTTTTAAATTTTTTTTTTTAATACAGTCATGTTCCTAAAGTGCAGCTCAATATATAACATAATATTTTACAGTTATATAAGTAGTTAAGCTTGATGTAGATGAAGAAAGGTTGAAAACGGCATTCACAAAAGTCGGTTCTGGATGAATCACAGAATTTGACGTATAATATTTGAGATAATGGTATTTAATACTTGCGCTAGTTAAACTGTACTTACCAGAAACTTCTCCCATAGATGTAATTAATTTGAATATTTTTACTTATCTCTGTACACAACCATTTATACCATTAAAAAAATGTTTTAAACAGCATTCATGTAATATTGATTTAGAATGGCGAGTTTAATTTCCATTAACATTTGTTTTTGAATATGATGATTCCCAGACAAACAGATAAACACATCAACCTCTAAAAATGCGATTTTTCTGACTCAAAAGACATAAAAATGTGTAAATATATCAAAATCTTAATTTTGTAATTTTTATACAGAAAACAATATTTTTTCTGTGTCATATACTGCAGACAAGTTAAAGTAAAAAAAAAAAAAAAAAAAAAAAAAAAGGGCCAAATTAAAAATTAAATTACGTTTAAGCTCCAGCCAAGTTTTGTTTTCGCAATAAATAAAATAGTCAAAATTGCATTATGTGTAATATAATTCGGCAAACGTTGGAGATAGGTAGTTATGCTGTAAGCTCAATTTCTGTATAAAGCTGTTTGAAGTGGCTATACAGTTGTATTCATATTTAACGAGGAAATTGAAACACAGACAAATTAGAACGCATACTGCCAAGGCCATAGAAAAATATAGCCCTGGTATGCTCTCCCAGAATTCATATTTGCACAAATATATATATATATATATATATATATATACATAAAAAACAATTATGTGACTTATTTAATGATTTTCATTCAAAAGCGAAAAATATTTAATTACATTTATTTTTTCTTTTCAAATCATGATGCTTCATTTAATTTTCATCGTAAAATGCTAAAGCATTTAAACGTTTCATCATGTGTATTTTCCATCGCTTTAATAAATTGCTTAGGATTTTGTAATGACTCTGCAGTAGAAACACAATTAACATATTGTGAACAACGTTATTTTTGTTATCGATTGTACTCATCATTGTACTCAACTTTATGTTTAATTTTCATCTCAAGTATTGATGGGGAAGTTCTAAGAAAATTGTGTAGTTTTAATTTTTAAAATTTATATTTCATGATCTCTGTATTCATTTAATATTTTCATATTTATTTCTTTAATTATAAAAAAAGTTAGAATAAAAAAAAGTTAGAAAAAGAATGTTCGCTAAAAGAGTATTTCATTGCATTTGCAAAGTTCTGGAAAGCAAAAAACTTAATCTTCCTTTTTAAATCAGAGATCTCGTTAAATGCAGACTCATTATGAACAGGACCTACTGTTTTTCTTAAAAAATGATGTATAGTTTCAAGAAATTTCTTTTAAACAAGCACATATTATACCTTTCTTAAAATGAAAGCAATCAAAATTAGCAGAAAATGTATTGTGTGGAAATAAAGGTAGAACAAACATTAAAATAGTTCGTCATCCCTTTTTTTATTTATTGTATTCTTTCTTAAAAAAAAAAAAAAAAAAAAAATCTTGAATTTGCGTGACTGTTTTAGAAACAAAGTCTCTCTTATAAGTATTTTGAGAATAAATACACTTATTTCCTGCTGCACCGCACCACACCACATGATGTGATTAGAGACAATAACAGACAGCTTCAGATCTGTTAAGCAATTCTGTCAAAGACTGCACTTGGTGAAGATTCAGGTTTAATTAAATCATAACGTTTGACAGCAATTAATTAATTCATTTAAAGTGATACATACATGTTTGTAAAATTCTAAAGAAATAAAGTTTTAGATGCGCACGCAAACCATTCGGCACAGTATTTTACTCTTTGACCATAATTTTTTATTTAAAAAATAATTTATAGATTTACCATTATTTTAATACAGATAATATAGGATAGTTATTATAATAACATAGGATAGTTATTATTTAATAGTATATTTTGTATCTCAAATAAAGACTAGTTCATTAGACGTAATTAATTTATTTAATATATTTATTGTTAGGTAGATATTTTTCGTTGTTACAGATTCAAATTGTAACAGAAATGCTGTCAAATGTAATTATTAAATCTTAAAAGTAATTTCATTATTTCACATTTTTAATTAATTTTTATTTTTAATGCTTTTCAACAAAACTAAAAAGTGTTTTTTGTCTAAAACTTTTGTTTGATTATGCTTCTCTGTCTGTTCGTTTATCTCTTCGCGCTCTAAAATCAGTAAATATTGTTCGGATGCCTTAAAACTTATATATATATATATATATATTATTCAAGTTCACTATATGTCATGTTCTCTATTGAAACTGATATACACAGAATAGAATCAATAGTATATGTACATAAGACACCCAAAATATTTCCAAATTATTTAATTTGATAACAGATATTTCTATAAAATATATTCTTAAACATTTTCACTAAACTAAACATAATAAAACAATCGTATATTGTTGAACAAAAGCATGTTTTTTTTTTGTTTTTTTTAATAGAGTATATGATATGATTAATAATAATATTTCATATACAGGACCAAATGAAAGCATTCGAATATCTTAGGAAATATGGAAATTACTATTGGAAGTACATTTTCAGCCGGGTTATGTGTTTTTATGTTTTTAACATTTTTCAACAAAGTTCAAAAGTGATTATGATTTCAAATTGTCCGCATCTGTTTGTCCGTCTTTCCTTCTGAACGCGCTCTAATTTCTGTAAATTAAGTTTAGAAAGTAATGAAACTGATATAATTTTTAAGTTACTTACAACATGTTATTTATTGAAAATGATATAAATAGTGAAACTTATTTGTATACGTGGACTAGGAGAAATTTCTTATGCCTTACGGTAAATGAAAAGTATCCATCTTAAGCATACTTTAATATATTTACACGACACACAACCTAACGAAAATAATGTACATTATTAAAATACATTAAACCATTTTTCCAGTAGAATAAGGAGAGGTGAAAACGGAAGTTACCAGAATTCTTTATAACTACTACGTCTTATCTTATTTCAAAGAAATTTTCTTTATAGAGAAACTAATCCGATATATACCAATATTTTTTCAAAATAAATAAAAACATCTTTTAAAATTTATGGTCAACAAATGATTTATATATATATATATATAGAAAACATACAAGTGTTTTTATTTTTTAAATCTGTATTTTCAAAGTAAGGAGGAAAATGCGAGAGATTATATAAATATAGTTTTAAAAAATATATATTTAATATTTATATCATTAGAGTCGAAAATAAAAATCTTAAAATTCCAACTATAGAATAAATATCAAATATAACGTAATAAAAACTTATAATTTTGCTAGAAAATATTTTCTTTAGAAAACGTAAAGCGGTGTTGAATATTAGGAATTATGTATTGCGTAATATTGATATTCAACAGTATGACGATCTAACAAGTCAATGTCGTCCTTTTAGAGATAGAGACAAAGCGAAGACAGTTGATCTAACCTCTCTATTTTGAATGTGTATATGTGTGGAAGGATGTGTCGTTTTTTGTATCTACGCTGGTGACGATGATCACCTGGCGCGGACATCTATTGGAACACGACTTGCGTGACGTCTCGTTTTTAAAGCCGTCCCCAAAGCCTCTACCGACGCAGAGAGGAGAATCTTTTTCCCGCACAAGCGGGAAAAAATCCCCGCCAATACACGTAATTCTTTTTCACTACAATCTGTACAAGAATCGCAGGTACAGACAAAATGTTTTTAGCTAGAAAAAAACCTTCTGTTTTCGAATAAGGAAAAAAAAAGTTGGAGGATTCCAATGAAAGCATTAAATTGTTTCAAGGAAAGAATGCTGAATTCAAGTCAGTCAGTACAACTTATTTTAATGTATGGAAGTAAGCTTCACTGTAACCGAGGAATATTTAGAATTACAAGAATTTCTACTGAGTTTTATGAACTCATGTTTATTTCCAAGAGAATGTTTTCCTTTGGAGATATTCACATTCTTGTTATTTCTGAAATGTTCCAAATAATATATATATTTTTTATATTTATCAAGAATATGGTATAGATTTAATTACAACTTATTACAAACCAACGTCTATTTACCAAATAAATAAATAAATAATTGGTAGGAAACATGAATTTTCAGAAATTTAAAGTGCATTTTAAATTTTTAAATCATTCTTTTGTATTAAAGACGTAAAAAATAAAAAAAAATCGGTAAATAATAAGTTAAAAATAAGTTGGAATAAATAATAAGTCGGAAATAAATTTCTGAACTAAGGATATATAGTTACATTGAAATATATAACATAAAAATGAAGCACAAAGGTTTCTATTAATCTAACAAAATTTCTAAAAATGTGTAACTTAAAGATTACTTTTTCTGCTTACTTTTCTTACAATCAGGATTCAAATATTGTTCATTTGCCTTGCAATTTTTATAAATGAAAAAAATTAACTTCCTATATTGTTGCTGATCATGCAACTAAATATGAATGTAAATTTATACTTAAAAACTGTGAAAAAAAAAAAAAAAAAAAAAAAGTTAAATTTCTATAGAACATGATAGGGATTATTTAGAAAATAGAAATAGAGATGCCTGTTTTACAGGGCTGATACCACATTGCTTTTTATAATCATTGTACAATTAAACCTTTTACTTTGTAAATATATGATTTTTGTATGGGACTAACTACTGAACTCGGTATTTTTTTTTAAACATTTTAATATGACCAATTAATATATTTTAGTTAAGTTTTTTGGAATCCATTTCAGAAAAAATAATAAGTATCATTAGATAGCCTATTTATCATTCTTATTATTTAAATATGAAAATGAGAATAAAACACAAATAAAGAAATCGTATGAAAGAGTTTATGTAATTATTATTATTATTATTATTATTTTTAATTTACTATTATTTATTTCTTTTTCTAAACATTTTTTAAGCTTGTTTTATTTCTTTATTATTTCATAAATAATATATTTTTTTCTATAGTTTATGTTTATAAGACTATTTAATAGTAATATTCATACTAAAATTACAAAACACAATTTTTATGTAAGAAAAGAAAAAAAATTGCATAAAAATTATACACAATTACGATTCTTGCTAGTGGTAAAAGTGTCTATAATAATTATATGAAAATATTGATATTATTATTCGATATCTATTAATATGACTATTAATAATATCGATATATTTTATATTTCTTTATTACTTATCTACAAAACATAACAATAAAAACAAATAAGTATGATCGAAATGTATAAAATATATACAGCGTGCACCACTTTTATATGTAGTTCTATAAAAGGTGAAAATTCAAGAATTTTATTATTTTTTCGGTAAACTGAAGCATTTGATATAGTTGTTTCATACAAACGCAAAAAATTCTTCAAACGTGCGACAACATTTTGGTTAAACATTTTAGCAAATGCTGTATTTAACATTGTCTTATTGGAAATTGGATTCATCGTGACCTATAGGAAAAGTATTTATGAAAGAAATAGATCTATAACTCAGAATTAAACATACAAAAATATCGGGATAAAATTGATTCTGCTAATCCGAAATCAGAAGAGTTATTTAATATTATCAAATTATAATTAATAACAAGTAAATTTAACAATACTTTATTATTTATTGTTAAATACAAATTATCATTATAATCTACCCTCCACCTTCTATTTAGGGCTATTTTTCTGAAAAATGAAACAAAATAGACAGCCAACAATAAGCCACTTTTATCATCTACCAAAATGGTTTTGGCAGTACAATAAAATGGAAACTTCTCCAAAGTTTTTTCAGACATTTTATCATCTCCTCTCAGAGAGTAATAATAAATAAGACTGTTTTCTTTTAAACAATGTTTGCAGGGGGAAAAAAATACTACGAATTTGTATTTTCATTAAAAAAAAAAAAAAAAAAAGTGAAAAAGTAAGCACAAGAAAAGGAAAACAAAAACAACAGAAGTAAAACATACCATTTACCAACAATTACACAATGAACCTTATCAAATTATGATTAGTAACAAATCAACTTTGATTTTAACTAATGATTCGTAACAAATTAAATTTAACTTTGATTTCTCCTTACTGAATGAGACTTATCATTAAAATGCCACTTTCCTCTTTTTTTTATGCTATGCAAACAAAAGATGACCAAAAAATGTATTATTGTTAGTTTTAGCATTTACCAACTAGTTTGGCACAACGCTAAAACGGAAGAATCTTTAAGATGTTTTCACACATTTTAACATCTGACTCAGAGAACGATTATTCAATGTTACTAATTCCCTTTAGATAGTATTTGGGATAAAAAATATACACCAGTTTGTATTTCTGCGACAAATATAAGAAGAACTAAGTGCATGAAAATAAAACCAAACAAAGAAAGATAAAAAATACATTATTTTCAAACGGATAAACTAAATGTATGCAGCATTATGTTTCATTATCTGTTTCCGTTTTCTCTTTTGTGATTGTAAAAAAATTCGTAGTGTTAAATACGACTTTTTGTTTCATTCCGATGGAAGAATTGTGCATCGGCACTTCTCGGATATCTGTATTTGCCAGACGTTTGGTTCGCGTGCTCGCGCTCGCCATCTGTTGTTTACCTAGGGTTAGCTGCGGGCGCCGAAGGGTTCTATGCTATTTACGAACCTATAAGAAGGTATCTATCCCCCTTGCACGAGTTCATCGGCAGAATGCCGATACACACACTCCATCATAAAGTGTCATACGTTGACATCTTCATGGTCATCAAAAATAATGTGAGATTCCGTGCTGTACTGTAAATCTAAGATTTGCATGTTTGTTTAATGATATTGCGCGTGTATTAAAACTAAGTTATCACAACTATTTATAATATACTATACTGCACAGATCTTTATTTTATTTATATATATATATTTTTTTTAAATCTCCTGATAATAATTATACAATGTTAAAATTTGCTGAATGCTAAAAATAATGATGAATCTGGTGCTTTACTTTTCCTGCAAATATGAGAGTAACGGCGACAGTTGCATGCTTCTTTAAAAATATTGCACGCACGTGTCTTTAAAAGAATGCCGTAAGAATTTTTAGATATTTTATAATGTACGGAGCTATGTTTTATTTCATTATTATTTATTTTATCTTTTATTAACTTAATGATGCATTTCCAGAAAGCATTAAATAACGAAAACGATATTGAATCTGGTACTATACTTGTACGGAACAGTACCAACCAAACTTATATTTATGATTAACAATGTTATTTCTAAAAGTTATCAGAATTATTTTAACAATCTGCTATTTGTAAATATTTATTTTATTTTATATGTTTACCTTTAAATAATGTATCTATAAGTACTGGAAATAATCATTTATGATTTTTCTAGTTTAAATTTGATTTAAAAATAAATAAACTAAACAAAAAAGCAAATTTAAGAAATTTTCAAGCAAAATTTTGTATTCAGTCTTCTTGTACATTAGATACACATATATGAATCACTCTATCACTACAACTCAAGGAAACATGAAACATGTCCTACGATAAAGATTATTAAGAATTTAAAGTACAACTGTAACAAGTGAAAATAATATTTTGAAAAATGCATAAATTAACTAAAAGATGGTAAGAGGATGAACATTTATGAAACAATTACGAAATACCTATTATAAAACCTCAAAAATCAGTTAAAAAGTCGTCAGGGATACTTATAATTGTTAGGGTGAATATACAAACGCTTAAATGAAAGGTTATTTTGTATAATTATTAATATTCACTTCTTTTTGTGCAACAATCGACAATAATTATACTAATTATAGATTTAAAACATAGATACATTTTAATGAATTAATTATTAACAGTAGATAAAATTCTCAAAACAATAAATAAATTTTTGAAGCTTTAAATCATAGCATTATTTTGAACAGACATTTCTAATAAGAGAGAATACAAGCCGATTTTTAAAATAATAACCCACTGAAAGAGATATTTAACATATTTCGAAGTAAAACTATATTCTATTGATATCATCATTTCGGAGTTCAAGAAAAGTTCGTCTTTCATTTTATTCTTTCAATAAATAAATAAATAACGAACATAAAAATGAAAATAAATAAATAAATAAATAAATAATGCCCAAATATGTATCTTTTTAATATCAGATAAATCGCAATCATTAAAAATGAATTTTAAACATGCAAAAAGAAGGCTTAATGTAGAAAAATAACATTTAAATAAGTATTAACAAGAAGTTCGGAGTCAAATCGATCTTGAACCGATCTAGTTTTTGCAAAAACAGGTTTCAGAAAAAAAAAAAAAAAAAAAAAAAAAGGAAAGGAAAGATAGCGTAAAATCATTCATTTGATGCCTGTCTGTTAAATTTTTCTATCTTAAAAAATGTAAACTGAAAGTAATTGGCATAAGTAAACTTTGCTCAGTTCCTCCTCGTGTATTTTTTCTTATAAATTTCTAATGTAGATTATATCGTATTCATAATAAGAGCACTGAATTTGACCGAACGACCCACAAACTCAGAGACTGAAATGCCCCAATCACAAAGTTCTCCGTTCCCTGCCTCCATGCATTTACTTTATCTTAATTTGCTTCGTAATTTTGCCGGTGTCAGTTTCGTATTTTAATTTTTCGACAATTCAACGTTATTTTCCAAGCAATCACCCCCCCCCCCCCAATCTAAATTTATATAAATTTTTTGCTCTATTACCCCATCTTATAAAAATCTTTAACTTCGAATAATTTACGAAGATTTTCAAGTAGAATATTAATTTACATATAAATATACAAGATAGTATCATAAACGATACTTTAAATTCAGGCCGACTTCTTTGCGAAGAAAATAATTCTCATAATGCAAGTTTAGATTTTACCCAGTTCTATCATGTTAGGAAAATCTTAAATTTCAATATCTTACGAAGTTTTTGAAATAGAATGAAAAATTTAATTAGGCTCTTACAAAATGTCCCAAATAACATTTAAAAACTAATCTGAATTTATTTATTTATTTTTTTTTTTAATAATGAATTCTTGAGGTAATGTCTGCACAGACAAACAAATTAACTAACTGCCAAATTCATTAGCCATATCGATTAGCCTAATCAATATCGAGCCTTCGTTTGATAAAATAAATATTTTATCAAATGTTAAGTTTTGTTTTATTTCGGAAAACTTTAAAAATGTAATAAAATTTATAATTTTATTTGTTACGTAACGGATTAAAGATAATGTAATTTTATTTTTAGATAAATATTAACAAAAACCTAATAATTAAGGGATTCTCATTATACTAGGTTTTCTTATTATTCTTAATAAATATTATTCGTTTGATACATTTATATAGCTTTTAAATAAAAATCCTAATGTTACAAGTATATGTTTTAAACGAATGTTAACCATTACACTGAGAAAAAATTCTGTAACTGACATCTAGAATCTAAATTATAGCGCTCGAAAAGTTCCATGTCATCCTTATAAATTCTAGTCCCCTTTGAAAGCGAGTTCTAGAAACCCCAATTAGAATTCTAGAGCGTTTGTCTTTATTCTCGAGGGCAAAGTTATTTAAAAATCTCTGTAAATAAAAGCGAATACAAGAGGCGGGTTTTAGCAACTATAATCTTGGTTTATTACCAAATTCTAGAAAATCAAGCGAGAATTTCTCACAATACAAAAGATTCAGAATATTCAGAATATTGTTTCACCATCTAGAAATTCTCGATCATTTTGTCTATTCAGTTTGTTGGCGTGCCTTATGCGGATAGCTCGGAAATCTATATTTCTAGTTAACGGATTTAGAAAATCAACACTTATTCATTCTAGATGAAGGTGGTATATATTTTTTTCTAAGTGTAATTATATAGTTATGGTTTTCTGATTATAACCATAGAAATTAAAATAAATGAATGAATAAAAATTTACGTAAATAATAAATTTGATTGAAACTCAAATATTCGCGCTAGTAATATTGTTAGTAAAATCCATAAATTAAAATCAACTAATGAATAACACAGCACTTTAACAAAAGAACGTTTAAAGGGTTAGGTAATACATGTATATATGCAATTTGTGACATGCTCATTTTGCCAAAACATTAATTTAAAAAACCTCAAATATGCATTGCTGAAATCATAAAAAATATTACTTTTTGATAGGGTGATATTCTAATTTAACTTAAGATAAAATGAATATCTAATGATATAGATTTACTTTAATTTAAATATGTCTTCGTGAATAGAAGAAAGCTTTCAAATACAGGTCTGTTTGCAAAAACGCACATTCTAAAATAAGTTATATCTCTAAATTTCTTTCACAAGTTCTTAACATATCTATTCCGTTACACTTTTAATATTTAAACAAATTTCTTTCTTAACTACTGAATGGAGTTAGGGGAAGAAATCATAATAAAAAGACTATGCTTTTTGTGCTAGTATAATAGTTTTTCCTTTTCAGAAATTGTAGAACGTATTTTGTTAGAAGTCGAATGAAAAGAAAAAATACCAATTAAAAGTGGTAATGTTTATTTAAATAAAGTTTATGTTTTTGTTTTCAGTTTGTGATATATCATTCCTTTTAACAAACAAGAGAAACAAAACAAATCTTTCAAATAGGCTATTTATACTTAAATATCTTTTTTTTTTTTTTTTTTTTTTTTAAATAAGCGATGTTTTCAGACATTATTTATGATTAACAAATTTTTGTTACAAACTTGAATTTTTCAAAAAGTATCAATGCATTAAAGCTTTTAGCTTTATAATTTTTCTTTCAAAAAAGTAACGCTTTTTCTTTTCTTTTTTTTAACATATGATATGGTTAGCTATCGTAAATAAGTATTTTTATTTTTCATTAGATAAATAGACGCATTCTTTAATTTGTACACATAAACAATAATAACAAAGTGTTTAGAATATTGCTGTAGTATATATATTTACTTAGAAACTGAACTTTATACTAAAACTTTTTTAAATCAAAAAATTATTTAAATATAAAGTTATAAAATAGAATTTTCGTTACACAAGGTACATGTATAAGAAAAAACAAACAAGTAGGTAAGAAATATGTGAACAAAAATTGCACTCGGTACTAAAATTTACTTCAGATTATTGATTTTCGTAATTTAAAGTGATATTATTTTTTTTTAAAGAAGGGGGAGAGAGAGTTTGTAATTTTAATAGGACTAAGTGAAATAATATTCTTTAGAAAAAGAAAAACTACATGTAGTAATTAGTACTAATTTACAAAATTTATTTTCCCGGGAAAAAATACTATTTCATATTGTAAGGAAAACTAAATCACCACAAAGTATTGTTATACATACTTATATATATATCAGAGCAATGTAAAATTTGAATGATGGTGTACATAAGATTTTAATTCAAAGTTATATATTTATAAGCAAAACAACTACATTTCGGACAGTACAGTTAGAGTTATAAAAATGCATGCAGTATCAGAAGAATAAGTCAAATTTTTCAAATGAAACTCATTGGGGGTAAACAAATTTTAAATTGTATTGTACGTGTAAATAAAATAAAATATATTGAAGATCTGGCATTTGAGAAAACGCAATTAATTTCTAAATTTCAAATGCAGAAAAACATCATTTTTTTTTTTTTTTTTTTTTTATAAAGGTAACAAGTAAGCATATATATGTAGTGTATTTAAAAGAGAGAGAGAGAGAGAGAGAGAAAGAGAAAGGAAAAGAAAAAGAAAAAAGGGAAAGAGAAATAAAAATATATTTAGAAGGGAATCATCTTTACTTTATGTATTGACAGTATTTCCATCATTTCTGCAAGAAAAAGAGAGGGCTGGGGGCGAGGTATTGGATTTCATCAAAATTTTTTTAATTATTTAAAAAAAAATCAAATTATTTTTTCTCCTCTTTGTGAGGGAAAAGAAAAAAAAAAACAGACTTTTTTTTATCAGAAGTTTTATTACAGCAACTTTAAAAACTCAATCGATTTGTCGTCCAGTTAAAAGTTAACTCTATTGCCCGATACACAGAGATACTTCAAAGGCCTTGTTAGTGAATATAATTTCATTTATTGTGTGAATGTCCAAAAAATAAATAAATAAATAAATAAAGAAGAGGAATGTAAAAGAAAAAAAAAGTATATATAAAGAAAGAAATTAAGAGACTTTATGCACGTCTAGCGACTTTTTACCACATTTTGTTTATTGAAGAAAAAATGGAACAAAAAAATATCCATCTTCACATTACACACAAAGTTTGAAAACTTTCCACATGTTTCATTACATGTTCAGGAGAACCTGTGTGAACTCGAATTTTTTGGAAAATCTAACTTTAAATTTTCAATAATTCATTTTATTTTAAAGGAAATCTTTTTATTTATTAATTTATTTTGGCGGAGATTTAACATCAGGATGTAAAACATAAACACTAAATATATTAAACCAGTTAAAATGCTGCAAATTAAGACACTGAGGAAAAGAAAAAGGGGGGGGGGAGGTTATTTAAAAAAATATATAATAAAGTAGCATCTCTCTCAAAGAAATGTGTAAAAATCACAGGAAATAAAAATTATGCTATCAAATTTTCCTTATAAACACGTTTTGTTTAAATATATATTTAATTTCTATCCCTTTACTGTACCTTTCTTTGACCCAATTATTTTATGTCAAAATCAGACGTTTTTTAACAGCGATAACCACACGGTATTTTGAAAATGATTTTCACGATCTTACCGCAAATTAAAAAGCTATCTTCGTTTCGCTGTAGCAGCTGATAAGCGTAACTGGTTCCGTAACCACCTCCGGCTAAAATAACGGTTCGAGGATGATATATGTATATTTTTGGATATAAGTGACGCGTGCCACAAGTTTTTCTTGAGTAACATTCACTGGTTACGATGGTTGAAAATTTAAGTGCTGTATGCAAAATATGTAACAATATATATTTTAATTTTCAAAAAAGTTTTTTTTTTTTTTTTCTGGATTTTTTTAACTATATGACAAGAAGTAAATATAGTTTTAATAATAAAGATTAAAATCAAAAGTTGCTTCACAGAAGTGTATGCACGCTGTTAAAAATGATTTCTTAAAAATGAGCTAAATTGTCTCAAAATAGCTCCGAAACAATATATACTTAAATTTGAAAACCCATGTACTCCTTTTTGAGTATATTGTCACGTCAAACATGAAGATATTGGGATTCGTATTGGTTAGTCCCATTTTTGAGCATGTCAATATACTCAAAAATGAATACATGGGTTTTCAAATTTAAGCATATATTGTTTCGGAGCTATTTTCAGACAATTTAGATCAGTTTTAAGAAACTATTTTTTACAGTGCAGTAGCGCTCGCTTGAGACATTATTGATTAAAATGTTCATATACGAAGACTGTTTAATAGTATCTATATAACACATTTTCAAAAAATTTCTGTTCAGATGACTAATCCTTGCTTATTATTTTGTTAGAAACCTATTTATTCATTTTATGCGTTTTATTATTTTTACACAGTGTAAAAATATTCAATATTCAATATTAAATTGCTCACAATATTAAATGTCACAAATTATGGCCAACGAGAGTTGATTCATTTGTATTTATCACAAATATTTAACAATATCGTACATTTTTTCTAAGGAAACAATCAATAACGCAGCATATTTCGTGCGCAAACAGTTTCAGAATGGGTAAGCGAGTTAATAAGCCCGAAAGAATGACAATATTTTAACTCATTGGCAAAAATAAAAAAGTAATAATTTATAAGCCAGACGGTTACTGCAGATTCAATTTGTTCATTCGTTATGAGTGTAATATCTAAATATTAAAACGAAAAAGGTAACGCACACACAATAATAGCTTTTTTTTTTTTTTCTTTCTATCCGTTATTCTTACGCAGAATAATATTGTAATCGAAATGTTATTTTTAAAGTGGGAAAAAAATCTAGTTTGATTTTTATGTTTCATTAAAATGAGGTTATGATCTTTTGTTTTTCATATGTTGGATATTAAGGAGAGAGAAATAAAAATATAAAAAATGAAAAATACACATTTAATAGTGCGATTTTATAAAGTTTTTAATTTTTATTTCACGTTACGAATAATAAACTTGGAATAAGATGACACTGATACAATACTAATTGAAAATTTAGGATTTGTTTAGGCAAAAACAACAACAACAGCGACGTATAACTAATGGAATAGTTTGAAAGTTTGATGTTGATCCTTGTTGTTATAGCGAGTATTTAATCAAAAATTTAGAAAAATCGGATGGGGTAGATATTTCAAAGAAAGGTTATTTTTCTATATGTACTTGACATCAGTTTCATTTTAGGTTTTACAACACATTCTTGACGTAATAGACCGTAGTCTTTTTTTTTTTAATCGAATTTATTTATTTATTTTATTGTGCCAAAAATAAAAATAAAAAAGTAAAAAAATAGGAGGTGTATAATCTTACCATGACTTAGTTTTCCGTACTTGGACCAAACCTATCTTTTATTCAGATATTTAATGCCCAAACACTCAACAGGAAAAAGAACCTGAAACTAACAAAAATAAAGCATACAAACGCCTATTCTTATCAATTAGATTTTTGTAATAAATTATTACTTCTCTATTCCTATCTTTTTCCCTTGGGAAATCTTTAAGTGGGATTTAATAAGGAATACTAAGTGTTATGCTCGTTTATCAGTAATTGCATATACATTTAGTATACTGTAATAACTTTTTCATTTATAAAAAATTCTTTTTCTAATATTTTTAATGCTTATTTACATTAAGTAAACATAAATAAACCAAAATAAATGACTTAGAATTGTAATTTATCAAAAAGAATATAAATGTAGATGATCGGGTGCTTCATGCATCAAAAGATATAAATTAAAATAATAATAATATTGAGACGATAGATTTATTAGTTGAAGTAAACAAAATGTCTTCTGTTATTTTAAAGGGTTTATTTTTGACAAAATAATTAAAAAGAAGCATCATTATACTAGTATGTTTCAGAATAACATAAGTATGTTCACTTCGTTTTAAGGCTTTTAATAACAAACTTGTTCATCAAAAATTTTATTAAAAATAAATAATAAATGAAATGAACTATTTGCAAAATAAGTTTAAAAACTATTATTATTTATTTATTTTATACCTTTTGACCACTTGTGTATTTAAATGATTGTTTACTGACAACAGAACTGTTGATCATATTAAAAAACAAAATACGTTAAGTATTTAATTTTAAAATTACGATATTAATTCTATTTTTTAATTGATTTTAAATCCTAAAAATAGTCCATAAATTTCCATATAAAAAAGTCAAGGCCAATAATAAATGAATAAACGGTTTCAGTTAATCTTTATAAGAGTGGAATTTTTTAAAAAAATCATTTGAAAACAGGTAGTTTAAAGTTGATTCATCACCGACCATGAAAAAATTTTAATCTTAAAATATGTTTAAGTGTTTTATTGCGAAGCATGCGTTATACCTAAATTATCATAGCTAAAATTATCTTAACTGATTTGTAGTCATGGTCATTCTGCCGAAGAGATTAGTAGCTAAATATAATTTGCTGTTTCAATGCGTTTAAAATTGTTTATCTGAAATGCTAATTTCATCGACTTCTCAATGTGGGATTAACCATACTTTCAAGGTTTGTTTGTCCAAGTATGAAAAACAATTGTTTTTAGATTAAATTAGTAAATTTAATCTAAAACAATTATATTAAACTAATTTGGTAATTCATTAATACTTCATATTAAAAAATATAATAATAATTAAAGATTTTCTATAAATATGATAATAATGGCAAATTATTTATTTAATTTTTTTTTTCTAAAAATATTACTTAATTTTTACAGATTTTATTCTGTTTCACCGTAAAAATATTTCAAGAGTATTTAACTTAAGCATTTTACCAATTTTCAAACACGCTACCATATCATTTTTTTTTTTTTTTTTTAAATAATAAACACTATTTATACTATACGCGGAAAACTGAATCGAACAGATCCTGTGTCGTGTGCAGATTTTTCTTTGAGAGGGGATTCCTTTTCAGATCCATATAATAGAAAAATGTAGAAACGAGAATTATATATTAAAAAAAAAAAAAAAAAAAAAAAAAAAAAGCCATAAAGTTACAATCTTGTAACTTTTCATGTTAGGGTGACATTTTACTTGCCAAATAAAGTACAATTGCAATTTATACTGTATTAAGAACCTGATTGGTTGAAAGATAAAGCTAAAGAGCAACTAAGTGATGTAATTTCTTTTTCATCTTTATGAAAGTTGATTCTGTTAAGATTGCTTTTGCTGATATTCTGAGATCTCATGAATCACCAAAAGTCAAGCTTCAAGACTTTACGAAAAGAGAAGAAATGATCTTGTGCCCCCCTTCCCCTCCCGCCCCAACAATTTTAAACATATATGAGACAGCCCGCATTTACACATGATGATGCATTTCAAAGAATTAAAATTTTAGTTGTTATTGGTTTAAAGAACATATTATTTTCTTTTTTTCTTTTTCTTTTTTTCCTTTTGATATTTGTATGAAAAAAAAAAAAAAAAAAAAAAAAGGTGAAATCTAAAGTAAAATTACACATTCATTTTCTTTTTAATTAAGATTTAATTACATTTTTATTTAATTAATATTTATTTTTTATTTTTAAGTTCAATTTAATGTTTTAATTTATGCGTTTTAATTTTAACTAAGTGTTTGAGATTATATGAAAAATAAAAAACAGTTTAGTTCTGAAAAAAAAAAAAAAAAAAAAAAAGAAAGAAAAAAGAAAAAACTTAACAAGAACTTTTAAACTAGAGCAAAACAACATAGTAAATTTATAAAATGATAAGCATAAATTAAACAAAGAATATTCGGTTTTATTTGTTTTATAATTTTCACTATAAGTATTATCCGTAATAAATAATTAAAGGAAAATATATTAAAGTTAAGGATCAATCAATTACATTTCAGAGATATTTCAAAATTTAATGCTTTGTAAAGCATATAAAACCCAAATAACTTTTTTTAAAATTAAAAAAATTCAAAGATTTTTTTTTTTTTTTTTAATTGGAAAAAAAAAAAAAAAAAAAAAAAACAGTGAAACTAATCTTTAGTAGACACACTTTACATAAATGAGTGTGCAAAATGTTAAAGCATTTGGTGAAAAGGTAAGTACTATTTTAAAAATCGTGTGCATGGTAAAAAAAAAAAAAAAAAAAAATAAATAAAAAAATAAAAATAAAAACTGTTGAAAGAATAAGCGTTAAGGGCCCGCTTCACTCACCGTCGCCGGAAGCCAAAGCTAATGTTATTCTATGGGAAATTTTCTTTACTTATAACTCATTAACTAATACATATTTTATATAAAAAATTCCCACCTGTTAAACTGACGCACCTTTTTTATAAACGTATTTTTTAAATTTTTAATATATTCTTTTGAAGCTGTAAAATACGAATTTTCAATATATGATGGAATTTTTTATTTTGCAATTTCAAAATAAAATATTAAAAATGAAAAAAATACATTTTTTAAAAAGGTGCGTCAATTTAACAGTTGGGAATTTTCTGAGTGTGGAAACAGAATTTAAAAATATGTATTATTTAATTAGTTATAAGTAAAGAAAATTTTCCATAGAATAACATTGGCTCGGACTTCCGGCGAAGGTAGGTAAAGAGGGCCGTTAAGGAATGGAAATGCAGTAAATTTCGGTCATAAAATCAGTTAATCTCATAACTTTTGAATCAAAGTGCATAAAAGCAAGTACATGAAACATGAATTGTTTATAAAATATTTTAACACGAATCTATACATATTTTGGATTGGCGTATAAGTAAGAAATAAAGAGAGATTTGATGCGTCAAAAATAATTATAACAAATAAAATAAAATAAAAACAAAAGTCATTTTTTAGTGCACGAAGATCATTTTAATACATTTAGAAAGATTAAAACTGAGATTTAAGAAAATTTTGAATTTTGAATACATTAAAATATTTATTTATGGTATAATTGCAAAAAATACCATCATTGTTGCAAAAATACCTTAAACAATGCTACGGGAAATAAATAAAGTGTATAATTTTCTGGATTTTTTTGTTATCAGTTAGCTATTTAAATAGACAATACATATTTCTAAAAAAAAAAAAAAAAGGCATAATGAAATTATTTAGAAGAAGATGTGTTTTATAGTTAAGATGTCATAAGGTATACCGTAATTGTCTACAAGGTAAATTCTGATTATTGCATATACAATGCGCATATTAATGTAACATCGTTCTTATTTTTTTACATCAACCGAGAAAAAAAAAAACAAATTACTTCTGGGAAAAAAAAAAAAAAAGATTATTTTTACTGTTGGTCTGGTCCCTGAAAAATACGTTTACAACAGAATATTTTTATATTTATTTATACCAGAACTACCCCGCTAGTTAAATGACTTATTTTAAATGATATTTTAACTTTTGAAAGGATAACTAAAAGTGTAATACGTATAATTAATTTTATCAATTTTATTTTTATTTATAATAAATCAAAATAAGTTCGAATATGGCCACTCATATTAAAATCTCAGTCATTTTGGTTAGTATGAGAGTATGAGGTAGTTCTAGACTTAAGTTGATATCAGAGACAATTTGATACTTTGTAACTATCAGAGACTTAAGTAATTGAATTTTTGTTTTATTTGTTTTTTCAAGGATGTTATAGTAATTTGCAAGTCATTACCGAAATTCTTAAATATAAAAACCTTTCCTTAAGTATGTGAACCTTCTCTTTGATTAAATATCGATAATTTAATAAGATGACTATATGGATGATCACGGAGTTCGGAGCACATGTTTGTTTGTTTGGCTACGATTTGGTAACAGAAACTCTCCCCGCATCGTTGAATACAATAGTGGCCACGTGCCGGCCAACGGACCTTGACCAAAGACTATCAAAGCCCCCCAAGGAAATGGTCAGTCAACAGAGCATGCCTCAAATATCCCGTTACATCTTTATGTTTACATTACATACCGGTAACAAAAAAAAAAAAAAAAAAAAAAAAAAAAAAGGAGAGAGAGAGAGAGAGAGAGAGAGAACGTCTCAGAAGTTCAGAAATACTATTTAGTTTTTTTTTTTTTTTTCCCTTTTATAAAATGTTTCTGAAAATGTATATTATCAAGAGGGGATTAAATTAAAAAATACGTAGCATTACTAAAAATAATTTTGAGAATATATCATTTTCCTCCTTTTTTCTTTTTTCATTTCTTTGAGGAATAATGCAATATTAAATATACCCATGCACTGTGAAAATTAAATTGATTAAAAAATTAAATTGATTCAAAATATTTTTAATAAGTCTGCTAATTTCAGCATTTTTAATTTTACTTATAAAGAAAGACAAATTAAAACGATAGAAGAATTAATTGATCCGTATTATATTAATAAAGTATTTATGAGCATGCATTTTGCCCACATAACTTATATATTCAGACTTAGTATAATGTATGTAGTTAGTCTGAAGAGAAAATGGAACACTTGAAGTTCAAATTTTAAGAAGAATGGTAAAAAATCTCATACGAAACATGGAAATAAGTCATAAATTCAATTTTTTTTTCTAAGATGATTTGGCAAAACTTAAAAAAGAACATAATAAAATCACAAGTAATGGAAATGTGTTTAAACCTTTTTATAATTGGAGCCTGTTTTTCAAAGAATAATTATAATTATAAGATAAAAGATGAGTGAGAAGAGTCCCCAACATAAGAAATATACGCAAACGTACATAAACGCAATAATAACATACAAAATTTTGAGTTATTCAGTGTTAAGAATTTCAAAGAAACTCTAAAAAATATTTTTCGTTTTTATTATGAAACAAATTCGTCGTTACTAAATAAGATAGTTTTGTTAATTAGCATGCTAATGTAGTTACATAATTATTAAAAAATCTATATACACAAAATGTATTCAAATACAAAACATTTAGATGACCGACAGTAATAAAATATTGTTTTATACACATATTGTTGATGATATACAAATATTTCCGGATAAAGGTTATATTTAAAATCTCCTAAAAAAAGTTGTTTTGCTACAGCAAAATTTATTTTTCCTTTATTACCACGAATTTTTCTATTGCTTTATTCTTTTAACTTTTAGTTCAAATGCTTATGTCTAGCTATGTATGCAGATTTGTATACAAGCTACTATTGGTGTCTCTCTATCTCTCATTTTTTTCTTTAAATACCACTATTTTAAAATTATAATTTTTATATCTAATTTTTTGCAATTGAATATAGTAAAGAAAACTGCAAGTGAATAAGTGAGATTAAAAAAGTTGCCTTGACACCCTGGTTTATAAAGAGCACAATGCTGCATAAAATAACAATAACAATAATAATAATAATAATAACTTGATCTTCAGAAAATATTTAAGAACTCAACTTATTTGCGTCACTAATCACAACCTTTTCTTTTTCTTTCTTTCTTTTTTTTTCTTCCTTTTTTCTTTTTTTAATGTTAGATCATGTGCATATTTTATTGATGGCACATTTTCTTCTGATAGTATAATGACTAAAATTGCTAAAAATTTGTATACACACATATATGTGTATGCATGTCAACTTTTCTTTTAAATTTCGAAACTTTTTATTTATTTATCTATTTTATTTAGCCAAATTTTGCTGTTTTTAAAGCAATGAATGTGAATCACAATTAGTTTATGATGATCAACTCCTTTTATCTTTACAGCTGGTTATTTATATTATTATTATTATTATTATTATTATTATTATACAAGTTTTACTACAGACATAATTTATATCATTTCTCTACACCGGCCTCAATTTATTGTTTTTAAATTAGTTTCCCTTATTAAAATCTTTATATTGTCAATTTTTTTGGTTTGTATACAGCTTTACTTCTTAGAAATTTTGAAACTTCCAAACTACTTACAAATAGACGGATATTTTTAATCTTTAAGCAAAAACGTTAAATTGTAATTTTGACTGATTTCAGCTGTTTTTATTTGCTAGAGATTAAGTTTTGGTTTCCAATCACCGTAACTCATTTGCTGATAATTTTAAGTTTTTATTCAATGTAAACATCATACACTGTTAAAAATTTTGTCCTAGATTTTGAAACAAAACATTATACTACAGTAGTTGCAACCATGAGACGGTGAAACGTTTTACCGTGATTTGGTACTAGGTTCTACCAAAGCTTGGTACTACAACTGTTGGAACCATGCGATGGGGTGACCTTTTACCGCGATTTAGTGCTTCTTTTTTTCAACAAGAAGTACCAATTCATGGTGTATCCAAGATTTTATTTCAGGAAGGGCTGAGTTAAGTTCGATAATGTTTCACAGTGTACAGAAATCATGCATATTACTCTTAATATTTATTTTTTAAGACTTTCCACAAAATTTCGAGAGGGGCTGCAGCCTATCAGCCCCCCTCCACTCCCCTCTGGATACGCCACTGGTAGATGGTTTCACTATGGCATGGTTGCAGCTACTATAGTACTAAATTTTAGTTCAAAATTTTAGTTCAACCTTGAACTAAAATTTTAAACATCGTAATATGCTGCTTTTAACTTCTCCCTTTTTGAATAGAAAACATTTTTTCCTTTCTTACTTCTTTTCCTTTCGGAAACTGACAAAATTTAATGACACTTTCTTAAGTTTTTAGTTTAAATATTTTACAACAATTAAAAAAATAAATAATTACTAAGTAAAAAACCCTCTAAATAATTATTTAACCCCTTTTTATTCTCCCTTGGTGACTCTTAGCAGCCTGCAGCAACCAGCAGCAAATAAAATAATCGCATGACTCACCTCCACAGCAATGAAATCCTTGACCCCCGTAATCCTGATGTTAAAATTCAGCAACACAATAGAAAACTTAACGCTTCGTAATCCAACTGATCGGAGACACCCGAACCCTTCGGAACCGGGACTTCTACTACGGACCACTGGCTGCGGGACCCTAACTCCGACGAAGTCTCTGATCCCTATTGGTTGTGACGTGTTTTTTCCGTACCGCCCAATAAAAGATCCGCCCCCGCTGTCCCGATCTCGGATTGGGCCGCAGGCAAATGCACTGCCTGCCTCTTAATCACCTTAATCGAAATATCGTTATTGTGAACGGCCCGAATTATCCACTAAAGTAAAAGCCTTGAAAGATAAAAATAGAAAAAGTACAAGGCAGGTCGGTACATTCCACTGTATCGTAACTTCTGTTATTAAATGTTGCAGATTAAACCAAAATCTGACAGCCAAAGAGCCGTCGCGTCGTTGCGAAGGAAGAAGATATTTTGTGCCATCCTAATTAAGGAAAAACATCAGCACGATACTGAATTAACGGGTAGTGGTAAAAACACACAAATTGAAAATTTCTCATAATAAAATATCTTCTATAATCTTTCATATCTTCCATTCTTAGCTAATAATCTTTATTCAAGTATTATTTGCAATTTTAATAAGTTCTTATAATTTCAAGATAGGGCTTAAATGAGGCATTCATTACATCAGTTTTAAGAAAACACTGCAAAATTGGCGTTTTAAAGTAATAAGTACAAAACTTTGAATAAGCACGATAAAATGCAATAAACTCACAAAAATTGTTTCGGGTCGAATAAACATACACGACTCTTCGTCAGGCGAACAAAGTTCTGATTTGATTGCAGCTGCTCGTGCCTTTCGTCTGACGAAGGGTCGTCAGCGGCGGCTCGTGGACCAAAAATAGGTGAAGAGGCACTTCACCTAATATTTTACACTGTATTAATTTATAGAGTATAAATTTACATTTGAATATAATGAATATTTTTAGTTAATTTTTAGTTAAAATAATGCTTAATAAAAATTATGCATTAAAATTACTTAAATGTTGTTTTTTAGCTTTTCACCTATTTTCGGTGCACGAGCCACCGCTGAGGGTCATGTGTTTTTTCGACACGAAGCAATTGTTGCGAGTTTATTGCTTTTTGTAGCGTTTATTCAAAGTTTTTTACTTATTATTCATTACAACACTTTTATAAAAGGATACAAATGTAAATGACGGCGATAAAGGACCCGCGAGGCCCCGGCAGGAAACTAAAAATGGAGATTCTTTTGCAAAAAAAAAAAATATTTTTACGAACAAGAACAACTATATATCAACCATAATATTGCGGAGGTTTCTTCACTTTGATATTTTATTTTGCCAGCATGAGAGTGTTCAAAATAAACATGTCCAATTAAATTAGCTGTAATCTTGATAAATTCCGACTTATAAACTTTGAATTTAAAGCATAAAAATTTTCATAATACACAATTGTACTAATTTGCTTCTTGAAAACTATAACTTCAATTCAAGAAATTATAATGAGCGGTTAAAAATTATTTTCGTCATTAATTTTGAAGAAATCTTCTTTAAACATTTTGTGAGAGTGAACCCCGAATCATTGGCGCTATCCTTGATAAATGCAGTTTTACACCACAAAATTTCAAAGCAACATACAGTTCACATGTCCCCCCCCCCCCCTGCCGTTTAAGTTACATTTAACAAAATGAAAAAATACCGCTTGTGCATTATAGCAAATAATACTGCTTGTCGCAACGTCGTACATCATAATTATCACGTACCAAATGAAATTCCTACCATTAATAGCTTTATTATTATTGTTATTATCACTGATGATAGTCGTCAGTTTGTGTTTTTTGGTTTTTTCTTCCTCCTTGACAGTGAATTTAAATTCAGGGCATCCCACCCCGTTAGCCTCCATAGACAGAGGAAGATATGCGTGGTCCTGTCACACGTGTTTCCAGCACAAAGTTTATGAAGTCGAAGTCACTGTCATTCAAAACGGTATGCAGTTATAGTCCCTGAAAATGTGTCTACTATATACATTGTATCCGCATCTACACATGTAATTATTAATAAAGAACTGCACACACAAAAAAAAAAAAAAAAATAGTTTGTTGTTGTGCTCCCGTAATTTAAAAGAATGCCAAAATTCCGACTGTGTCAGAATCCGAAAAGAAAGCTTAAAATTATTTAATGGTGGTAAACGCCGTTTTATTTAAATCATAACTGATAAAGAAACATACATACCTTTTTTTGATATCTCAACATATGTCAAGAAAGTAAAGTGTTGGTCTCTTATGACAACTATGAATGAAAAAAGTCAAGTTTGGCTGTATTCTTCAAAAGTACGGGACTGATAAAAGCCATATAGGAAGCAGGAGGGACCGAAGATAGTTACCGCTATTTGGTACAATGATGAAAATTCTGTAATTATTTTATACCGAATATTCATCCAATTCACAGAACTTTTCATTTTACGAAGACATTTTAGTCTTTTATTAGAACACTTTCATATACATTACACACTTTCAGTGGTAATTAAAATATATGCCTCATCCGAAAGGAAATGAAGTTTGATTTTCACTTCAGTAGATTTTTTTGTTCTGCGCTTGTTCATTCGGTATGTATATGATGTGAATTCTTATTAGAAGGAGCGTCTCAAACGCTGTCATTGAATAGCAGATTTCAAATTTATATAATTGAATATATATGTATCGTAATAATTTAATCGAGAACATCTCATTAAAAAACCATGCTTAATACAAAGTCAGCTTCTTTAATTATGACTGAATAAAACACAAGAATGTATAGTATTATTAATTAAACTTGTTAGATTTTATTACAGGGACGAGATGTCAGATATATAGATGTGGACAAATAAAGTGGATGAAGGAATGACTGTTCTGGAAGGATATAATGATAAGGATAAGTGGAACTTGCCTACTTATTTATTCACTGTCTCAATGATATATATATATTAATAATAATACTCTCCATGTATAGCGCTGTGTTACGAAGACGTATTGTTCTTTACTCCCGCGTATCACAGGGTAAATAATACTAATTATTAACTCGTGCTTCACAATGATAATGCATCTTGGCTTACGGCAAGACTGGCAGTCAAGCTTCTTGAACGGAAACGCTTCAAAGTGATAGAACATCAATCTTATTCCCTGATATTGCTATGTGTGACTTTTGACTATTTTTTTAATCAAAAGTAAAAAAAAAAAAAAAAAAAAAAAAAATACGTGGTCGCAGTGTTTATTTCTGTGAGATTAATGAGGTTATACAGGCATATTTTTCCTCGATACTAAGAATATAATCTTTGGAAATTTCGCCGACAAAAGTGCATTGATGTTTGAGGGGACTAAGGTTTGGTCTCAACAATCTCAGAGTTGACCCTGTATAAATTCTGATCAACAGAGGTTTTAATCTACCTGGATTAACAATTTTCCAAACAATTCGAGACTTTTCTTTTAGGGAGGGAAGTGACAAATTAAATTTCTATGAAAATACTCTAATAATGTGCAATATTCTCTCCAAATTTTAGTTTTTCAATGCGGGAAAGAAAGAAAACAGTGTTAGGAGACTACCGAGATTCGTATACGAAATTTCCTTTAGTAAGATAAGCGCCACCTTGTGAACGGGAGGTAACTAAACTTTGAACTGAGCAATATTACACTTCATTCGAATTTATAAGGCATATCGGTAAAAATGGGTCCGAAATTCAATAACAACATTTGTGTTGATGACTTGTATTTTAAATTGAATAAGACACAGAATATGCCATAAGATGTAAAATTACCCATGAATTCTGAGTTGACCATTTAAATTAATTTACTCCAATTATTATTAATAATAATAAAATGATAATAATAAAAATGAATAAATAAAACCTAAAACTGGTATATGATGATCAGCACAAAAGGTAAGATCAAAAGATGCTCACTTAAAACAGCATCAACTAACTGAAGCGATTGGGCGGCAAAATACGACCAGCGGAATGGAATAGATTAGAGAAACCTTAAATATAAAAATTATATGCAATTGTCTAAACGAAGTTAGCCATCCCTTTCGCGGAGGATCAAAATTGTGATAGCATGTCTCCGGACCACCTCTATATGGGTGAGTCTCAGACCGTCGCCGATTGCCCATTGCGCAGTACTAGTGCGAAGTAAAACCCAACCAACCACCCAAAACGAAGTTTTCAGCAATTGGAAGATTTTTTTTTTTTTTTTTTTAAGTTTTTACTTACAAAGTGATACAAAGTGAGCAATTTCTTTTTCTTTCATTTTTTTTTTTTTTTTTTTTCCAAAATCCATCTAAATATAGTGATTAGCGAAGCGGGCTAGGATTGCAAGTATGTTATAAATTTTGAGGGTATTAACTAAAGAAATTTTTTTTTCGCATATTTACAATCTTAAAATTTTCGTTGCTTCGACAAAATAAAGTAATTGATCTTTTTAATTTTTTAAGGATATCAAATGTTTTTACTTTATGCACTCAAATGAGTCGTTTAAATAAGAAACATTCATAACACATTTCTTAACAAAACGTAAAAGGAAATAAAACATTGATAGAAAAATTGGCATAACACCGTCGTCCTGCAGTCTTTTTCTTGCGTTCTAAATGGGTTAGAAGCACTGAGGGTTAAATCATAATCTCTGAGATCTACTGATATTATTGCACCCAAAATATAAAAAGTCCAAAAAAGGAAAAAGACTTTAAAAATAGGAAACTTCATAATTTTTCCTTATCTGCCGAAATCTTTCGTCCTCATCCGGAATTATCAAGCGAGCTCTATTCAACAGGTGCTGGTGTGTCGCACTCAACATGCCATACACCTGGGGCCCATAGGTCGGTATATCTACCTGTTCAGCCTACCGTACATCCGCATCCCTTCCACAGCATTAGGATACATATGAAATGAACACAAACATTATGGAAGAAAATTCACGTGATGGTCAAAGGAAGAAAAGACAGGCGTTTGATAACTACCCCTTTTTTGGCTGACATAATACTAAAAAAATCTTTCGCGCAAAATGGTAGCATTTCGTGGATCCCAGTCATGGAATAGCCCCTAAGGGTCTTTTAAACTTACCACAGCATCCATTTTTCTGGACTGGGTAGGAATTAGTTGACAATATACAAATTTCAAAAAGCTTTTCAACAGAAATTAAATTAATTGTAGATCAAATAAAGATTCTTTTAGCACAGTGTAGTTTTAAAGCTTCGCCAAAAAAAAAACTCGTCCTTATTGGAAAGAAAAAGGAGTTGGAAATAAAAGGACATTAGGAAACATATAGGTCTACCAAATTAAATCTGGACCTTTTCCTTTCGAAATTTATTTCGATTTTTTTTTACCCTCCAAAAATTATTTTCAACATTCCAAGCCGACATTATTCAATTCTAAATTTTCCACATTAAATTTCAAAGTCCTAAAGTGTAGATAGAAGAGAGAAATTTTTGCTTTCCTATTATCAAAACGTGTAGTAACAGTAGTAGCTTACATAATATCTCTGAATACGGAGCAAAATATTACCTCATTTTCTTTCTCTTTGGAACAAAAATTTGAGTCTCCAAGGAGTTTAATATGTGCGCTCTGTACTTAATGTGTCGGCAGGGGCGGAGAGGATGAGGGCTCTGCTTTTAAATATTAGAAGGAATCCAATTAGGCCGTAAGGCCTATATATATATATATATATATATATATATATATATACAGATGGAGGACAAAATAATGTGAACACTTTTCCTTCGCTTTCGCTTTTTTACGTTTTGTCAATTATCTTGAAAAGTTCTTTAAGAATCCCCTTCAAACTTTGTTAGCGTACATAACATGTTATACCTTATATGTTTCAGTAAAAGGTGTTTCATGAAAAGGAAAAGGGGACCAGTAAAAAATTAAACAAAAATCAAAATGTTTTGGATCACCCTGTAAAAGGTAATGCTTTAAATGCGTTTTGGCTATAGCATGTAATTATGAAGACTTTTCTCATTTTCTGTATAAAATTTTATGATGCTACCACATATATTCATGGAGATATAACGGTTTATTTAAAAAATTGCAAAAACAATTTCCACTTTTTTAATTATAACACGTAGGGTACTAGACCCAGTGCAAAGCCATTTTCAGGATATATGACATACTACATTAGACACAGCATACAGCAATCAGAATGAAAAAAGGTTAAATATCTTACGAAATACGAGCACTTTTATTAAATAATTTTCAACTACACATGCGCAAGCTTTATAAAAATTTCATTTGTATAATTTAATAGCCAAAGGTATTAAACAACTTATATAAAAACCCCCAACAAATATCATGTAAATTCAAAACGTTACGAGAGATCGAATCAACAGAATTTCAGTTCTCTCAAAAGAAAAGCTAAACCATAAGGGGTTTTACAATTTTTATTAAAATCACACAATCAACTGTGGAAGAAAATCATATTTATTGAAATTTTATTTTTCCGACTGAGTGAAAATAATGCCTGGACCGGGACTCGAACCCCGGATCTTTGACTTACAAAGTCAAGGCTCTACCAATGCAGCTATCAAGGCCGACACCCCGGTCAGCATTACTCACTCAGACAACCTTTAGGCAGAAACATCTCTGGTCTATCATGTAGATAGTTCAACAGAAAATGAGCCGCAGGAAATGGAAAACACCATTAGATAATGGGAGAAAGAAATACAATTTTTATTAAAATTGTTGATTGTGTGATTTTAATAAAAATTGTATTTCTTTCTCCCATTATCTAATGGTGTTTTCCATTTCCTGCGGCTCATTTTCTGTTGAGCTATCTACATGATAGACCAGAGATGTTTCTGCCTAAAAGTTGTCTGAGTGAGTAATGCTGACCGGGGTGTCGGCCTGGATAGCTCCATTGGTAGAGCCTTGACCTTGTAAGTCAAAGATCTGGGGTTCGAGTCCCGGTCCAGGCATTATTTTCACTCAGTCGGAAAAATAAAATTTCAATACATAAGGGGTTTTACTCACATTTTTATTTTGATTCAGTCCATGCTCAATGATATTACAGTGTTTTTGCTGATTGTAAATAAATATCGATAAAAACCCCTAACATCTTTCGTTTTTTTAGAAGAACTTAAATTCTGTTTATTCTATCTCTCGTAAAGTTTTGAACTTACATGATATTTCTTTGGGGTTTTTAAATAAGTTGTTCAATACCTCTGGCTATTAAATTATGCAAATGAAATTTTTATAAAGCTTGCGCATGCGTTGTTAAAAATTATTTAGTAAAAGTGCTCGTATTTCGTAAGATATTTAACCTTTTTTCATTCTGATTGCTGTATATTGTGTCTAATGTAGAATGTCATATATCCTGAAAAATGGCTTTGCACTGGGTCTAGTACCCTACGTGTTATAATTAAAAAAGTGGAAATTGTTTTTGCAATTTTTTAAAGAAACCGTTATATCTCCATGAATATATGTGGTAGCCTCATAAAATTTTATACAGAAAATGAGAAAAGTCCTCATAATCACATGCTATAGCCAAAACGCATTTAAAGCATTACCTTTTACAGGGTGATCTAAAATATTTTGATTTTGGTTTAATTTTTTACTGGTCCCCTTTTAATTTTCATGACACACCTTTTACTGAAAAATATAAGTTATAACATGTTATTTACATTACCAAAGTTTGAAGGTGATTCCTAAAGAACTTTTGAAGATAATTGACAAAACGTAAAAAAAGCGAAAGTGTTCACATTATTTTGTCCTCCATCTGTATGTATATATATATTTATAGTTAAGTAATTTAGCATTTCCAAAATCGACTTGCATGATTTTTCCTTTATGGGAATATCATATAAATAGTCATTAAAATCTCTTAAAATATTCTCTGTTCTTTCTTTTGTATGGAGCAGATTCTTTCAATTTATTACTAAATTTTATTTTATTTTTATTTTTTTTAGGACTGAGGACTATTAGTCTCAAACTGGGATTTTTGCGGCGTCATTTTTTGATAGTTGGACATTTATCGAAATCTAAAATCTATCAAAAATATAATTGTATAATTTGAAAGCAATGTTGTAATTTGAAAAAAAAAAAAAAAAAAAAAAAAAAAAAAATAGTCCTCCGTCCTAAACTAAATTCTGCTCTTGCCAGAATTTCATCAAAATCTTTTTTTTTTTTTTTTTGAAATAAAAAAAAACGAAAAGAAAATTAATAATATTCAGTATCGAAACAAATACTACCGAAAAATTAATAATTTTGAATTAGGAAATAAAAAGTGCGAGTGCAAAATGAAATAAAAATAAGTAAAAAAATGAATTTAAAGGTTTAATTTTTATACAAAACATGATTGCGTGCTACCGTAAAAAGTAGATGTAAAATTTAAAGTTTATGTGATGCGTGTGGCATCTATAAAACTTGTTTTAAGAAATAGAATAGAATAAAGTAAGCAACGATGTTGGTTGCATTTTGTTACATAGTTTGAATTTTTGAATAATTTTATAGAAGTAATATCTACCGTAGGAATAATTTCTTATGTTAAAACTATAGGGAATTGTTATGTAAGCACAAGTGATGCTTTTTTTTTCCTCTATATATATGTATATATATCAATACAAAAAACCCTTAACGGGTTAAAAGTTTGTGACGCAGCACTGCACTTTATGGCTATAAGAATTAGAAATACGGGTCTTAAAAAGAATGATATAAAATTTTTAGTGACGCTTTGCTATTAATTAAAAAATACAGAGATTTTCTTATTTGAATTTGTTTTTTCTTCTATTTATTTTTACAGTGTAAACGTTATTTTCAGTATAAAATAATATATAACATTTACTTACCGATACCTTTTCATTCACATCTCTTATAATATCAAAATATGTGTTTTAAAAGAAATGATATGAAATTCCAGCAACGCAGTGATGTTACACTAAATGATTTGTTTTTAAATTCCACTGCAATTATTTTGTTTTGCATATTAAAGTATATTTGCACATTGAAATATTGCTTTTAATTTTCAAATACGCAGTCAAATATATCACTTTCATTAAGTTTGTATTATGTACTGAAATGTATTTATTTCAATGAATTATTTTATCTTTTGCGTCACGCCATCCAAAACTACAACTAAAAATTTCGCTTTTTTTTTTTTTTTTTTTTTTTTTTTTCAGCACACTATTTATTTGCATGCTTTGTCAATTAATTTGGATAAGATGGCACAAAATAAACATTTCCATAAATTTTACTTACAGTTTTGGATAGCGTGACGCAAAAGATAAAATAATTCATTGAAATAAATACATTTCAGTACATAATATAAACTTAATGAAAGTGATATATTTGACTGCGTATTTGAAAATTAAAAGCAATATTTCAATGTGCAAATATACTTTAATATGCAAAACAAAACAATTGCAGTGGAATTTAAAAACAAATCATTTAGTGTAACATCACTGCGTTGCTGGAATTTCATATCATTTCTTTTAAAACACATATTTTGATATTATAAGAGATGTGAATGAAAAGGTATCGGTAAGTAAATGTTATATATTATTTTATACTGAAAATAACGTTTACACTGTAAAAATAAATAGAAGAAAAAACAAATTCAAATAAGAAAATCTCTGTATTTTTTAATTAATAGCAAAGCGTCACTAAAAATTTCATATCATTCTTTTTAAGACCCGTATTTCTAATTCTTATAACCATAAAGTGCAGTGCTGCGTCACAAACTTTTAACCCGTTAAGGGTTTTTTGTATTGATATCATTATTTTTTAGGGCTTAATGATTAAAATGTAAAATTAAAGGAGCATGGCAATGAGTTTGTAACCCTTAAAAAGTGCAGTTTCATAGTTCATA
Source organism: Salticus scenicus (assembly GCA_963930645.1). NCBI lineage: Eukaryota > Metazoa > Arthropoda > Arachnida > Araneae > Salticidae > Salticus > Salticus scenicus. The sequence goes on along the minus strand of OZ005655.1, from coordinate 125,426,876 downwards.
CCACATCAAATTTTACCTCGAACAAAATAACAAACTAAATGAAATTTTAAAAATTTATGATAAGTGATAAAAAAAAAACTTTAAGAAAGAATATTTGTTGTGTGATGGAAACAAGCAACATTACAAATGCATAATATAGTATATTTTAAAAATAACAAACAATTTCTACAAAAAAAAAAAAAAAAAAAAACAGACAGAGAGAGAGAGTTTTATTTAATTTAATATTCAATTTCTTTGGTTCAACGGTTCATCTGTTTCTTAAATAGTTCAACAGAATATTTAAAATAAATGTTCAAAAAATTATTCGTGTACGAAAGTTTTTATAAAAAAGTGTTATGAATAAGTTTTTAAAGTGCTCCATTCACCGCATAGATTTTGGTTAGATAAAAAAAAAAATAAACGCAAGTTTTTAAATGGTCCAATTGAATGAACAAAATATTAATATTTTGTTATATATTTAATTGGAGATGTTTAAAGTAAAATGTTGTAAGGATTTAACAGTAATTTTCCAAAATATCTAACACCATGGGGGTGGGGATCAGATCCTCCTTTGGAAACTCTGATAATTCTAAAAAAGATGCTTAATCAATCTGAGGGAGATTTTGTTTGGTTTAAAACTAATTGAGATGGGGAAAATAGGAGGGGGCAATCAGACCACTTTGAAATTTTAATCGGGAAAATGATTTTTAGAAAATGTTTTGTTGAATGTAGTTTTATTCCTATCTGGTTAAATATACTGTACATAGTTCCCACATTTTTCCTGAAATTTTTCTAAAACGTGGTGCAGGGATTTCGGCCATTGCCTCATTTTCTAAAATTGGGTTATGGGGGTACAAAGTATACTAAGAGATCTAACATTAAAATTTTAAATGATAAGGACTTTATAGCACTTCGAGAAGTCTTCTAGATGCAATCACTTCAACGATACTTTTTTAAGGTTGGTTGGTAGTAGGTTTTAAGGCCAACTGACTACGCTAGGGTCCTAGGCATATAGGTAGAATGGCCTC
>OZ005655.1:125313669-125420669 GCA_963930645.1 Salticus scenicus | reverse complement strand
GGCGCTCGTACGTGAAGCTTCACTTTCGTCAAAAATACCTCTCGTGATGTTTGTTCCTTACCAGTGTTGTGCGAAATCTTTTGAAGATTACTATTCCCATCAGTCGGGTAGTGGTCTAAATTATTATCAAGGCACTACTTTACAAAAGGGATATGGATTCGGTGGACTGTTTCGATCCCTTTTTCGCGCAGCAGTACCCCTCTTCAAATCGGGAGCGAAAGCGGTCGGCAAGCAGTTGTTTCATTCAGGCGTGAACGTGTTAAGTGACCTGTCTCGCGGAGAAGACATTAAAATAGCCGCCAAGCGAAGATTAAAAGAAGCTGGACAGACGTTAACCGACAAAGCCGCTACTAAAGTGAAGACGATGATTGGATCGGGCCGCCGGTATAAAAAGAGGAAGCGTTCTACCAAAGCAGTCATTCGACGTAAAGCCAAGAAAGTGAAGGTACAAGATATTTTCGCTTAAAGATGTCTGGACTCATCCATAAAGATTCTGCTGCCTGTGCGAAATCCGAATTGGATTTATTTTTGATCCCACCCACGCAAACGGCTATTGAAAAAGGATACTTTGTTGAATACCACCCTCTTGCGAATATTCGAGACGGAGGACCTGTGGAATTTAATATTTCCGGAAATGGTGAAGACTATATTGATTTATCGGCTTCCTACCTGTATGCGAAAGTGAAAATTACCAAGTTTGATGGAACACCCTTAGCGGAAACGGATGCAGTTGCCCCCGTGAATTTATTTTTACACGCCTTGTTTTCTCAAGTGGATATTAGCCTGAACGAAAGAGTGATCTCCTCGTCGAGTAACACCTACCCCTACCGCGCCTATATTGAAACGCTGTTGAATTATGGAGAAGATGCCAAGAAAAGTTTATTGACCTGCGAATGTTTTTACAAAGATGAGAATTTGGCTGCTACAGATCCTGCTGGAGACAACCCCGGATTGAAGATACGTTACGCACTCACGAATAAAAGCAAAACGTTAGATATGATTGGACCTTTGCATTGTGATATTTTTCAACAAAATCGATTGCTATTGAATATGGTTGACTTGAAAATTAAGATGACCCGAAGCAAGCCTGAATTTTCCTTAATGTGTAAAATTGATGCAGCGAAACCCATTCCCAACTACAAAGTGATTTTGGAACATGCTTCTATTTTCATACGTAAAGTGAAAGTGAGCCCCGGTGTATTACTGGGTCATGCCAAGGCCTTAGAGAAAAGTACAGCAAAGTATCCCATCGATCGAGTGTTATGCAAGACCTATTCGATCTCAACCGGAAGTAAATCCTTTATGCAAGACAATGTGTTTTTAGGAGGCATGCCGAAAAGAATTATTATTGGACTTTTAGAAAATAGTGCCTACACTGGTCAATATGATTTAAATCCCTTTTATTTCTATCATCACAAGGTCAACTTTTTAAGTGTTTACGTGGATGGACAACCCGTACCCAGCAAACCCTTGGAATTGGATTTCGAAGAAAATAACTATATAAGAGCGTATCATCGTTTGTTTTCGGGATTTAATCGGGATACCGGCATTTATCTGACCCGAGAGGACTTTGCGAACGGACATACTTTGTATGCTTTCGACCTGAGCCCTGACATGTGTGACGGACCCCATCTGAATCTACAGCATCAAGGAAATTTACGAATTGAAATCAAGTTTGCAGACTCCTTAGAAAGAACCACGACTGTATTGGTGTATGCGGAATTTGAAAACATTATAGAAATTAGTAAAACACGACATGTGTTGTGTGACTTCCCCAACTGAAAATGAATTCTATAGAAATCGAGACTATTTTATCCCACGATCCAGTGACCAAGAAATACTTTTCCGGTGTTTTCCCCAGTGATCAATTACCCAAGAAGATCGAGCGTTATCCTGCATGTTTTGTATGCAACGTGGACAAGTCTACAGAAGCCGGAAGCCACTGGGTGGCATTCTACCTATCCTCCCCTACAGAAGCGGAATTCTTTGATTCCTATGGAAACAAGCCGAACTTTTTTAAAGGACCTATATCGAACTATGTATCTCAATTTTCACGAGTGGTGTTTAATCCACTTCCGCTGCAAAGTCATGTGACAGCTGTTTGTGGTCAATTTTGTGTGTATTATATTTATTGCCGATGTCGTGGCAAAACTTTGAAAGATTTTTTAAAGCAGTTTGTAACTGAAAATATATGTAACGACCATAGAGTCTATAATTTTGTATCCAAACGATTTCGCACACGTGCTCCTTTTTATCAATAAAAAACTATTTATAATGTAAACTTATGTGTCTGTGTTTATTTAGAATGGAGTTTCCACGCTTTCAACACCCTTTTACAATGCTCTTAGCAGGCCCCACGGGGGTCGGTAAGAGTTGGTTTCTGCGGGATTTACTGGCAGAACGACGGCGTATGTTTAACCCTCAACCCGATAAAGTCGTTTGGTTTTACGGCATCTCTCAAAAGCTTCACGAGGAAATTCCCGACGTGACATTCGTGGAAGGGTTTCCTTCTAATTATCGGGAATATTTAGGTACCCATTCTTTAATGATTTTAGATGATTTAATGGTGGAATGTGGGGGTGATGAACGATTAACCCACCTCTTTACCAAAGGAAGTCACCATTTAAATTTAAGTATTATCTTTATTACTCAAAACCTTTTTCATAAAGGTAAAGAAATGAGAGGTATTTCCTTAAACAGTCAATACTTAGTACTTTTTAAAAATCGTCGGGACATGAGCCAAATTACGCACTTGGGCAGACAATTATACCCGAGATCAACTCAGTTTTTTCAAGAAGTGTTCGAGGATGCTACCAAACAGCCCTTCTCTTATTTGTTGGTGGATTTAAGGAATGAAACCCCCGAAGGAATGCGACTCAGAACGCGTATATTACCGGGGGAAACCCAATTTGTGTACGAGCCCAAAAAAGGTTTAAAAGGAAAGCCCTACCGATTTTAATTCATTTGGGATCATGACGTTAACGAGGAAACAACTTCGAGACTTGGAGCTTATAAAGTCTTGTCCTCAAACCTTACGCAAGCATTTGTTAAAAAAATTACCGACTCGATCTGTGAAGGCTATTTGCGAATGTACCCTGAACGTATTAAAAGGAAACGTGCCTCTCTCCTCTCATCAGAAAAGGTCTTTAAGGAAATATAAGACGACTCTTCGAAAAATTGGTACCAAGAAAGGAAGTTTATTCAACAAGAAAAAATTGATTGTTCAACACGGTGGATTTTTAAATATTTTAATTCCGGCTGCATTGTCTGTTTTAACCGGCATCATCAATGGAATTCGCAGCTAAGTATGCGTTGGTACCGGAAGAAGAATTTTCTAAGCATACGCCTTCTAAAAAGCAAATGACGGAATTTGATTTAGCTATGGCTAAAATATTAAATAGTTCTCTACCGGATCACGAAAAAATTCAGCACTACTACGAACTCTTAAAAAGAAAAATGGATTTGCAAGAATATAATTTGCCTTGGATGTCTAAACAACTCGAAGAAGAACCTGAAAAAGTGGAACCTAAACAAGTGGAGTCTATAAAACAAGAACCCCAAGAAGACTATGAAACCTTTGTGTTATCGTCTGTAGCTAAACCCATGAAGAAACAAGCCGAAGCCTTATTAAATTTTCTCAAGTCTCATTCAAACAAGTTTAAGTGGAACCCGAAAGGAGAGATTACTTACAACGGAAGGACCATGGAGCATTCTAATTTAGCGGAACTCTTTCATTTCATCTTTTCTGTGAATAAAAAACCACCTATTACAGGACAAAGTGAATTTTTGCAAGCCTTGAAAGATATGGGAGTACCCCAAAGTATTATTAAGAATCGATATTTGTCTTCAAGAAAAAACATTGTCAAACCGAAAAAGAAACTTATTGTAAAAAAACCTGTTGTTAAACTCAACCCTGTAACCTGGGAAACATACTAAATAAAATGAATTTGTATCGATCCATACGTGTGATTATTTATAGAATAAAATACACTTACCTGAAAACACGTCCTACTCCAACGGCTGCCTTGAGAGAAATGAATGATAAGGAGAGTTCTTATCAGCGACGCGAGGTCACGTGATTAGGGTGACGTCACGAGTAATGTGATTGGCTATACTCAGTCACGTGGTGAGTGACGTCACGAGTTATCTGATTGGCTACCTCTGGTCACGTGACGAGAGTCTTATCTTATCAGAGATTGCTTATCAGCGATCACGGCTCAGTCTACCATTTGATTTCGTGTGTGTTGGTTGTCTCGTCATGTCTGCAGTGAGTTTCACGGAAAACGGACTGAATGTCCAGTATGTTTCAAACTTCATAGAAAAGGAACAAGCAGATCGGTATTTTGCCGAGTTAAAAACTTTACCTTTCTACACGCCAACCTTTAGAATTCATGGAAAAAGTTTTAAGCCTAAAAGACAAGTTCTGGGATACGGCGATTCAACTTTGAGTTATGCCTTCAGCGGAACTCATGTGCCTGCTAACCCTTGGACACGTCTGGTATTGGAATTGCGGGATCGAGTGGAAAAATGGACGGCTTCTACCTTCAACTATGTTCTGCTAAACCTCTACAGCAATGGATACAGCTACATACCTCAACATAAAGACAACGAAAGTGGATTAGATGCAACTTTCCCTATCGTAGTCCTCAGCTTTGGTGCCGAACGAACAATTGAATTCAAGAAGCCTAAAACACCTTCTACTTTGATTTCATTAGAACATGGTTCTCTCTACAGTATGTTAAAGCCTACGAACGAACTGTTTACCCACGGCATTGCACCGAATCCTAGCATCAAAGATATGAGAATCAGCCTGACTTTTCGTCACTTAATACCCAACCCTATCATGCCACCTTTAAAGAAACCAAGACTTGATATAAGTGATGCTTCGTCTAGTGCATGCGATACTTTGAAAAACTCTGATTGTGATACTTCAAAAAACTCTCATTGTGATACTTCTGTTAAAAACTGTTTAAAGGACTTGTGTGAAAAACTTACTCCAAACGATTGGTTAAGTCAATGGGTACGTGAACAATCTTGGGATCCTATACGAGGTGAATTTAATTTAAACTTTAGCAGTTTTTTACAAATTGTAATAGAAAAGAATTTTAATGTGAGAATCCACATTCGTAATTTTAAAGAATTACCCACGGGTCAATGGATACCTACTAAAGAAGGCGTTGTAATGACAGCTCAGACATGGTATTATTTTCAAAGTAAGATTGAAAATTTTAATTTTGAATCAGTAAATGATAGTTTTATTTCTAACAATCAATTAATAATGGCTTACATAGATGAGGATTATTGTAGTTTACAGCAAATGTTTTCTTTAAATCCTTCTGGCTTTTATTTAAAACCGAATGTCATTAAATTGTCCAAGGATCAAATTTTTAGGCTTAGAGAACTCAAAATGAGAATAACTCATTTTATTATTGATGCAATATTCACCGTTCAACTTCCTATGTTAATTCTAAATAAACCCCTTGTGTGTATTTCTCATGAAAATGAGCAAAGTGCTAAGGAAATCTTACTCGATTTTATCGTGTATGAAATTCAGTTAGGAATTGAAAATTTATTTCAATGTGACGGATGTGTTTTTAATTCAGACGATCAAAATTCACACGAGTGTTTAATGAAATCTATGTTTGAAAAATATCAATTATATCGTGAAGAAATACTTTTAAAATTAAATATGCATGTTATTGTTAAAAAAATTAATTGTTCCTGTCATTACAACGACGGTTTCTTTAAACAATTAAATATGACCTTGTATGAAAAATATATTGAAGATACTTTATCCGAAAAGTAATGTGTGTTTATGAAAACGACTTCTTTAAACAATTGTATCCAATAAGTAATGTGTGTATATATTTTTATGGAATTTCAATAAATAGATTGAAACTGAATATCTGTGTCTGTCTGTCTTTGAAATATTTTATTGATTTTATTTCTTAAAAGATTTAATTAGAAATATTTTATTTCATAAAAGATTCAATGAATTTATAAGTTTGAAATGACTATTTTATTTCATAAAACAACATATTTTTAAAAGATTCACTTTCTAGGGATTCAATAATTTATTTTAAAGGTATATTTATTAAATCATATAATAAAACCATTTCCTATGCATTTAATAACTTATATTCGGGAAAAATATTGTTTCGAAAAGATATATTTTATTTCGTAAAACATATAATAAAACCATTTATTCATGAAACAATCCACTTGAAAAAAATTTTTTTAATAATCAAATTGAAATAATAATTGTTATTTTCCATTAATTAAAAGTGTAGACATTATCTCTTCATTAGAAATATGCAAATGAGTATGTTTCATATCTCCCGTAAGATATTATACCTGTACGAACACGGAGGAGGTGACTCACCTTGGAAAATCCACGAGGGGAAATATGCAAATGAATCAACCTCTATGGTGAATCAGAATTCGAGAAGTTTCTCGTAAGATCTACAGAGGTGAGTCAGGGTGACGCATGGGGGAAAACCCCTTATCTAGATAAGCCGTTGCAACTCAATTCTCGGGTCATTCGTAGATTATCTACTGTCTAGGCAAGACGTACTTTGTGCTCTCTCCTTTAGCGACGTTCGCGAAATTTTCTTCCCGTACATTTACTGTGTTTTTACCGCATCGTATATTGTGCTTTTCCCGTACCTCTACAATGGAAGGATACACCAACGACAATCAAGCTATGGATGTTGAAAATGCAGTAAGTATATATTTATCTAGTAATCATTGATTTTCTAACTGTGTTTAATCATTTTTAGTGAAATATGAGATATTAAATTGAAATAAGAATTCTTTAATTTATTATTACTTTTTACGATATGTTAAAAAATAAATTTGATTGACACTATGCAAAATAGAATGAGTTTCAAATCTATTTATAATATGTGTTTAAAATAAATCGAATTTCGAATCTTTATTTTGATAAACTATATAAAGTGAAATTTAAGTATGTGTAAAACTTGTTTATGCTTAGAAATTATTTATTCTATAAGTGAAAATCTATTTATAATATGTGTTTAAAATAAATTGAATTTCGAATCTTTATTTTGATAAATGCGAAATCTATTTCATTCAATAAACTATATAAAGTGAAATTTAAGTATGTGAAAAATCTGTTTATGGTTAGAAATTATTTATTCTATAAGTGAAAATCTATTTATAATATGTGTTAAAAATAAATTTAATTTCAAATCTTTATTTTGACAAATGCGAAATCTATTTTATTTATAATGTGGTAAACATAAATTTAATTTCGAATCTTTAATTTGATAAATGAGAAATCTATTTTATTTCATTCAATAAACTACATAAAGCGAAATTTAAGTATGTGTAAAACTTGTTTATGCTTAGAAATTATTTATAATATGTGTTAAAAATAAATTTAATTTCAAATCTTTATTTTGACAAATGGGAAATCTATTTTATTTATTATGTGTTAAACATAAATTTAATTTCGAATCTTTAATTTGATAAATGCGAAATCTATTTTATTTCATTCAATAAACTACATAAAGTGAAATTTAAGTATGTGTAAAACTTGTTTATGCTGAGAAATTATTTATTCTATAAGTGAAAAACTTTGTATAGAAATTTTAATAAGTTTATTTATTTTTTTACAATCATATGACATAGAAATTATTTTATAAGTGAAAAATTTTTTAATTAGAAGATTTAATTAAAACTTATTCTCATAAGTTTAAACTAAAAATTTATTATTCTAATAATTTATTTCCTTACAAAATTTATGACTCATACTTCGTTTAAAGGTGCTTTTTATATTATTCAAATCAAAAAGTTATTATTATTATTGTTTACTTATGAGAAACTTAATTTGCATTCATTATAAATAAAAAATTTAATTATTAACTAGAAAATCAGTTTACTTATAATTTTCATCAACTAGTGTTGTTTATTTAATTTCCAACATCCTATACTTTGTGATTTATATAGTAATTATCGCTTATACAATAAAATGTTAGTGTTCAAGTAGATTCATGTTCAGTCATGTTTAGGATGACTCATCGTTTGATGAGTCATCGCATAGCTTATACAATAAAATGTTAGTGTTCAAGTAGATTCATGTTCAGACATGTTTAGGATGACTCATCGTTTGATAAGCTATCAATTAGATTATACTTATTCAATTTATTTATGTTGTATAAAAGTTAGATTTGCATAACCTTTTGTTTATTAAATCTTTAACTAGGAGAATTTATTTTTCTAAAATTTGCATACCTAATCCTATGTTTAGTTAAAATAGTGTATTGGTTTATTAAAATAGTAGCGTGTATGTATAAAAGTTAGATTTATTAAATCTTTAACTAGGAGTATTTATTTTTCTAAAAAATTTTTAAAATTTGCATACCTAATCCTATGTTTAGATAAAATAGTGTATTGGTTTATTAAAATAGTAGCGTGTATGTATAAAAGTTAGATTAATTAAATCTTTAACTAGAAGAATTTATTTTTTCTAAAAATTTTTAAAGTTGCATCCTATGTTTATAAAATGATTCGTTTATTTAATGACTCATCGAATAGATTTATGTTGTATAAAAGTTAGATTTGTATAACCTTTTGTATATGAAATCTTTAACTAGAAGAATTTATTTTTCTAAAATTTTTTAAAGTTGTATCCTATGTTTATAAAATGATTCGTTTATTTAATGACTCATCGAATAGATTTATTTATGTTGTATAAAAGTTAGATTTGTATAACCTTTTGTATATGAAATCTTTAACTAGAAGAATTTATTTTTCTAAAATTTTTTAAAGTTGCATCCTATTCGTTTATTTTCAGTTGAGTATTTCCTTCGGTATACCCGATGACGAATTTCATATGCTGTGTGATGTTGCCGAGATGAATGACGAGGAGTGGCGAAACCCCCAATGGGACGACGCCGCCCAACCTGAACCCCAACCTGAGGTTCAACCTGAAGCCCAACCTGAGCCTTCTAAGGTATGTATTGTTTTGCATTAAAAATGAGAGTGTTTCCTTTTAGAAAAGTTTGAAAAATTGTCCCTTTTACAAAAGTTTAAAAAATTGTCTTTCTTATTATAGGTTCGACCTGTTTGCCCTACTTGTAGGAAATCTTTTGTGGATAGATCAAAACTGAATCGGCATATGTCAACTCATAACACAGAAAAAATGTTCGTGTGTCTCATTTGTCATAAGGAATTCTCCAGAAAGGATGCTTTAAATAGACACCGAAAATCGCATCACTCCACAAGTGAATCACAAGAATCTGTAGACCCTCAGCCCGGTCCTTCTAAAGTATGTATTATTTCTTAAAGTTTTTGTGATATTTCGAAAAATTGTAACACTTTGATTAAAAATTGTGACACTTTAATTAAAAAATCGTTTTTTATTCTTTTATAGGGTTTCTCCTGTTCTGTGTGTTTGAAGGAGTTCTCCAGAAAGGATGCCTTAAACCGACATAAGAAGTTGCATGATGCTGACACTTCCACCCATCAATGTGCTACATGCCAACGAAAGTTTAGTCGTCTGGACGAGTACAACGCTCATCTAAAGAGTCATAACTACCCCTGCAAAGAATGCCAGTCCACCTTTTCCTCTAAGTCATCATTAATGAACCATATGCGACTTCAGCATTCAAATAGCCTAAGTGAGAGCCGGAAGAAACCGAAAACGACTCCTCCACCACTCTCTCGAAGACGACCCTATACACACGCTTTGAACACGTTTAAGACGGTGCTCATTGAACCTACTGAAGCCACTCGGTACGATGTGAAAATCTTTTTAGAGTCTATTCGTGCCGAGATACATGAAAACATCCTACAGGAATTGTATGAGAAAGATTCGATCAAATGGTACCTGGTAATAAAAGTCTGCTTTGAAAGAGAGACAGCCGAAGGAGAACTGGAAATTATGGATGCGTACTTCAGAACACCCTGCTACCAGCAACACACTCCTGATTTAATTGACGATCAAATAAGTGTAGGATTTATGAAGATTATTCAAAACTACGAAGAGTTCTTAGAGAGAGGTTCCGGCTGGGTGCTGAGAAACATCTACTACCTAGAATTCAAGTCTGCTAAATATAACCCTTTGAGAGCGAGCAGCTATCAAGAATTGCCAGCGAAACTGCTTGCCAAGAAAGCCATCTTAAATATACAGAACAGCGATAACAAGTGCTTCCTATGGTGTCTGCTAGCACACAAACTGAATTTAGACTACACAAAAAAACCCGAACGAGTCTCCCACTATTTACCTCATGAAGAGGAAATCAAGATGGGTAATGTTCAGTACCCTGTTCCCATCTCAAAAATAGGCCTCATAGAAAACCTGAACAATCTTAGAATCAACGTCTTCGGCTACGAAAACTCTAAAGTGACCATTCTAAGAATTTCCGAAGTAGAAGATGTTGAAGCTATCAATTTATTACTCATTGAGAACGAAGAAGGTGCCCACCACTATTGTCTAATACGGAACTTTTCCAGATTAATGGGAGACCGCACAAAACACTATGGCAAACAGTATTATTGTTATAGGTGCCTGCATGGTTTTTCGACAGAACTTTTGTTAAAAGACCATGAAACAAACTGCAAAAAACACACTGCTCAAGCCATTGAGATGCCCAGCAAGGATAAAAATATACTAGAGTTCACGGGAACCCATCTTCAACATCCCATCAGCTATATCATCTATGCGGATTTTGAAAGTTTGCTCGAGCCTATTGCATCAGCTGCTCCATCCTCATCAAACTCCTACTTGCAACATACAGCCCGTCATACAGCCTGCGGTTACGCTTATGTAATCGTAGGGTCTGATGGCAAAGCTGTGAAGCCCATCTTTAGCTATCGAGGAGAGAATGCAGTCAAGCATTTTCTAGAAAATATCCTCATGGAAAAAGATATCCTTGAAGAAAAACTCCAAGAAATTAAGCCTATGAAGCTCTCTGCCCAAGAAGAGGAGGCCTTCCAAAATGCAACAAGGTGCTGCATATGTCGTCAACCCCTGTTACCCGGATGCATTAAAGTTCGTGATCACAATCACGAAACTGGAGTTTTTAGAGGTGCCGCCCATGCTAGCTGCAATCTCAATTTTAAGCAGCAAAAGAAGATTCCCGTGGTTTTCCACAACTTGAAGAACTATGATGCCCATCATATCATGACAGAATTAGGCCATTTTCAAGACCATCAGATACAAGTCATCGCAACAACATTAGAAAAATATATATCATTCACTTTAAAGAAACCAGACACTCCTGTACAGCTCGTCTTTCTTGACTCGTTCCAATTTTTGCCTGCTTCGTTAGAAAAGTTGGTGAAGAATTTGGATATTAGTCAGTTTAAAATTCTAAAAGACCAGTTTGAATCAAGTACCGATCTAAGTCTCCTCACCAGAAAAGGAGTATATCCCTATGATTACATCACCGGATTTGACAAATTCCAAGAAACAGTGTTGCCGCCTCCTTCAGCGTTTTTCAACTCACTTACGAATGAAGCCGTTGAAGAGGCTGATTATCAACATGTAAAAAACGTATGGGAAGTCTTCCAGATAAGAAACCTCGGCGAGTATCATGACCTGTATGTGAAGACAGATGTTTTGCTTCTTGCCGATGTGTTCCAAAATTTCAGAAGTCTTTGCCTACACTATTATAACATCGATGCTGCACATTTATACACCTCTCCTGGACTGTCCTGGCAAGCCTGTCTGAAGATGACTGATGTTAAGCTAGAGCTGCTTACGGATATCAACATGCTGCTGTTTATTGAAAAAGGGGTGCGCGGGGGTGTGTCGCAGATTTCACACCGTTTCGCTGTTGCAAACAACCCGCACACTCCTCACTACGACTCAAGTAAGCCCTCTAGTTATATCATGTACTGGGATGCGAACAACCTTTACGGTTGGGCTATGTCCCAGTACATGCCTTATGGCAAGTTTCAATGGATGGATCCCTCTAACATTACTGAAGATTTCATCATGAACATACCCGAAGATGCAGCTGAAGGCTTCATTTTTGAAGTAAATTTGGAGTACCCGACAAATCTGCATGACCTCCACAATAGCTACCCACTTGCACCTGAAAGAATGACCGTGACAGAAGAAATGCTCTCCACCTATGCCAAGTCCTTGTTGCAGAACCAAAAGTATTCAGGAACACCCAAACTCATTCCAAACCTTCACAATAAATCAGAGTATGTTGTACATTACAGAAATCTACAGTTATACCTAAAACTTGGAATGAAGCTATTAAAAGTGAACAAGGTTTTGAAATTTCGACAAGCACCCTGGCTAAAAAAGTATGTAGACTTCAACACAGATAAACGAAAATCTGCAAAGAACAGCTTTGAGAAAGATTTCTTTAAACTGTTGAACAATAGCGTCTATGGAAAGACCATCGAAAATTTGAGAAAACGTCGTAACATAGAACTGTGTAACAATGAAGTCAGAGCCCAAAAATTAGTTGCATCACCGAATTTCACAACTTTTAAAGAATTTTGCAATAACCTCGTAGCTGTGGAGAGAACAAAACCCACCATCCTGATGAATAGACCGATATACGTGGGTTTCTGTATCCTTGAATTAGCAAAGTTGCTCATGTACGACTTTCACTACAATTTCGTTATGAAAAAGTATGAAAGTCGTGCAACTTTGTTGTTCACGGATACAGACTCCTTGACGTACTGTATCCAGACAGCAGACATGTATCAAGATATGAAGGAAGATCAGCACCATTTTGACTTCTCAGAGTATCCAGAAAATCATCCGCTATATTCTACAACTAACAAAAAGGTCCTTGGAAAGTTTAAAGACGAACTCCACAGTCAAGCTGCTTACAAATTCATTGGATTAAAGCCAAAAATGTATGCCATACAGTCAGCTGGTGGTGAAAAGAAGACAGCAAAAGGCATATCAACCTGCATCGTAAGGAAGAAATTAAGTGTTCAAGACTATCAAGAATGCCTGCAAAAGGAGATAGCCACGTATGAGCAACAAACCAGAATCCTACAAGAACGTCATCAACTCTATACAGTTAATCAAAACAAAAAGTGTTTATCTCCTTTTGATGACAAGAGGTATCTGCTAGATGATGGAATCACCAGTCTGGCTTATGGCCATTACAGAATACCGCACCCTCCATAGTGAAAATTTTTGTATATATTGTTCCTGCACCTTGTATATATTTTTAAATTGTTTCTGCATCCTGTATATATCAATTGTTTCTGCAACCATGAAGATTGTTCCTGCACCCTGTATATATCAATTGTTTCTGCACCTATGAAGATTGTTCCTGCATCCTGTATATATTTTAAATTGTTTCGCACCTATGAAGATTGTTCCTGCACCCTGTATATATCAATTGTTTTGCACCTATGAAGATTGTTCCTGCACCCTGTATATATCAATTGTTTCTGCATCCATGAAGATTGTTCCTGTATATATTTTAAATTGTTTCTGCACCTATGAAGATTGTTTCAGCACCCTGTATATATCAATTGTTTCTGCACCTATGAAGATTGTTCCTGCACCCTGTATATATCAATTGTTTCTGCATCCATGAAGATTATTCCTGCACCCTGTATATATTTTAAATTGTTTCTGCACCTATGAAGATTGTTTCTGCATCCTGTATATATCAATTGTTTCGCACCTATGAAGATTGTTTCTGCACCCTGTATATATCAATTGTTTCGCACCTATGAAGATTGTTCCTACACCCTGTATATATTTTAAATTGTTTCTGCACCTATGAAGATTGTTCCTGCACCCTGTATATATCAATTGTTTCGCACCTATGAAGATTGTTCCTGCACCCTGTATATATTTTAAATTGTTTCGCACCTATGAAGATTGTTCCTGCACCCTGTATATATCAATTGTTCCTGCATCCTGTATATTTTTAAATTGTTTCTGCATCCATGAAGATTGTTCCTGCACCTATGAAGATTGTTTCTGCATCCTGTATATATTTTAAATTGTTTCGCACCTATGAAGATTGTCTGAACCCATGCTTTGAAGACAACCTCAGAAAACTATGTGATGAGTTCTTCAGGTTGACATTTTTTATTTATTTTTATTTTTATTTTTTTTAAAGGAACTAACTCCCGCCTTGCTCTACGGAGTGAAAAGGGGCACCGCAGGGCCTCGGGAGGGCAGTCTCCCAGGCGCTCAAGGTGAACTCTTTCTTTCTCTCTCTTCTCTTTTTTCTAACTTTATTCTTTCTACCTTTTTTCTTAAATTTGTATTCTCTTTCTAACTTTTTTCTATACATTTCCCTTTCACTTATTTCTCTAATTGTAAATTTTGTATGTATCTCTTTTCAGGTTAAGTCCCAAAAGATCGTGACGTCATCTCACTTCCCGCAAAACTTCGAAAAAATTTTGAAGTCCCCGAAATTATGAAAAAAAATACTATGACCCGAAATTTAGGAAAATAAATCTAACTCCTCAAAATTCCCTATAGATGGCACCACCAAACCTCATCCAAGATGATAGTCAAAGTTTCTATTCTTCCGGTGGCAACACACAGTTTTTTATTTTTCCGGTGGCAACGCTCTAAAAGTTTCTATTCTTCCGGTGGCAACACCCCCACGTCCAAGATGATGACTAAGTAGTGTAAAAAGGAGACGTTGACCGACACGGTGGTGGGACGGTGGGTCTAGGGTGGAGGCGCCCTCCACCCTGACCCACATCGTCCCACCGTCCCACCACCGTGTCGGTGAACTCTCCTTTTTACACTACTAACTTATATATCTATTTTTAAGATAAGTCTACTGTACTAATTTGATTTGAATCAATTCAATATTTCAAAAGTTATTGTAATGATAAATTTTCATGTGACCATCATTTGGAAACAAAGTAACGGAGTAAACTGCCCAATGAACTAATGCAATATATTTTTAAGATAAGTCCATTGTCCAAATTTGTTTCAAATTTATTCAGTATTTCAAAAATTATCGTGATAACAAATTTTCAAGTAGCAGCGTGATTTCAAGTGTCCATCATTTTGAAACAAAATGGCGGAGTAAGTTGCCCAGCCAACTCATTCAAGGTATTTGATCATAAGTCCACTAATTAAATTTGGTTTGAATTAATTTAGTATTTCAAAAGTTATTGTGAGGATAAATTTTCACTTGAAAACAAACCTAATGGAGTAACATGGTAAACGAACTCATTCAAGATATTTGATAAATAAGTTTATTGCGTAATTTTGTTTCGAATCAGTTTAGTATTGCAAAAGGTGTCGTGTTGATACATTTTACAGTGACAGCTTGATTTTAAGTGACCGCAACTTAGAAACAAAATGGCAGATCAAGTTACACAGCAAATTTATCCAAGATATTTGTATAATAAGTCCACCTGCAACTTTGGCTCGAATTGGTTCAGAATTAAAAGTTACCATGATGACAAATTTTTAAGTGGTCGTCTGATTTCAAGTGGCCTCTTAATTTAAGGTATTCGCCATTTTGAAACAAAATGGCCAATCAAGTTCATTAATTTAACGCACAAAAATTTTAAATTGTACCAAATTAACTTTACCGTACACAGTTTAATTACTACATTAAGATCCTTTTAAGTTCACCTATCTTGGAGATTCTATTGCATTTCAATGAAATTTTCTTTTCCCCAAAGTCTACTTTCATAAAATATGGCTTAGAGATTTCATAAAAGGCCGATCAAACTCAAAATGTGTAGGAATTCCTTCGCGGTCGGACGCACATTCCGTGACACAGGTTTAGTGATCGATTCTATGCTCGGATGAGAAGAGATGAAAGTGACTCACAGATTAAAAAATAAAATAAGATAAAATATTGCAGAAGCAAAGTGATGAAACGATAAGTCATTTCTCCTAATATTTGTATGAAATA
Organism: Salticus scenicus; assembly: GCA_963930645.1. NCBI lineage: Eukaryota > Metazoa > Arthropoda > Arachnida > Araneae > Salticidae > Salticus > Salticus scenicus. The sequence goes on along the minus strand of OZ005655.1, from coordinate 125,404,815 downwards.
TACAAAAAAAAAAAAAAAAAACTTTGTTTTAAATGAAACATTTTTTAAAGATACGTTACAGTTCAGACACTTAGAAATCCGTACATTTTATCGTTGAGATACTTAGAAAGTCAGGCATACTGGTTATTACTTCCCCAAAACTTCCACGTGAAATCCATTTTAAATTCCTTTTCACATCCACAAAATTTGATGTCATTTTATATAACAATTTAATATAATCAAACCGTTTTAGTTTTATGATATTGATTTTTTCAAAGAATAATAGACTTGAAATGCGTGTCTTATTACAGGAAATTATAACTGATAAAACGCATTAAGATAAAAACATTTTGTTATTATTATTCTTTTTTTATTTTCTATTTAAAGCAAGCAATCTATTCTCTATTAAATCACAAAAGAAAAAATAATAGTATGAGCGAAGGAAGTAGCTTGTAAAAGAAAGAAAATTTACTACTGAACATTCTTGATAGATTTGTGCATAAGTACTGCTTTATTTTTTACTTCCTCTTACCCATAAGGTAGAGAAAGTATTGTTTTAGGGTCAAATTTTCGAAATTGAGTTGTTATATTTGCACGTTTTGAGGTCCCCTGAATACAAAAACCATGCTTTTAGTGGTTGGCCTGTGCGTGTGTGTGTGTGTGTGTGTGTGTGTGTGTGTGTGTGTGTGTGTCTGTCTGTCTGTTATCAGCATACTCAAAAACAAATTATAGCAGAAAGTTTAAACTTGGTATGCTAAATGTGTATCATATAGGGATGCAACACTAAACTTTTCGTTGAGATCAAGCAAATGGTTCGAGTACAGGGACATTCAAGATAATTCAAATACATTACATCTATAGGGGAAATTGTAGGTAAGTCGAGTTTAACATCTATAAACTGCACTCGTTGTTCTTTCAGTCTTATGACGTCACAATTAGCAGGGAATATAAAATGTCATCCATGGTGTTAAAAAAAAAGAAAAAAAAAAAGTCAATGTTGCTAATGAGAACAAATTTAGCGTCTACAAATAAATAAAAAGCTTTACCTCAAATATTTTCAATTATTTAGGATTGTAATTAGTCGTCTATATATATATATATATATATATATATATTTGGGGGGGGGGGCTTTTAGAAAATTATTTTCTTACTGGCAATTTCTTATGTTGTTCAACTTTTTTTTTTTTTTTAATGGGGAAATAATGTCGTGCCTGTATAGTTGACAGCATTTCTTTTTGTCTAAGTGTATTATTATTATTATTATTAATTTTACATACACTAGGGAACTAAAAAAAAAAAAGCCACACTGGGATCTTTTCCTTTTCTCTTTCTGAAACCGCCAACTTTATCGTTTAAAAAGTAAATTTTTGAGTAGATTTTATTGCGTCATCTTGAGGATTTCAGTAATCTCACTTTAGGATTTGAGTCCAATGTTAAAAACAAAATGCAATTGTCAGGAAAATTGTAATTATAGAAAGTATTTAAAAAATAGGAACGATAATTAACGATGCCACAAAAAGTATTAATTTTAGACTGAAAATCAAAAAATATGTTAATACGTGAGGTGGCAAAATAATTAAATGTTACGAAATATTGGTTAGATGGTTTTTAACAAGATATAAATTTTTTAGCTGTTTAAACTGGAAATTTGGCTTCAGGCGGCCATGTTGCCCATGCAAGCGAGATGACCGCAAGTTAAAAAACAAAAGTTTAAAAAATCGATTTGAAAATTGTTCGTAACTTTTGAAAAATTAAAAAAAAAAAAAAAAAGTGTACACCAAAACACTTTTTTTAAAAAAACAGTGCGATAACAATTAAACAAAGCATGTTAAAAACCAGAAGATCTGCAAAAAAAGCTATTACTAAGGAAAAGAATTAAAAAAAAAAAAAAAAAAAAAAGACTTCAGTTTACCAAAACTTGAAAAAAGAAACACCAATTAATTATTGGGCTGAACTGTTTTTTTCTGATGAGACAAATTTAATTTATTTCCAGCTGATAAGAAAAACTAGTAGGAGGACAAAATTGTGACCGACTTAATGAAAATTGCACTCTTAAAACAATGGCACGTTCTCCGTACATTATGGCACGGAGGTGCATAACTTTTCAAGGAATCGGGCAAATTTTTATGCTCAAGGGATAAATTAACTCTAAATAAAACGCAGTCATTATAAAAGTAGCGCCTGACTGACTATTTTGAAGGTATGATGTCAGACTTTCCCGCAAACAGCATTTCAGGATGATATTGCACCTTACTAAAGGTCGTCTGTAGTACGTTTATTTTATTCAAAAATTGTTAAAATTACCTATCCATTCCCATGTGCACCTATAATTCTGTAAGTAATTACACCTTTTTTAAGTTAAATCCCACAAAGAATATTGTAGACTTTCTTCTTTATCAGACTTGGAAATAGTCCTAGACTCAATCTGCTCGAAAATCTTTAGTCTATAAAAAGGTGGGGGGAGATGGGGAGGGAGGACTAGAAATTTGCAGTTTAAAACTGTTCAAGAACTAGAAAAAAATATTTATAATATTTAGCACAGTAAAATTTTTTAGATTTATATTAAAACACTGTATAATACTATGCCATTACGCATTAAAGCAGTAATTCCATATAAATTAACCCAAATGCGGAATACACATTTTTATTAAGTAATTGTTTAAATGTAGCAAATAAATAGTTTTATTTCATATATTAAAATATAACTTGTTTATTTCATGCAATAAATCATAATAGAATATAAAGTATATGCTTTTTATATTACGTTTCAAAAGAAAGTTTTATGTAGATTTTTATTAAGTGCTTCGTAGAGTGTAATAAAGCGAACTACTAGATCGAAAATGTACATAGGTATCATTTCATCCCTTTGGTATTGTTAAAACATGTCAGTGCAGTTTTATTTGTTTCAATAATTACCTTTGATGTTATTACAAATAAAAAAGGTATAAGTCAATTTTTCTGCAATGTGGCTTTTTTTTTTTTTTTTTTTTTTTTTTTTTTTTTTCTTTTGTTCCTTAGTGTATTTTGAAATAGTTCGGATATATTTTGGCATAAAATAAATAATTTAGAGTCACATTCAAAACCACTTATAAATATTTTTTTAACATTACAGAATTAGACATTTCTGCATATTTCTAATTACGGCAAGAAAAAATTCTTCACCTAAAACCCTTATAGAGAATCGAGTACATTTTTTCCTTCGTTGTTTTAACCCTTTCGCTACCACCGGGACATATATGTCCCAAGGCTGGTTTAAATATAATATAAAACTCTTTTCTGCAGGTTTTCAGTTTTTGCCTTTTACGCCTGTAACAATCATGAGTAGGTAGATAGAATTGACGGTTGTGGAAATTCACCGTCTATTGAATGAAACACGTTCAGAAAACTTATTTAATATTGATTTTATTTTTCACAGAAAAAAAAAAAATTGGTAGTGAAAGGGTTAAGAAGTAGGTAGGAGAGAATTAAAAATTGGAGCTGTAGGAGATTTTTTCCATATTAAAATAATATTAATAATAATAATAAACAATTTTTCGTTCCGGATATTTTCGAATGTGTAAAATTAATAACTATTTGCACATTATTAATATGCATAGAGTATTATATAAAAAATTAAATTAAAATAATAATAATATTTATTAAATAAGAAATTAAATAAGAAATTAAATAAAAATTTCAATAAAAAATTCATTATTAAAAAGCATAGGTATTAGGAAAAATAGGTACTAGATTTTTTTAATTTTTTTTTTTTTTTTTTTTTTTTTTTTTTTTTTTAAAAACAAGCAATTATACCAAAAATATCATCGCGAAATAGTAACAAAAATTTTAAATTTGCCAAGAGGATATTACATGAAAACTGCAACGCAGAATAGTCTAGATATTACGAATTTCTTTCTACTCTAAAAAAAATTACTTCCTTTTAGCATAAAATTTCAATTTCAATTCCATTTTTTTTTTTTTAAATATGGTATTAAAAATTGTTACGGAATTGTAAATAATTGTATTTATTTTTGTATAAATTCTTTCAAAGAGGGTTAGTTAGTTGATAAAATGCTAATTTTGTGTATTTCTAGTTTGTTTTAGTGTTTAAATAGCTAATTTTCCTTTAAAAACGCATTAAAAAAATCGAATAAGGCAGGTAATGGATTTGTCGCCAAATATGGCGATTTTCCCCTCCTTGACGACTTTTTTGGCGACTTTGGCGAGAAAATCCTTATTAACGATATACCAAATATGGAAGCTGAAATCTCATTGGTTGGCCACTTTCTGGATTTTTCTCGAAAAATCCGGGTTCGATAGAGAAGTATAAAAGGAGCGTTTTTTTCGCCAATGCAGTTCAGTTCAGTCTCAGATCTGTCTCAGTGAATTCCGTCAAATGCTTACATTGCTTTGAGCCTCTTTGGATGAGATTTGCTTCATGTGTTATTGCTATACAGTTTGTACTGTGGTTCTGCTGTTAACGGCTGTTATTTGAGCTGTGTTTACTGGGTGAATTGAAGCTGATACTTGGTTTATAGACCTGTACTTTCCTGGAACTTTCTGTAAATAAAACTCCTGAATTTTCGCAAGTTTCGCGTCTCATTCTCGGACAACTTACGAACCCCCGAGTACGCAACAATATTATGTATTTTATTTTTACATTAAATATGAGGATTTCTATAATATTTTTCTACTTTTGTATTATGTTATACACTATCAATATTCTTATTCAGTTAAAGGCAAAGCAGCGAATAAGCGAGCAGAGCCCCGCAGCGATATTAAGCGAAGCGAGTCGGGGGTTGGTGACCGGAGCAAACAGGTGGCAGAAACTCCTAGTAATTTAAATTAATTTAAAAATTAGTACGCTATGGCCACCACAATACTGTATTCTATAGCATTCTATAGAAAAGTGCCACTTACAATTTAAAATGTCCAAAAATGTCATAAACATTGAATCTTAAAATTAAAAAGGTTTAGTTTGATGCCCCCTTATATACTATTCAACTTGTGATACAGCCCTTTGCTAAATGGCAAGAATTGCACACAGCAGCACCGCCTGTTGGGCAATATTATCCTAAAAGCTAATTAACACCAATTTAAATCGAAATCCAACAAAATATGAAGTTAAATTAAATTCCCTCTGTTAGATACAGTGTTCACAAAATTTTGATAAAACACCCACAGATATACAAATATTTTCTAAAAATGGTTTAATCGTGCACAGGCTATCTTAAAACCCGTAAGTTTTTCGAAAAACCGATGTCGAAAATTTTCCTAAATCTAACCAAGATTTCAAAAAATTCGCCAATAACTATTTTTTTTTCTTTTAAATAATAAATAGTTTAACAATAAATTCTAAAAATATTTGGGTATTACTTTTTGGATTGATTAATAAGTAATTTCGTTGCATTTTTATCTTTGTATGTTGAAAATATGCATGAAACATTCAACATTCAACATTCAAATATAAAAACACTAAAAATAAATAATAATTTATAAATCAATCTATGCAGTAATTACACAAACACGTTTAGAATATAATGTTAAGTTATATTATTGTAAAATTGAGATAAATAAATTAAAAATTAGCTAGCAGGGATCATTTAAATTTTTTTTTAAGGAATTAAAGTAAGGCTCTTGCTTTTGCCTCCAAGGCAGTAGCACGTATTTTTGCACCTGAAGAAGAAAGGCCTCGTCCTTTCGAAACCGGTTGTGCTGGTTTAAATTTTATGGTGGGTGAAGAATTTTTCAAGTTTTAATATATGACAAAATGTCTAAAATCGAAAGTGTTTGGTCATTTATGGAAAGGTAGCGTAATATGGAAATTTCCAAAGCATTATTTCAGTGCACTAAACACATAACGACTAAGTTCAAATATGCTAGGTAATGGAAATATTTCTTGTAACTATTTATTCTCCAGAGAATCGACATCACATTTTAAATGTCTGCAAAAATGTAACAACGCTCAGGACTAAAACTGTTCTATTAACTAAAAAAAAAAAAAAAAAAACTTAAAGAATTAAATTTTTATTTGATGTAAAATGAGTTAGTCTTTAATGTGTAAACAATTGTTTTTTGATTACGAAACAATGTATAAATATGTGATATAGATTATCACATATTTAAAAATTTGTTTTATTTCTAAAAGATTAGGTAAAATCTCTAAATAAATAAAATTATAAATACAATTATTTAATATTAAACAACTATTTGAATACAACGACATAACTATTTTTTAACTATAAATAATAGCTTTTTTAGCATACTTTTCTAATTTTTATATGTCCCGTTTCATATTTTTCAAGGCAATTGAAGCAAAACCTGTGGTCTTTTCCAGTATTCACTTTTGTACAATTCTAACATAATCTAAATTTTTTAAGCTTGGTGATTCTAATGTAAAATGACCTCCTGAATTCGAATATGACTCCCATTTTTTCCAGTCACCTACCGTTTTCATACACCATCCCCTCCCTCAATTTCTTTCCCTGTTCGATAAGTTTATGACCCTGAATTTGATTTGAAGAATGAAAAATAATTAATTTAACATCTAAAAAAAATATACATAAAATTTAAAAAATAACATTAATAACAGATTAAAGAAATGTAAGATATATAATGCATAATTTCAGTGGCAAATCCCCCGCAAAATTTTTCCCTTGTCGCAAATGTCCATGTTTTATAGAATTTTCAACTCTGTAAGCCCATCAGAAGATATTTAACGGTTAAAATAATCCTCCCCCTCCTGAAAATCAAATTTATAGCCATAAAATCATCGAAAAATGATAAAAAATAGGGGGCCATTGCTAAAAAATGGTGAGCGATAGGGCAAAATGGGCGTCATATTCGGATTCAGGAGGTCGTTTTACATAAGATTATGCTGAAATGGTGTCAGAGGCAATTTTCATGCCGAGGAGTGCAATCAGTTGCTAAAGAATTATTGTAAAAAAAAAAAAAAAAGATTGTTCGAAACGAATGCTTCTTCTAATACTTTGAACTTCGTGAATGTAAAATATAAACGCTAAAGAAATTTCATTTTTCGCTACAGCTTTTGGCTTCACTTGCCATCATGAAGCACCCCGCTTAGGTGATACTTTTCCCCCACTTTATACTGTTATTGTCAAAATTTATTAAGTCTTTGGTAGTCTATGGTCACGTCAACTATAATATCTTCTTTAGAGTAATTAATAAATTTATCTAAACTGCTTTATCAGTGTGTTGGCTCATAGATTTTCGAACTTGAATTACTGTCTATCATCTAAAATTAATTTTTAACTTGACTTTATTTTCCAGCTCATCATAAATTTACCAACGGAACAATTTTATTTTTTCGACAGCCTATAATCTTCTTCAGAAAATGAATAAATAAACAGATAATTTTTAAAAAATCTAATCAAAAATTACATGTAATCTTTCGATTTATAGATTAACCAAAAATATTAAAATTTGTAGAGGGAATATGCATCACTCGTTTGATCATTCTTCATTGACCGAATGTCAATCTTTGCGTAAGAAGTAACCAACCAACCGACGGTGTTGATATCAAATAACACATTGTTTACATTTCTCTTTGCCTTTTTCTCTTCGGCTATCCAACAGAAAAAGTGTTGACGGAGGATCTGCAAAAAAAAGGCGGCCACTCTCCGTATCTACATTCAGTCATGCCCTGATAGTCCGGCGAACCAGTTTCTCCGTTTGTTTTGCCAAGTGACGGCGCTCGCCCTCACACTTGCTACCTGATACGGATTTTGCTTTTGTTTTGTAATTTTTTTATTACATTTTTTTTTCTTTCTCAGAGGAAGTGCAAGAGATCGATGTCAACAACCAAAATGTCTGTCGCACTGTCATCGAAGCCCCAATCTTGCATGCTTGATTGGAGTGCTAAACAATTTTGCATCTGTTTTTACAAGCGATAATGAATGAAAATTTCGAAGTAGTTGATTTCTGAGTACAATATAAAAAATACCAATAATATAAGATTTATTTTTTTTTTTTTATTTTTTTTTTTCGATAGATGCACTTTTTATATTATAAATTAAACGCGTTAAATGATTCGATCTTAGTCTTTTTTTTTTTTTTTTTTTTTTAAGACTAAATCTGAATAATTATAGAATATAATGGCATTTTAAGCAAAAACACTTTTTTAATTTGTATGTATTAGTAATCTGTCTTCAAAGGATTTATTTATTAAGTTTTCCTTGTTTGAAAATGATTAACCCTGTGTACAGAAATTTTACAATTCTTCAAAAAATTAAACCCGATAGTTTTGAAATAGATTATTTTTAAGTAGCAATTACCTAATTTTATTTAAGTGTTATATTTTGCATGAATTTTTTTTATTGTTTCTAAGTCCTGTATGGATTCCCGTTAATTTTCTAGATTCTGTAGAGATCAAGTGCTGACACTAAAACTTCACTCAAATTTTACAAAATTATTGAGAGTAAACGGATAATTAGAAAACAAATAAAATATTCTTTTGTATACATTTTTTTTTTTTTTTTTTTTGTCCAAAAATAATCTGGTTGTCATTCACACGACTTTCTCTTACCCTGAAATTTAATATTATAAATACAGGTTGAAAATTAAGAGGTAACATAACGAGTACTGTTATGTAAACCTATGTTAAAACAATTAAAAAGTTTTATATGATAATTAGTTCTGTGTGAGGGACACTACCGCTCCTCCCTCAACCACCCGTTTCATTACTGCACCTATATTTATATAGAATTTAAATCTGTTATTAAAATTAAAAGTGCACTTAAAATTATTCAGACAACTTTCACACGCAACATTCCTTGAGACTTATCAGTCTTGATCACACTTTTCCAGCAACAAATTTATATTAATTTGAAAATACAACTTTTGGATCTCCTGAAATGATTCGTTTTCAAGTTACTCCAAGAGACACAGACAAAGATAAAACTTAAAAAAAAAATGACTTTGGTAATCAGGAAGCGTCAAAACGTGTAAATACAAGAAAAACAAGCGATGAATATTCAGCTTAAAATCGTACATTATTTACCATATGGCTATGAGGAATTAATTTCAATTCCTGAGCAGGTTTCCTTGACATGGTAAAATATTGCAGTAAAGCACTTCCACTAACTATGAAAAATAATGTTATGGCTTAAATATTGGCAGCCCTGTATAGCTTCTGAAAGTTATGTACACATTATGTGGAGGACATAAATATAATCCTATATTAATAACAAGGCACAACCTGAAGTACACTTCCATCAATTCAAGAGTATTGTCGTACTATAATCTAGTTCTTTTGTGTAGCCCTGTAAATGAACAGTGAATGATTTCTATACGATATTCTACACGAAACATGTTTTTACGTATATAAAAAAATACACATATATATTCGTTTCATTTGGTTTAGTGCAGTTAAACTCTACTTATCGGCAATTTTCCCCATAGACGTAATGTATTTGAATTCTCTTGGGTGTCCCTGTACACGAACCATATTCTTGATCTCAACGAAAAGTTTAGTGTAGCATCCCTATATCATACACATTTAGAATACCAAGTTTAGACTTTCTGCTATAATTTGTTTTTGAGATATGCTGATAACAGACAGACACACACAGAGACATGCACAGACCAACCGTTAAAAACATGATTTTCGGATTCAGGGGACCTCAAAACGTGTAAATAAAACAATAATTTAATTTCGAAAATTTGACCCAAAAATAATACTTTTTGTGTATGAGAAAATAAAAAGTGTTAAGAAATGTTTCGAAATTCCCGCTTTCATTAAAAATATTTTACAAAATAATTAGTTCTAAACCAATTTATTTTGAAAATTGTCCAGAAATGTGTTTTTTGATATTTATAGGCAGCTGTACGGGGATTGGTTTTGTTCCTACCTGTAAACTTTGGAACAGATTTTTCTTTTATTCAGAAAAACAAAAAATACTCAATTTCCGAAAAGTCTAACAAAAATTATGAATCAGAAAATTAGGACATTTAGGAAGTGTCATAAACGTATGGTGAGAATTATATATGAGAACCGTATATATATATAAGAATTATATACAGAACTTCTTCAAAAGCGAAGAAAACTATGCAAAAACTTTTTTCGACCGTGATATAATAAAACAACATCTGATATTGAAGAGAACATTTCCTATATACGTATATACAATATAAACAATTATTGAAAACTTTGTGTACTACAAGTTGATTTCACGTAACAATTGTTCATCTCACTAAACATCCCAGCAAAACCTCAAATGACGGCCAGCATGAGGCCAAGTGCTGGTTGCCAGCAGTAGTTGCAATTGGCCCGCCGGTGGCAAAAGTTAACGTTGCCGCAGGGAATATGTTACGCCGGCCATCAGTTGGCCGTATTCAACCGATCCATTGGTGGCAGCCAGCAGTAAGTTAAAAATAAGTTAGTGGGCCGGTGAATGGGTCGTTGCTGGCAGCTAGCAGTATGATGAAAATATGTAATGGGCCACTGTTGGTAACGAACATTAGGTTGGAAATTGTTAGAGGGCCAGTGTTGGGCCATATGGTGGCAAATATAGTTTTTCCATGTTGTTGCTGGCAGCCTACAGTGGGCCAGCTGTGGCAAACATAAAAAATTATATTACTGCCGGCAGTCTTAATTGGTCCTTTATATTTTCCTATTAAGGGCCCGCTTCACTCACCGTCACCGGAAGCCGAAGCCAACGTTATTCTATGGGAAATTTTCTTTACAAATAACTTATTAACTAATACATATTTTTAAATTCTGTTTTCACATTCGGAAAATTCCCAACTGTTAAATTGACGGACTTTTTTAAAAAAATTATTTTTTTAATTTTTTATATTACATTTTGAAGCTGCAAAATACGAATTTTTAATATGTGAAATTTTTCATTTTGCAATTTCAAAATAAAATATTAATAATTAAAAAAATACATCTTTAAAAAAGGTCCAACAATTTAAAAGTTGGGAATTTTCTGAATGTGAAAACAGAATTTAAAATATGTATTGATTAATAAGTTATTTGTAAAGAAAGTTTCCCATAGAATAACATTGACTCGGACTTCCGGAGACGGTAAGTGAAGAAGGCCGTTAATAGGCCAGCAGTGATTTGGTTATACCTAGTATATTATTTTATTGGTGATACCTTTAATTTTATTAGTGCTTTTTTTCTTTTTCTTTCATTCTTTTTTTCTTTTTTTTTTTTTTTTTTTTTTTCTCTTTTTTCTGATGAGGTAGCAACCAGTTTTTTCTATGCATCCAATATTTAATTTGATTTTGTACATATTCATTTTTAAATACTATTTACAAGTATTTGATTCATACACCATGGCTATAAATTCAGGATTTCTAGTACAGCATATAAGAAATATTCAGTTGATCCATTACATTTTTTGGAATGAAGTAGATTATGTTTTTTTTTTTTTTTTTTTAAATGTTCAAATTTTAATATGTTTAATTTTGTTAAGTTATTTGATATAAATAAATGTAACTTTACATGTGAAAATTATAAAATATTGAAACCAAAATTGTTATAAAAAGAGCATTGTAAAAAACTAAACACCATAAACTCAAAAAAAAAAAAAAAAAAAAAAAAAAAAATCAGCAATTGTTTCTGGTCGAAATACCCCAAAGGCTCTTCATCAGGCGAAACAATGTGGGCATGAGTGCAGCAAAAATAATTTGTTGCATTCACGCTTTTTGTTAGACTCACGAAGGGATGTTTTATTATTTCAACATGAAAGAACTGATACATTTTTTTTTTTCATTGGGCTGGGGGGGGGGGGGGGGGAGGAGAGGGCAATGATTATGTTTATTTACAAATGTTTCTATTTATTACTATCAGGATTTCTTCGCTTTCTTGTCCCTACACTTAAATGAATTAAAAAAAGAAAAAAAGAAAGGAAAGAAAATCAATAGATAAATATATATATTTTTTTTATATTACTTTAAAATTAATAACTAAAGCAAAGTTCACTGAAATCACATAAAACCAAGTTTTGATTCTCCGCTGCTTTAGCAGCGTCTTCGTCTTTCGCGCAATGTTCGACCCGGGTCTCCACTGCCTTTGATAGAGCCTTATCCGACAGGTTCAATTTGTGTGTTTATCGGTAGCCAGGCGATGCTACTATTATTCAAGAACTACAGTTTTACTATAACTCAGCATCTATTAAACATCTTAGTTTTGGTACCATGTATCAGAGCATTTAGTTACATAAAATAGTTTTCCTATCCCTCGCTCTATTATATTAAATTTAGATTTAGAATAAATTTATTATATTATAAATTTATTATATGATTAATATAATTAAAATATATAATAATATTAATATAATTATTCTATATTTATGTATTCATTTCTCAAAAATTCTGTCAGCAATTTCACGCCGAAGATAGTATTAAGATATGCCATTAGCACTATTTCAATCCCATGGGGCAATTATGTTTTTGAAAAGTTTAAATATCACTTCCAGTTTTTAATATTTCATTTTGGTTTGTTTATTTTAGTAATATTTAGTCATATTTCAAAATGTATCAAAGAGCAGTACTTCGCCATTTATAACTACTTCACTCGTGCCTATTTTATTCACATAATGAATGGTCGTGGAATCATTTCGACCTGAAACTTTTTTTTTTTTTAATTAATTATTATTATTAATGTTAATTATTGTTATTTATTATTATTATTATTAATTATTATTATTAATTTTAATTAATTATTATTATTAATTATTATTATTATTTTACAACTTTGTAAATTAAATTTACAAAGTTCTTTATTTACTTTTTTCAACACCAGCTCTTCATTACATTTTTTGCTGCAATAAGTATATGTTTAAAAATCTGTCTCTCTCTTGTTTGTTTTAGATAAGTTATTTTTTTTTTTTTTTTTTCAATTTATTAAAATAAATTATGCTAGAAAGGTTTTAGAGAATATTTAGTAAAATGACAGGAAAATTAGTGCTGAAGATGGAAAAAAGTAAGTTAATTTTATAGATTATGAAACAACACACCAGTCGTTTCCACTCAAAATAATTAAGCTTGACCCATCATCAGGAAAAGATAAATTGACTACAAGTTCAGCATAATGTCTTCAACGAAATGTAGTAGCTTAAAAACAGTTTGTCTTCAAAACCTTGAGATCGATAACCGAGTTAAAAACTACGTTTACCATAAAGCGAAGATTAGAGATAGACGTGTGTTTGAAATGCAAAAAATTCAAGTTTTTAAAAGTGTCGTTTTTTGTGTCATTTTGTTAATATCAAAATTCCTATGTTCATATATTTTTGAATACATAAAAAGTTGAATAAATGGATGTATAAGAATATTTTAGGCTACAAAATTTCTTTCCAATAGTGGGGTTTCGCGATTATCAAGAAAATTATTAGATAATAAAATTTGAATAGTTCCGACAACAGTAAAATAAGTTCAGACAACCCGACCCACATTAAAATAATAATAATAAAAATAGTAATCTGCATGAATTTTATCAGTTATTACTACACATATTTTACCCCTGTTATATTTTATTATTATTATTGTTGTTGCTGCTGTTAAATAAAGTGGTCAGAAAACATAAAAATGATTTATGAATTTACACATCTAATAATTTTCCTGTCAAAGCAAACTGGTACATGCGTCATGAAGATATAACAAAAAGAGTTTACATAGCGAATTAACAAAAAAAAAAAAAAAAAAAAAAAAAAAAAAAAAAATCGTTAGATCAGTTTTTTGAAACACTCATTTCCTAGATTTGCAATTGCTTCCACCTAATAAGGACTTTTGTCAATTTTCCTGTATTAAGCAAGTATTACATGCTAAAGAGCGAGTAAAAAGGGGTTTATGTAGCAAATTTGAAGAAAGAAGTCGTTTTTGAGATATCGGCTCACTGTCCCACTGATAATTTTCACCAAAACTTAGTAAACTGATCTGTTCACCATAAAATAACAATTGCATACGAAATGATATCTAAAAAGGAATTAATATAGCGATTTTGAAGAAAATCCATAAAGCTGTTTTTAAGAGAAAGCACTTGTGAGACTTAAAAAATTTGTGTATTTTATAGGTCGTTTATCAATTTCCCTGAACTAACAAGTACAAAAGGACATCCAAAACAAAGTTTATATAAATTTGAAGAAAATCGCCAGTTTTTGAGATTTCCAGTTTTCAACAAAAGTTGGAAAAATCATCTGTACACTATACCTGTCTTAATCAGAAGTTCGTCGTTCTTTATTAGTTTTGTAGATATGATAATCAGAAAATTTCCAGAAACATATACACATATATACAATACAGATACACAAACACACAGACCAATTGCCAAAAAACACTTTTCTGACTCACGAGACCTTAAAATATGTAAATCAGGTGAAAACTCGATATCAAAATTTTTGACCGAATACAATGCTTTCATTATCTACGGTATTCGGATTATGGAAATGAATAATAATATTAATAATTAGTTGACACAAATCCTAGCATAATTTCAGATAGAAATCAATATGTTATTGAAGAATTTGTTTAATAGCGTACTTCAAATAGTTTGAATCTATAAGCTGTTAATAAATAAATATACTTATTTATAGGCCCGTAAAAAATAGGACTCCATGAATCTTTATACATTTCATGCGATAGTGACATATATTACACCTACAAACTTTTAGTTGTATACTTATAATAATTTTCATTTAAAAATAATTGATGAATTAACTAATTTTTCTTCTTTTTTTATTTTATTTTCTGAACACAGTTCCTTGTTCTCTGAATAAATAAATCTCCTCTCAGCCCAGTAGCCCAACCAACGCTGACGCAGCAATTATCAGTTACATTTTGTTGTTGTTTTATGAAAGAAGTACAGATGGCTTTCTGTTCTGATTTAGTGTGTAGGATTTCTCACGCATGCAAAAATTCAAGAAAAACAATTTCACTTGTTAACAACTAACCAGGAAACTTTTTTTGTATAAGTTGAGGAATCGCTCGCCCTTCAAATTTTCAGTGGTGATATTTTTCAAAAGAAACTCATCAATAACTTTCAAGTAAATGACTGAATTAAATTTGTGGTAAATTAAAACAAAGTTATAAATTATTAAAAAAAAAAAAAAAAAAAAGAAGAAGAAGAAGAAGAAAAAGTCATTTTTTCAGAAGTTGGCACAAAATTCATTTATTATTATTATTATTATTATTATTATTGACAAACACTGTTCTAAAATGAAAATCGTTTCCATGCATTCTGGAAAATGATTTTAACAAATTATTTGCACTACGCAAATTTACATAATAAAAATATAAAAGCATGTTTTGTGGTGCCACAACATACTAGTTTTTGTTAAAAATAATAAAATCAATAAATTTGCTTTAAAATATCACAGATGTATAATATAACGTTCGTTTAAAGATATTAACGAATTTTTTTTCAAAAATACTCATATTGGGATCCGGACATAATATCGCGGGACAAAATCAAGCCGGACAAAATCTCGCGTCAAAAAAATAGTAGGATCTATTTGAAAATTTGATTTTGTGTCACGCGTGATCTCTGGAGGGGGCCACAGGGCCTTATAAATATTAATTAATTAATTAAAATAAATAAATAATTAAATAAATCATAGAGTTGAATTTCATTATTTTATCTATGTTTATTTTTAAGTTATTCTATCTTTTGCTTTTCACTATTCAAAATACATTTTAAAAATCGTGTACATCATTGCTGACATTAAAGCTGAACACTGTTCACAAACTTGAATTAAAAGTTTTAAAATTAATAAGCACGATTGAATTCATTATGACTAATTCTGACAAAAAATAAATAAATATAGTTTTTAAACTTCTTTAAGTAAAATTTATAAAAAAATTTATTGTAGGTTTGTCAGAATGTCAGTGCTCTGACTAAAGTATGTGTTGTTATGAAATTTTATACATCATTACTAATAATTACCAACTCTTTTTACTTTGTATTCATTTACGTCTACGATATTTTGTCCCGAGAGATTTTGTCCCCAAGCCCTCATATTGGAAATTTACTCTATCTGATATACTTCTCCCTCAGGGGTGAAGGAAGCAATGTTTGTACATTAAAGGGAAAAAAAAGCGGAAGAAGTAAACTTTTTAGGCTACTATCACTTTCATAAATTTTTGAGCGCACACAAAGAGACCGACAGACAATTTTTCAAATTATGTTCGTGAGAACAACCCAAAACGTGCAAAATCTATCGAAAACCGGATGTCGAAAATTTTCCCGAATCTAATGCTTTCTTCTTAACTACACTGAAGGAAGAAAAAATAAATAAAACATAAACTATAAATAGTTATAATTGTTCTAATAACTTTCTCCCGTCCATATAATATAAATATATAAAATAAAATCCATAATTTTTATTTTATTAAATCAATTAAAATAATAATAACAATGATAAAATACTAGAAGGTTAGCGACTATCATAATTTACTAAAACGGATCAACTGGATAATTGTTATATATTTCTAGAAATCCTTTTGTTATAACAATGGCTTTAGAGTGAAACATTTTTAAAAAATAGTATTTAAAAAATAATACAAAAACAAATTAATAATGGAATTACTTACTCATATATTCTTTTTACAAGATTTTCAACCTCGAAGACGCACCCGCAGACTACATTAACGAACAACAACTTCGTATGAAATGGCGGAAAGCGAGGGAATTTCAAATGAACAGAAAAAGAATCACAGCGCCCTCTATGCATACAAATTGGTTATGGCATAATAATTTGTGGCCACAACATGAAAAACATGAGGTTGGCCGTGTGGTGATAGCCTGCATAAGGCCATCTGTGTTTGTGCCACCTCTGGGCCACCGACCATTTTGCTTTAGGCTTCCATCACTGCTGGCAGCCATAAAAGGCCCGCTGCCGGAGTTATATGGGGCAACCGGCAACTGATGGCAAGTGCAGGATGCCAGCAGTAGGCCATAACGAGCCCGCCAGTATAAGTTTTGCTGGGATGTTGTTCTTCGTATTTCGTAAAATTGAACCTTTCACTTTAGCTATAAACATAGCATCATTTCAGTTTCTCTTTAAATTTTGATATTGAAATAATATATGTAATATAAATACCGTAAATATAGTCCACGTGCCTCAATCACAAAACGTATCAACCACTAAAAATTTTCCTCCTCGTAAAACAAATAAATTGCATAATTTATACTCTAAATTCCTGTATAAAAGTTTTATACGTTCTCGATTGCTGGGTTTTTAAACATAACATTTTTCTTTTACAAATATTTACATTACTCATAAAGTTTAAATTGAGTACTACATAATTTATGTTTATAATGTTTCTTATCCAAAAAAATCAATATTCGTGTAAAGTTACTAAAATTCTTGTTGCTAGGTGATACTGCATTTCAGAAAACGTAGGAATATTTTTTTACACATCTAATATAGCGTTAATCTAATCTTTTTTCAATATATATTTAAGGTATTACAATATATATATATATAATGTTTTTGATCAAGATATTAGAATTTACAATATTACAATACTACAATAAGCAACTTTAAGTTATTCATTATTGAGGAAATGGAAACTTAAGCCGTCACCTTCCGGTGTATAAGAAATCCCAATTGGGAAAATTGAATGCTGTGCTTCTGCACCATATAATTGAGAAAGTATTTATATAACAACTGTATAAATTTTAAAATATGAAAGTTTTGACTTTTTGTTTTAAAACTACAAAGAAAAAAAGTGCAACTAACTAAGAATTTAGATTTAAAAATTAATTTTATTGAATGAATGGCGATTACCTAACGCCACTTAGTAGAGCGATTCTTTTATTATAAAAATATTAGTGTACAAAAATAATATGTCACCAATTTTTCTGGTAACTTTGGTGTGTGTACTTCGTGTAAAATTTCATAAAGATTTAATACTGGATTTAGTTTTTCTGGCTGTATTTCCTACTCAACAAAGCTGCACATAACTAAAACTCTTTTCATGTTTTTAGAATTTATTTGGTCTAACCCATTCAGCGTCTTTTAAAATTTAAACTCTCAGTAATTTTTACTTTCCGAACATACATATATAAGGAAAATATTGTAATGATGACAAAAATTCAACTTTGAGAATTTGGTATATCTAGACGTCTAGTGTGGTAGATTTTGGTGTAAAGGTTAATTTTTGCTGGTTCATTTTTGCTATTTTTATGGTAATGTATGTATGTGTGTGTGTGAATACGATAGCGTCTAAACACTTTGTTCAAATGAGCTAAAAGTTGATACGTACACTGTAAAAAAAACAACGGTAGTTTTTACAGCAGAATGTGCTGGCAATATGGGTGCCAGCACACACGTTAAAAATTTCAACAGAAAACTCTGTGTAATCTATTATCTTAAGTCTTACGTGAAATTACAGAGAAAAATAAACGAAGATGTTAAAAAACTTATTTTACACATTAATTTTAATAACTATTATTAATTTAATTAATTATTGGTGAAAATATATTTCGGACTTGGAATATTTTTTCTAAAGTAGAAACAGTCATTTTTAATTTTAATTAAAAATTTAAATAATAAAATTACTTAAAAGTACAGAATAAAGATTGAGAATCTCGATTATTCACTTTTAACTAAGAGTTACTATAAACTTACAGAGACTCTGGATAAATATTTACATTAAATCTACAGAAATTTTTAACAGTGCATTCTGCTGTTAGAGAGAAGTAATTTACAACAGAAACAACTGTAAAAGAGTATCTATTTACAGAAGTTTCCGCTGTAAATGGCCTTATTTAACAGCAGAATGTGCTGGCAATATGGCTGCCAGCACATTTTGCGGTAAAAATATCCATTATTTTTTACAGTGTATATTATAGGTCATCGTAGCACGATCTTTATTGATTTTGGTGAATCTAACATTTATAAATTTTTTACTGGGACACGAAGAAAAATTCTTATCATTAAGCCTATGGGCTGAAAATTTGTATAGTGCGATGTCGTCGACTGAGCTGAAAATTTATATACTTGCTATAAGTCACCATTGCAAGAACTGTATAGATTTTAGTGAATCTAGCACTTACAGTTTTTTTTTTTTTTTTTTACAGGGGCACAAAGTAAAATTCTTTATTATTGTGACCTATGGTCTCAAATTAATTAATGTGCGATAGCGTCTAATGACTTTAATTCGAATGAGCTGAAAATTTATATACTTGTTAAAAGTCACCATCGCACGAACTGTATAGATTTTGGTGAATCTAGCACGTATATTTTTTTCACAGGGACAGGGATACGAAGAAGAATTCTTTAACATTATGGCCTATGAGTTCAAATTATTCAAAGTGCATTAGCGTCTAAATGCCTTATCCGATTGAACTGAAAATTTACATACGTGTTATAGGTCACCGTCGCACGAATAGTGCAGATTTTGGTGAATCTAGTATTCATAGATTTTTACACGGATAGATCATAGATCATAAAGAACAAAAATTTCTTTATGATCTATGAGTTCAAATTATTTGAAGTGCAATACCGTTAAATTGAACAACATATCATTTGGGAGAAAATACTCAAACATTTAACTGTAATTCTCTCTTTTGCTTGTTTAAAGATTTCTCTTACTTTAATTGATTTAAATAACCGTTAACTACTTAATTCTTGGAATGTCGAGTGGTGTCACTCCAGATTGTTTTCTCTTTTGTTTGGTGTGTGTTTAATATGGGGGACATAGTGTTAAACGCGTAACTTGCTTGGCATTTTTTTTGGCATTCCTTGCTTTAAACTGTTTATTATTAAAACAAAATGTTTCCTTCTGTTTCAGTAATATATTATTTGAAATGCGCAGTTTATGTAACTAATTTTAGATGTTTCCTTGTTCTACTGTTTATTATTTAAATCGTTTGAATTTATTTAATATTGTTAAAATGTGCGAGATATCTGTATATGTCTAATTTAATTAATCTCGCATATTTATGCATTATACATAATATTTCTTCTTTTTTCTAAATATATTTATATTATATTTTCTTTTTTCGTAAATGTATTTAAAACAAATACATTTTCAAAATTATTCAAAACTAAATTAGATCTTAGTTATATATATATATTTCCTCTACAAATGAGAGAAGAGAAGACGATTAACAAATTGTCTAACTGAGCGATAAACTTAGAGATAGATACAAATTATTACATCAGGCTAAAAGAGACTATTTCAAATATATCTGTCAGTGTTTAAACTAACTCACAGAAAACTGGAGTTCAAACGATTATTCCAACAAACAATATCTCTAAAATACTTAAACTTCACAACCGAAAATGAAGTTTTCAGCTTATAGTTTAACATTTAAAAGTACTAACTGATTTAAAGCTTCTAGGCAAACTCTTTTAGTTAAAAGGGGGGAAAAAAAGAAATAATAATCAGTATCTTTACAAGCGATATCGAAAAAGTTTTTTTTTTAATAATTTTGAATTAGGAAATAAAAAGTGCTCGTGAAATAATATGAAAAAATCTTGAGCGTAACTTTGATATCTGTCATCCTTATGGGGTTTTGGCTTTGGAGATCAAAAACGTAATACGAATATATACACGTCATATGGATACTTTCGTAATATATATTATACGAAATATATTTTCACATTCTTAGTTGCTCTCTTAATATACCTTATTGAAATAATCATGTTTCTTGAAAGTAATTAAATATGTTCACCAGATAATTTGGCGTTTTCTTTTCGTAAAGATGAGAGACACAAATAAGCTCATTTTTTTATTGGGTGAGTGCGAAAATTCTACCTGCTTCTGGACATGCAAATTTGCAATGGAATTGACGTCACACATGACATTGTAATGACTCAAATCATCTGCCAATCAAATGTGTAGATGCTTCAAAAATGCATCGTGCTTTACAAAGTTAATCATCTCAGAAAAAAAAAAAAAACATTAAATCATTAAATTCACTTTTTCACTTATTTTTATTTCATATTATTTCACGCGCACTTTTTATTTCCTAATTCAAAATTGTTAAAAAACTTTTTCGATATCGCTTGTAACGATACTGATTATTATTAATTTTCTTTTCTTTTTCTTTCAATGATAATAATAATAATAAAAGAATTTGATGAAATTCTGGCAAAAGCAGAATTTAGTTTAGGACGGAGGACTATTTTTTTTTTTTTTTTTTTTTTCTTTTTTCAAATTATAACATCGCTTTCAAATTATTCAATTATATTTTCGATAAATTTTAGATTTCGATAAATGTCCAACTATCGATAACGACAACGCAAAAATCCCAGATTGAGACTAATAGGCCCTCAGTCTAAAAAAAAAAAAAAAAAGGAACCCGAACGTTGAAATAATCAATAATCTCAATGAAAGCTATAATATTTCTCTCGTTCTTCAACTACGGAAGATGAAGAAATAATAGTAATGCTGATCAATAATAGAAATCAGACTTTATTAGAAAAAAATTTCGCGATTCTTCCTCAATGTCGTGTTTCCAAAAGAACTACCGGGTGATCCAAAAGTCAGGACCAACTTTAAAATTGAATAATTCGAAAACGAATCAAGATACAAAGATACGGTTTGCACCAAACGGATGAAAAAGAAACCGGGTTTTGTGTGGCAAAGGAAAAAAAATTAGTTCTGTGGGCGACCAACAGATGGCGCTATAGTCTTTTATTTCACCAAAAGATGATTTACAAATGAAAAAAAATTTTTGACAACTTACAAGTCAGCTTAATTACAGTTAATTAGTACTACTACAGTAACTGTTCAATGTCCATCATTCAGAAGTACAGCTGTGAGATGATTCACCACATCGTTCACAGCATTTAGTAGCATTTCTTGCGTTATGGCAGACACATTTTGGCGGATGGCATCTTTCAGTGCTGCTAGTGATGCCGGTTGGTCGCGGTACACTTTTGACTTCCAAGAATCCCCACAGCCAAAAGTCACATGGTGTCAGATCGGGAGATCTTGGAGGCCGTGCGTGATTAAAGTAGCGACTGTGAATGCGATATTTCGATGCATATAAGCTTCGACTACCATTACCTGCTGTAGTTGTTCCTTTTTATATCGTTTGTTGCTTTGTATAATCCTACATCAGAAATACGACAGCGCCATCTGTTGGTCGCCAACAGAACTACTTTTTTTTTCTTTGCAACACAAAACCCGGCTTCTTTTCCATTCGTTTGGTGCAAACCGTATCTTTGTATCTTGATTCGTTTTCGATAATTATGAAGAAAAGCTATTTATATTATTAAGAACCCCCTATATCTCTTTTAACCTCTCTCTTTTAAACAGTAGCCGATCGGTTTATAAAATCAATAGAAAAACAATTTTTAACATAAAAATAGACATATTTCATTTCACGCGTGGGACAACTTTTATTTTAAAGTTTACACCCCCCTCCCTCTTATTTCATCATATCACTATTTCCTTAATCTTTAAAAAAAAAAAAAAAAAAAAAAAAAAAAAAACTAACTTGAAATATAAATTTTTTTTTTTTCGTACATTTTATATTCTTAAATATTTTATGAGTTAACAGGTACTGTAATTTATGAAGTATCAGTTGTGGGGCTGAGGTGAAATGTAGATTCAATGCAAACATTTGTTCTTCAAAAACTTCAGCTAATTGGCAAAACAAATTGTGTTTATGTAAATATTTAATTAGTACTTATTATTCAAATATTTTTACATTGTATGTTTACCTGCATATACAGTGCGACGCAAAAGTTTAGACAATGGCGTTATTCATCTTTAAAATTTAGAATTATAACGTCAGAATTACAAAAACTTGTATATATATTTAAAATATGTTTTAAAATGCTATAATTAAAAGACAGTCGTTTCATTTGCTATAATTTTAATTTTTTTGATAAAAAAAAAAATTTGCTTGTCGCAAAAGTTTAGAAACGATTATGAGTTTCTGTGAATATATGCGGAAATATGCAAATTTGAAATCGATGATGTCACAGATTTTGAGTACTTAAGTTCTGCAAACGATAACACTTCGTAATCGAGATGCCGCGAGCTTAAAAAATTCCAGGGAATGAGGTTTCAATGATTTGGCAGTTGAAAGCTGAAGGGAAGCGCGTTTCAGAAATTTTGGCTATTATTAATAGATTTAAGAAATCCATTAATCGAGTTTTATCGCGTGGTTGTAAATATAAAGCAAAATGTAGATCTGGGAGGTCACGTGTAAGAAACATACAAGAGGATCGACTGATACAAAGACTAGCGAGTACCCAACAAATGAGTGTACGTGGAGTTCAAGGGTCATCGGGACTCTCTGTATGAAAGGATACGATTCGTAGACGAATTGTGGAAAAAGGAATAACAGTTTATAGCAAAATGTAAACGAAATCAGCTCTGAAACCACATCATAAGTTACAAAGAATGTTGTGGGCTCGAAAGCATGCCATATGGACAGAAATGGCAATCAGTCATATTTAGTGATGAAAAAAAAGTAGAATCTAGATTGTCCAGATGTCTGGTCATCGTATTGGCATGATTGCGGAAGGAACCTCTAGGTTTCTTCAGTCGCAGATAAGGAGGGGGCTCGGTGATGATTTGGGCAGCCATTTGCTATAATGGACAAGTATCTCTGACCTTTACCAGTGATCGTCAAATATCACAGCATTATACAAAGACATTAGAAAAGAACTTAATGCCATTTGCTAAGCTTCTAGGTGGCTCTCAGGGGCAATTTCAATAAGACAATGTTTCGATTTACACTGGAAACAATACAAAATCTTGGTTTAATTCTCATAATATAAGAGTTCTCGACTGGCCAGCATGTAACACAGACCTTAACCCTACAGAGAATCTTTGGGGCATCATGTCTCGCAAAGTTTATAGTAATGGTAGACAATACTTTTCTGTACACTCTTAAAAATTTCCGTTCAACGTTGAACCAGCGAATGGGTCTAGCTAAGAGAAAATTCCAAACAATGGAACACTTGCTTTCTCGAAAAATGTGATCATGGTTCAACTTTCAACATGGTTCGAAGTTGAACCAACCCATGGGAATACCTTTAGTCCAGAACACCGCTTTGCGCATGCTCGCTCAGAAGCCTGCTCCGCTGCTCACGTGACTTATCACGAGACGACTTGTTCTTGTTGGTGCTTACGGTCAACTTTTGTGAAAGTTTCAGGTAGTTTCAGAAAGATATTTCAGGCAAAGAATTTCTAATAGGAAAAGGAAAAGGAAAACTTCCACCATGGAGCGGCACATCTCACGATTTAGTGCCATAGACATGTATTTACCGTCGCCACTGAGTTCAATAGTGACCACGGGAAAGACACATCTACCCGCAGGGGAAAAATGCATCTTAGGCAGGCAGGCGAACCTGACTGCCACTATCTAGCGATTCCGCATCCCGGGCGACAGGCCCGGGGATCAAAGTGGAAGAGTTCCCTAATTTATTTAGAAATCAAATTTTTTTACAAATTTTGGATCAAACACATATTAAAACCAAAAAAAAAAAAAAAAAAAAAAAGGGCAAGCCAGCTGCCAGTGAACGATGCTAAATCTTATATTTGATGGTGGAAAAGTTTTGAATTAGAATGTTGTAGATATCTTTTAATTTATTGTAGTTGTTTGTGTTTAAAAGTTGTTAGTTGTTTGTATGTTTTTACGAATTGTGTGGTTTCTGTTGAATCTGAAATTAATTGGGATTAAATTGCATTTTTCAAAGAGATAATGAAAAGGGGATCCTATTTTACTGTTGTTACATTTGCATTTATCTGATGTTAATACTTTAATTTTGTGTAGAAATGTAGGGAAGCTGCCATGGCCTGAGATAAAATATGTAACTATTTTATTTGGACTGATAAAACTTTTGCTTACGTTATTAAGGACTGAAAACGTATCCCTACCCTTATCGCTGTGCCCCCATTCTCTTTGCCAATCTGTGATAATTTTTTTATTAATGGATGATTTTACTAGTGAAGCTGGAAGAGGAAGAGAGATCTGTTCATCGAAGATGTTTTGTGAAATAACCTGTTTTGCAAGTGAATCTGCCATTTCGTTGCCTGCCGTTCCCACATGCGCCTTTGTCCAAGTTAGGATTATTTGCTCTTTGTATTGATCTATGCTTTCATATAGTTCTCTAATAAGTTCGTATTTTGGATATGGTTGATTTAGGATTTTAATTGTTGATTGATTATCTGTGAATATTATTGGGTTTAAATTTTTGTAGGATGAATTTATGAGCCATTTAATTGCCTGTATTACTGCCAAGAGCTCAGCCTGAAAAATTGAATTTAGGTGGTGAAGTTTAATTTGATATGTGTGAATAATATTGTTTTTGTAGTAGACTACAAAAGCGCATGAGGTCCCGCCAGGCATTTTTGATCCGTCTGTATAAATTTGTAGCTCTGAAGATGGTGGGTTCTCTATTATTTTAATTTTGTTATGTTTATAGTAGCTCGGAAAAGTGAAGGTAGGGATGGGAAGCATTAAATTTTCTTTTGAAATATTTGTATTTTGTATTTGTATAGATGAGGTTCCATGGAGAATGTTATATTGTCTGAATTTGTTTGCTATGTAGATCGTGATCGGAGGGACACCAGCCAGGACACAAAGGGCGTCACTTGAAATGCTTTTGAAGGGTTTGATAACGCTCAAGAGAGCGAGACGTTGTGCAGACTTGAGGTTTCGTACCCCGTGGCAATTTAGGTCCTCCCACCAAATCTCGAAGCCATACTCAATCTGTTTTTGAAAAACTGTTAGATACCAGATTTTTAAGATGTCTGATTGAAGACCCCTATCTCTATTTCTTAGATATGATAGGCCACTAGTGCTGTTTAAAATTTTTTCTCTTATAGCTTGTAGATGAGGGATCCAGGAAAATGATTTGTCAATTGTTAGGCCTAAGTATTGAAGAGTATTTTTAACAGGAATGCTTTTATTGTTCAATTTAAAAATTGGTGTTCTAGAAACGAAAACCCCAGTGCCAAAAACTATTGAGGTCGTTTTGTTCGTTGAGAGTTTAAGTTTTAAATTATTGCAAATGTTATTAAAGATGTTGATTAAATCGTTCGTTTTATTTTCTAGTTTGGCCCTGGTGTCTTCTCCAACCAAAATTATAAAATCATCTGCGTAGGCTATTATGTTATTATCATGAAGTTTGAATTGTTTGAGGATCCGGTCTGCAACGAAAAGCCACATCATCGGTCCAAGGCAAGACCCTTGAGGGCACCCCCTCCCGACATCCCGCCATTGGATCGACCCCGCGATCTTCACTCCACAGACCCTATCTCTGATGAAGTCTAACAGGATTAATTTTAAGTAGTTTTGAATGGGTAAGGCCCCAATGATTTCAGTGAGAAGCCCCCAATCCAGGGAGTCGAAAGCCCCTTGAATGTCGAAAGAGACTGCACAACAATATTTGAATTTCTCCTGAATTTCTGATTTTAGTTGTTTGAATTTTTTGATCGCTGAGATGGTGCCCCTTCCTTCTCGAAAACCATGTTGTGATTCGTCAAAAAATTTTGAGTTCTCCAGAGCTGTCATAATTCTATTTTTTATGATTTTTTCTATTAGTTTGCCTAATGTGGGCAGAAGAGTGATAGGCCTATAGGAGTTGGGATTTGTGTGATCTTTGTTTTTCTTTGAAAAGAAGATGACTAGACCTCTCTTCAGGATCGTTGGAAAGGACCCTAGTGAGAAACATTTATTGAAGAAAGTTATAAAGAGAGACGGGTAATTTTTGACAAGATTTTTTAGTAATTTTGAATCTATTAAATCAACCCCAGGGGCCTTGTTTGGTGGTAGTGAGTTAGTGCAGTAGTGTAATTCTTTTAGGTGAATTTTTTCATCGTTATTAAAGTCATTAGTTAAAATTTGTGTGCTGTGAAGTGTTCTTTGTAATGCCGGGTAGTGAGATTCTATGAGTGTGTTAATAACTTCTATGTAAGTATCTGCAATATTGGATGTTGAAAGTTGTGTGTATACTAAATCAGTATGTTTGAGATTTTTTCCCCTGATAATTTTAAATATTTTCCCAAATGTTTCTTTGTGTTTTTGACAGAATGTAACCCAGGAATCCTTTTTCGCCTTTAACAAGTTCTTCCTGTACCTCGCTCTTTCTCTTTTGTAAATTAACTTGTATTGCTCGTTATCAGGGTTTTTCTTTGATCTTTTGTATAGGGCGTTAACTTTGTTTCTCTGAATTTTGAGGGATGATGTGAACCAGGTAACATTAACTTTGTATTCTAATTTTCTTTTTCGCAATGTGGCATTCATTGTTGAGGTTATTATGTGTATTAATTCATTAGTCCATTCGTTTAATTTCTCATAATCATGTGCGCGCCTAAGGGAATCCAGTAGTGTTACTTGATGTGTTTTAAAGTTGTTATTAAAGTTTTTGAAATTCGTGTATTTGGTGTTGTATCTGAAGTCATATTTTTTCTCTGGTTTTAAGTTTAATTTGAATCTAATGTAAACATGGTCGCTTTGTGAATCATTATCATGATCTGCAAACCATGTGTCGACGAAAGGGAGGATCCCTGGGCCACAAAGTGTCAAGTCAGGATTACCGTAAGAATTGTGTATGTTAAATGTGTATTCGTTTGATGGATCATTGATGATTGTTAAATTGCATGTTGCTAGGAGATTTTGAATAACAAGGCCCCTGGCGTCATTTCTAGTGTAATGCATAGATCTTAAGTGAGCATTGAAGTCCCCCCCAATTAAAAATTTATCCAGAGTGTTGAATTTAGCTGTCCATTCTTGAAGATCATTTTCCAGCTCCTCGTGAGATCTCGGTGGGGAGTATTGTGATCCTAAAGTTAAATTTCCTTGATTTGTTGTTAAATTGATGAACACTGAGTTTTGGAATTTCTCTATTAATATACTGTAAAATAGCGGATTTACTACAACTATTGCAGCATTAAGATTTTATAGCTTTGCTGGAAATTGGTACGTTTTTCCTCGCTACATCTGCGAAATCGCCAAGTATATTGTGGCAAACCTCAAAAGCGTCACGGCGCGCACCATTTTAAAATTGAATGAAGTTCTCAGTTGTCGTTGACCGTTGTCGTTATCCTTTATCCTGTTAAAAGTGATGTGTCAATTTTTTGTGAAATCATAATGGATTACACACAGCCTGAAAATACTTTTAGTTTCATTGTAGTCCTGAAAGGTAAATGATATTTTACTTACCACTTGCAAGCAGGTACAATCCTTAAAAGCTCAAAGTTTTAATATTTTTTGGCTTTGGGTTTTGTACCTGCTAGTATTTCCAAGTTGAATATTTACTTAAGGAAGCCTCAGTAATGAAGTGAGTGTTTTATTATTATTATTATTTTCTTCTTTAATTTTGTATTTGAGTCTTTAATTTTTAGGTGTTGATCTAGGTTTAAAATTTTGGTACACTTTTTTAAATCAATAAATACTCTTGTAAATTTCTACTGATTTTGTAAAAAAAAAAAAAAAAAAAAAAAAGGTATCGAGTAAAGCTTTAAACTGCATTAGCTGTCAGCCGATTTCCTGTTTAATATAAAAATATATAATATTAAGATACCAATATTTTATTGAACTAAGTGTGTGCATATGCGATAATTTCATACAATATTGATAACAGGTTTTAGGCATCGAAAAATTTGAATTAATCATTTACTTAAACAAAATGTTTTTGAAATGCTTCTTTATAAATTTAAATTTTGTGAAGAGAGCAAGCAACCTAACACTCCCAATTTTAGTTTAGATTTTATTTATTATTGTTGTTATTGTTGTTAAAATTATAACCATTTGATTTTCTTTTAATTACAAATTTTAATTTCTGTTTACATTGATTAAATTTTCTATCAGTAACTGCATTAACAATTTTATTGGAAATAATAATAATGATAATCAAGCACATTTAAGAGATGAAGCAAAATTTTTGGATAAACAGATTAGTCAATGTACAATGTCTGTTAAAACAATTTAGGCAATTTAGATTAATATGCATTTATACTAAAATCCTGAAAATATTGTAAATATACGTGTTCTGAATTGTAAAAGGGGAATGTGCAATATTTTATTTTATTTTATTTTATTTATATATATATATATATATTTTTTTTTAAGCAGTGCTTAAAATTATTTTAATCCTTAAAATATGTTCTCTTTATTTAAGACTTATGAAATTTCATGTAAAATTTATCATTCTAGTACGCTGCATCCATTACAATTTTTTTTCCTATATCAGTTTAAATAACAGTACAGTACCACGTACCACCTATTAATTAGATGCACAAAAAATTTAATTAACATAGCTTCTCACAACAAATGTTTTAAATATACCTACTGTTTAGTGTAATTTTAAGTAATAGGTGTTGAGATACAGCAATGTGGAAAATTATAGACATTTATAGCAGTGCCACCTATCGGTCGATATACACCCATATTTAATAAAAATTTCAGCACCAATATGACCTTCAAAAGTCAGGGGGGGATATCAAAAAGATCCCTGTTTATGATATTGAACTTTTATTTGGTTATTGATCTTTAAAAAAATAATTATGGTTCTATTTAAATTAACACGGTGGAATCTAGTTTAATTTTTAATACATGCTAATTTGTAAGAGTTAACTCTATTTATAGTTGCACAGTCAAACCTCGTTAATACATCACTCTGCACATAAGACACCCCTTTTTCTTAGTCCCAAAATTCCTTTAACTCCGCATAACAAGTCAAACCGCTTAACACAGTTTTTCAGAAGTCCCAAAAGTGATGTATTAATGAGATTTGACTGTAATTATATTTATCACAAAACAGTTTAGCTTAACCGAGTTGCTGCTAATCACAAATTTAAATAAGATTTGTTCTATTCTGGTTTTTAAAACTAATTTTATGCCACTTAAATTATGCATTAATCTTGTTTTGTTGCAACATTTTTAACTGTGGAAATTTTCCTATTTACTTATTATAACTGAAATATACTTGTGGTTAAAGTTTGGTTTCAGAAACAGAAATGTCGAGGGAATAAATTAAAAGAATATGGACTTGGAAAGAAATAGATTAAAGTCATATATTGCCACCACCGTAGGGTAAAGCTTCTAAATTGTATCACCATTGCTCTATCAGAGCAGTTTAATCAATTTTTTGACATTATTTCAATTTTATGCTATATAAATACCAATGTAATACACACATGTGATTCTTATTACGCTTCCTGTTAATTTTAGTGACTTAAGACTAATTGCACAAATGTGAGCTTACATAGCTTTTGTACTCCCAAGATATTAATGTATGCAAAATTTATTCTAGTGCAATACTTGTCTTAGGACATTATAATTTGCATAAAAAGTGAAGTAAAAAAGAAAAGCCATGGAATTCACAAAAAACGTATAATATAATGAATTGGGGGCATAAAATGTCCGAATATAAAGAAAAAAAAAGAAATTGACTCTACTGTGAATAAAATAAGTGGGTGATTGTTTATTTTATTTAAAAAAAGAAAAAAATAATTTTGTCTAAATTATAGGCAAAAACCTGATTTGGTTGTCAAAAACCAGTTAGTAATTGAACAATGTTTTGTATATATATTTTTACTACTAGTTGGATTTATGTTTTGAGTACCACTATTTGGAATTCGGATGAATCATACAGTTCCTGGCCAAATTATTAGACCAAAGCAAAAACACAGATAGAAATACATTATATATTTATTAGAATTATCAACTAACTATGATGAGCACAGATACCGAAATTCGGCTATGTAATAATCAGTTCATATTTTTCTGTGAAAGTTCGAACAAAAATGTATATAGGGAACCGATAGAGAAAAATAAAATATTTTGAATACGCTGTGTCATTAAATCAATGAAATGATTTGGAACTTCTACAGTTAGTCTTGCTTATTATGTGCCAATTTTTACCTCAATTTTCATAGAATAGCACATATTTAAAAAGATATAAATGTTCTTTTTTTTTTTTCTTCCTTTTCATTTTTCCATGTTGAAATTGATATATATATTTTATTTAATCAACGTTTGTCAATCTGTGATTTTTTTTATCCGCCTGCATTTCCTTGACTTTAAAAATTTACTTGCATAATAAGAGATGTTTCGCAAATTGGTAAATTTTTGGGAAAAAAAAAACTTTCATTTTAAACTTGGAAACAGGGAAATAAAGACTGAATTTTGTTTTTGTTAAAAAAAAATCTTTCTAAATATTTGTGCCAGTTCTACGAAAATTGAGGCAAAAACTGGTGCGTAATAAGCAAGACCAACAAGTTTCAAATCGTTTTCTTTCATTTAATGATAGGGTTTTCAAAACATTTTGTTACTGTCTAATTTTTATCGGCTACTTTTATGTATTTCTATCTGAACACTCACTGAAAATCTGAACTGATACATACATATTACATAACCAAAGTTTCGTTTCTGTACTCATTGTAGTTATTTGATCATTCTAATAAATTTCCATACATTTATCTGTTTTTTGCTTTGGTATAATAATTTGGCTATGCACTGTAGGGTTCATCCTAATTCCAAATAGAGGTTCAACATAGTTCCAAACTGTGGCTACACCTTTTTTCAAAACATGGTTCAATGTAATTTCAAGCTACACTGTAAAAAATATGTCCTATTTACTGCCAGAAATTCTCTGTAATTTGAGAAAATACGTTCTGACAACGTAATTTTTTCGTAAATTACGCGTATTTTCTCAAATTACAGAGAATTTCTGGCAGCAAATAGGACATATTTTTTACAGTGTATAGTTTTACCTTTTCCCAAAACATGGCTCAACATAATTCCAAATTATGGTTTTACCTTTTTCCTAAACATGATTCAACGTAGTTCCAAATTATGGTTACACTTTTTCCCAAAACTTGGTTCTTCCTTTTCTGAAAATACGGTTCAACATTTTCTCAAAACATGGTTCTTGCTTTTCTGAAAATATGGTTCAACCTTTTCCCAAAACATGGTACAACCTTTTCCCAAAACATGGTTCAACGTAGTTCCAAAGTATGGCTGAAAGCAAGTACCATGTTATGGAGACAGGTTTTACCATTATATGGATGCACCCAGCATTGAACCATATTTTGGTTCAACGTTGAACCAAATTTTTTTACAGTGTACAGGAACTCAAGACATCTATTGAGGATGCATAGTACGACATCGGTCCCCAAACTATATGCAAAATTTAGTTTCTTCGATGGAATCTCGTATTTATAAAGTAATAATTAGGTTTTAAAAATTGTTTATTTAGATTTTATTTATTTTTTGTCTAAACTTTTGAGACAGTATTATATTTTTGTTACCATTTAATTACTTGCAATATGTACTGTACTACTTTTCATTGTTATAAATATTGTTTATATGCACAGCACATTACATTCAAGCTATGTTAGAAAAATTGATTAAATATTTTTCGAAATCTGCATGAATTTCTTCATTGTCTAAACTTTTGCTTCGTACTGTAATATTAGTATGTATTTTGTATGTATGCAGCATATCTTGTATTGGCATATTGAAACATTGTAACTATGTACAAAAGTGTAATGGAATTTCAAAGAAATGTCAGGCGTAGTAAAATTTAAGCAATTTGTTAATTAAAATTTAGATAAAAAAGTTAAAATTTAGTAAATACTGCAGATACTTGATATAATTACAATAATATTTACTAGGAATATAAATATATACACTTATTTATAACATACGAAATTGAAGTAGTTATAGAAATCTTGTTTCTGACATTAAATTTCCTTGTTTAACTTGAACTGGCCACGGTTGTTGGCAAGTACAAGAACAGATATTTTCTTTATTACTTCAATCTGGCCGTGTGTAATACAGTCAAAAAGAATTGGACATTTGGACATCTTTAAAACATCTAACAAACTGATGCTTAAAAAAAAAAAAAAAAAAAAAAAAAAGACTTTTAACTTTTTTATTTTATTTTATTTTATTTTATTTTATTTTTTTACTTTTAAAAATATAGTAGAGGTAAGTGGAATAAGTGTAATCTCAATTTATAACTCAAATGATAAACCAAATTTGGACTTAGTAGTCTTCATGTATATTTTTTTTTCAAGCTTTCTTTATTATATTTAGCCTTAGGTAACGAAATGAAATATGAAACACTGATAGTTTTATTAGTTTGAAAAATTGCTTATATTTTCCTCTTCGACAGGGTGCCTATCTCGAAACTTGAAGCTTTGTCATTGATGCCCTTGTGAACTAAAACTCCACAATTTTTAGCAAGGAAAATAAGTTTTGTGTGTTAATTTTAAATATATATTCAGATTTGTTCTATTTTTTAAGCTTTTTGGTTTCTCTCTCATGGTTAAACATACCTCAGGAATTTTATAAGCCGGGCAATCTCATCTGAGTGTTTACACGTGTTCTAATCACTTCAATTGCATCATTTGCATGTTTTTTTTTTTTTTTTTCTTTTTTTTTTTACTTTCCTTATTTCGTTATGTTTTTTATTTTCAAAGAAACTTAATATCTTGATCTTTTTTTTTTAGGTTTTGTTGGAGTATTAAAAAGTTTATAATGTGAAGTACTAGTTGGGGTCGTACGGAAAAGTTAGCAACTCTGTAACGAATCGAGATATTTAAAATATGCAAAAAATCGCAGATTTATGAGGATTTTTACTACTTGAAAACTCGACTTATATCACTTAATATATTGTTTACAGATATTTTGCCGAGATTACACATGCCCATACTATGGGGCAAATGCAACCTCAAAGTATAACAATTTGCAAATGTATTTAATAACTTGCTCCAAACCCTGGAGCAAGCAGGACCGCGAAACACAAAATTTTCATCTTTTTACTTTCCGAACACTATAGTGAGGAAAGTATTGTAATCATGTCAAAAATCCGAATTTGAGATTTTGATGTTTCTATACGTTTCGAGGTTCCCTGAGTCCGTTTTCACTATTTTTACGAT
Source organism: Salticus scenicus (assembly GCA_963930645.1). NCBI lineage: Eukaryota > Metazoa > Arthropoda > Arachnida > Araneae > Salticidae > Salticus > Salticus scenicus. Next base: position 125,371,026 of record OZ005655.1, on the reverse strand, counting down.
GATGTATGTGTGTGCGTATGTCTGTGAGTGAACACGCTAGCGTCTAAACGCTTTGTTCGAATAAGCTGAAAGTTGGTACGTATATTGTAAGTCACCATGGTACGAACCCTATTGATTTTGATGAATCTAGCACTTATAGTTTGTTTAAGGGACACCAGGAAAAATTCTTTATCATTATGGCCTATTGGACCAAATTTTTAAAAGTGCGATAGCATCTAAACGCCTTATTCAATTGAGCTGAAAATTTATATGAATATTATAAATCACTGTTGCACTAACTATAAGCATTTTGGTGAATCTAGCATTTATAGGTTTTTACAGGGACACAACGAAAAATTCTTTATCATTATGATCTATGGGCTCAAAGTTCAGTAGCGTTAAATAAAACATCATGTAATATATGGAGAAAAATACTCAGTCTATTATGGTTTTCTCTCTTTTGTTTGCTTACCAACTCCTCTTTCATTACTTTATCTACAAAACTGTTAATTACTCAATGTTCAGAAAGTCGAGTGGAATCACTCCAGATTTTTTTTCGTTAAGCGACTCATTGTTATATTATAAAAATCTAACATGTTTTAAAGCCAATTAATTGTGGCTTATGCCTAAATTTTTGAGAAGAGTAAGTTTATAAACATCTGCGCAAAATGGGGTCAAAGTTGAGTGAGGCCTATGCTAAACTGTTGGTACGCAAATCCCTCCTGCACCCTATAACACAATTTCCCATTTGAAGTTTAAGTCCTAAACATTTCTTACTATAAAATATAATCTCTTAACAAAATTATTTTTTTTTTTCGTGAAACTTTATCCTGCTTCCAATGTATAATATTAAGATTTTTACTACTATTAATTGCAGGAAATTTTTTTTTTTCTTTTTTCATTTGAATTGAAAAAAAAAAAAAAAAAGTTTTATTTTGCACAATGCAGATATGTTTTAAAAAGTCTTCTTCAGCTCACACTACTGTTCCACCTTTTCTCGTCAACTTTTGCCAGTCAGGTCATTTTCATTACCACCTGGATTCGAACAATACCTTTGCATTCTGCAGTGGAAAAATACATCTAGCTAAATGAATGATTAAAATTATTGGTTAATATTTAAAGATTTTTAACCATAAAGTTATTTTTTAATCTTAACTTGAACCGTTGCTCTAAATGACTTCTTTCAAATCCATCTCCCCCCAATTTCAATTATCTGATCATATAATAATTAAATATATAACAAATAAAAAATAATTAGTTAATTAACCAATTAATTTCAAAATGCATAGAAATACAGAAATAAATATGCAATATGTTCATTTCTTATACGAAACTGGCGATGCGACATTACAATGATCCTCATCATAGATCACACAAAGAAGGTTCAGCACTGTTATTATTTTTATTACCATCTCTGTGGCAAACAATGAAAATGTGTTCTCCCCACATCTGTATAATTTAAATGATGTAAAAATGACTTAGAAATCAGATTTAATTTTTTTCTAATCACAATATCAAAAAGCTTATATAAAGAAAAATAAAAGAGACAGTATAGTTCAGAAAGTATCTGAAAAATGTTTTTTGCAAATTATCCCTGTAAGTACTACTTTAATGGTGCATTTTATTTCACAGTGCTATAAACAAATGATAATAATAGTAAGAGCAATAATAAAATCTCAAAGAATGTTTGAAAGAAAAATTTTATTTTATAAGACTTTCCTGAAATATTCTAATGGTTTTCATAATTCATAATAAGTTGTAATAAGGTGTTGAATATTGATAAAAAGCTGCAATGACAATTGAGTTGAAATAAAGAAGATCGGTGTACCATTTAAGGGCCGATTTTAATTTCAATTGTTATTGGATACACTTGCTACATATTTAATCAAGTACATAAAACATCTCTCTCTCTTATAAATAAGTGATTCTCCACTAAGTTAATAATTTCTGACCTTTGAGGTTTATATGCTACATTTTGTCCTTTACATAATATTTTGATGGTAAAATGTTTTATGTAAAGTCTTACTACAGTTTGAAAAAAATATTTCGTAAAAATACTGCAAATTTTACTCTAACAGAATTTTAAATGTTCAAATTTCTACATCTGTCCTTTGTGAGAATATTTTCTGAAACATACATACACACACACACACACACGCATATACATACTATATATGTGTGTGTACAAGAAAGTTTACTACCAAAAATAGAAATTAGAACATTATAGTAGAAAATCTTGACACTAGAGACATCTTGATTTCTCTAAAAAGTACATAGTTTCATTCTCTAATTTTACAATTTTTGAAAATGGATAGTACTGTAAGAATATTTTTATTACGCGCCACTATGCGGTTTCCTATACTTCAATTTATCTAATTAGGATTTATTATTAATTCTGAATGTGTGATGAAATAACATAATTTTACTTATCACAAAACATCATTTTGTAGTCTTTGCTAAAACTAAAACATACTAGGGTAGGTGCTCCAGTGATTGGCATGCTCCAGTAATTGACATCTATCCCAAAATAATTAATAAATAAGAAAAATGATAAAATCATATATTTTACATATAAGAATTTTAACTTTTTATGTCAAACACTGGAGCATAGGGTGCTACTGGTAAAATGAATAACTAGCATTGTCAAACAGTGGAACATAGGGGGCCAGTTACTGATGAAATGAAAAACTGGCAATGCCAATTACTGGAAAATTGAGTGGGTGTCAAATAAAAATTCATAAAAAAAAATAATTGTTATCAAATGTATATATTTTAAGATATATGTGGTTCTGAATATCTTTCATACCATATGTACTAACTTAAGATTTCTGAAAATATTTCCTGTTGACTAGAACATTAAAAACATCAGAGATTGCTCTAAAAGTGTCAGTCACTGGTGCACTTACCATATATACAGAAATAATTTTATTAATTTTGCCCTCACTGTTCCTTTTCGAAAAAAATTTAAGGGTAAAATTGGTACTGTAAGGGCAATAGTGAAATATCAATAATTTTGTTTCTATTTTATTATATATTTATAATTTTTTTTTTCAAAAAAATTTGTTCTTTGCATGCATTTCAAGTTTTATGTTTATATTTATTTTATTTTTTTAAATTTTGAGTATAATTTTAAGCGTCTGGTGGATTTCTTGTAGTCTAATAATAAACAAATTTCATGTCTTTAGTGAATATTTTATTTAAATAAATATTTTACGCTTATATATTTTAGAATATTTTTAAAATTATTTTCCAGCCTACGCTTATACATTTTAGAATATTTTCAAAACTATTTTCCAGCCTACGGTTATATATTTTAGAATATTTTTTAAATTATTTTCCACTCTACTTTTTTTTAATCAGCTTTTCTTTTTTACTAAAATTTTTGCTCCAATAAATTCATTTATTTACGACTTACCTTAGAGTTGATTATTCAATTCTAAAAAATTAATCCATTTTTCAAATAATAAAGAATAGAAGAAAGTTTTTTAATTATTTATAATTACTCTTAAAATGCCTAAACAGACCAATTTTAAAAGTATTTTATTTCTTTACTTTTAAATGTCTCTACTGTCACTATACTTATAAATCCTTAAATTCAAATTTATGACAAATAAGACAACAAACAATATATTTTCTTGCTATGTAAAGACACAATTGAGAAAACAAACCGTAAAAAAAAAAAAAAAAAAAAAAAGAAAAATCTATTAAAATCTTGGTTTATAAAGTAACAATATTGGGGACAGCAGTGACATTAATTACAAAATTGATTTATAATGTATCTTTTAGATACTGTTTAAAGTTAAATCGAGATACTATATGGGACTTTGCACTCTTTAGTTCTGTATATTTCGAAAATAAAACTGTTTGAAATTAAAATTTTATTTTTCCGTGAATCACAAAATGAAATTACCTACTTGGAATATATATATATATATATATATATATATACATATATATTTAGCTCACTTAGATATATAGTTTGAATGCTGCTATATATATATATATATATATATATATGGGTTTATTGTTATTACTATTAAATTTTTTATATTTATATTTTTTTAATATTTAAACAGCTAAACTTTTATCACTTTTAAATAGCTATTTATACACCAGGGATGGGGTAAAATGGGGTATAATTTAAAATTGTTTATTTTTATTTAAAAAAAAAAATCTTCTAACAAAGAGTTACAATAATTAAAATTTACGTAAAAAGTAAATTCACATAAAAAAAGTGTTCTATTGTACATGTTTTCTTTTATCACGAAGAATTTTATAAAACTTTTTTTTTTTTTCTTATGACTGTGGTAGTAAGATAATTGAAATAGGGGACTTTAAATCTGATGCCTGCGTATCACATTACAGTTCTGAGTGAAAATTCTGTTTCGCTCTCTGCAGTTTTGCTTAGACCTTTCTGTGTTTGTGTGATTTATATTTATAACAGTTTCATTATAAACAGAATAAAGTTCTCTTCCTTAAAAATTTTATTATATATTCTCTCTGCAAACATACAGAAAATTGTTTAAGCAAGTAACAAAAATGTAACTTTTGATACTCTCTGAAGACGACTCTCTCTATACAATGTTTGTAAAATTCTTTTCCAGAAGAGCTTTACCGGGGCCGGGGCACAAACCCAGTAGCCAGAAGTTGTAATGTAAAGTTTGAAATGTGCTTGGAGGATTTTATTTTAATATTTATAGCTAATTTTACACCCACCATTTGAAAAATTTAAAATAAATCAGGGTTCGTACGGGCCTTATTTTTTCCCTGAGTCTCACACCAGTATTCTGAAACAACAAAATTCTTATTAATCAAAAAAGACTTATTTTATAACGAAAATCATTCTAAACAATCACCGGTATAAGACTCAGGGAAAAAATAAGGTCCGTACGAACCCTGTAAATTGATAAGCGTAACTCATACTTATTCCCCCCATTATAATATATATATATATATATATATATATATATCAATAAATATTCTTTATAAATCAAATATTCCAAATAATGTTTATCTTTTTACCTTTAACTTCTTCTAAGTGAATGATGGATAAATTCTGTTAATGTACTAAATGAAATTTTAGTTTTTAAAAAGATTTTACCTCTATAAAAAACAACTAAGCAATCTTAAATAGAATTTTACATTTGTTGCTAAATTTAAAATAGACGTGTTTTATAGAAAATAAATGTTGCCAACAAATGGATCAGAGTATTTTATGCATTTAATATTAATTCATTACACTATAACATACATGGGATAAGGAAAAAAAAAAATTACCCATATTACCCTACTATTCATTTGATTCCATCACACCTTATACAGTAGATGTTATGTTTGGTCATGTTTGAAAGTTAGAGGTATACGAAATTATTTGACGTTGTTTATGACCTGTTAAAAATTGTGTCCTAGGTTGAACCAAAATATGGTACTACAGTAGCTGCAACAATGAGATGGTGAAACGTTTTACCATGATTTGGTACTTAGTTCTACCAAAGCTTGGGATGAACTTTTACCTTGGTTTGGTGTCTTTTTTCAACAACAAGTACCATACCATGGTAGAAGGTTTCCCCATCGCATGGTTGCAGCTACTGTAGTATTAAGTTTTATTTCAGTGAAAATTTTAGAAATTTTTAACAGTGTATGTTTATATTACAGCGTCAAAGACAAGTGTGTGGAAGATCGAATTACATGATCATCAAAGTTTTACAACAAACTTACGACACCAAAAATTAAATAGGGAAATATAAATAAATAAAAAGAAAGAAAGAAATTTACCGTGTTTTCCTTCCGGGTACGGAATTAGAGTTGACTTTATTAGAAAAGATATAGATTTTTTGTCTGTATGAATTGAATAGAATCTGAAACAATATAAACTATTTCTCCAAATAATAATTGAGCTTTTCTCCCCAAATCAGTTTCCACCCTGATGTATAAAGCAAAGTAATTGCCTTACTGATATAGAATAGCAGCCTTAACAGTAAAGGTAACGATAATTTCGCACCCATAAGGGATTTACATTTAATTATTATTATTATACAGAAGATTATTATTATATTATTATTATACAGTGAAGAGAGCTCTAATGGGTCCCCTAAGAAAGACATAAATGGAGATATAAAATATGCGCTGTACCAACAAAATCACCTTGACCATTTTTTTTTTTTTTTTTTTTTTTTTTTAATCTTTTAACACTCTATTATATCAAGCCCCACAGTTTAAAAGCACCAGACCAAGGTGTTAATATGCATAATTTTCTACCTTTTCCGGCCAGACGCCCTAATTATCTCACCTAGCGAACTACTGGGAAAACCCTCATGGCTATCAGTTACGTATTATTTACCAATCTTGAGACTTGTTTAAGTGTTAATTTCAAGTTACCGAATCTCCACCCCCTATATTTTCCCCTTCACACTCCAATCAAATAAATAATTGTTTACATTTTTGTTTCTCAACTTCACTTTCTTTTCGTCTCCGACTTCAGAAACGGCTGCGTTTATAATAGGGAAGCCGTGCGTGTGGGAGAGAGTCGCGTGTAGTCCCCCAAGTTTCCGTTACCACTCACCACCTGTCGCCTGCACTGCGGCCGCTGCGCAGGTGGTAAGTGCCGTTACACTGGCACCCCTTTAGAACTATTACGGCATCTAAAATTTAAGTTCTTTTAATTATGAAAATAACTATAAATTTATGTCATTCGTTTAAAATAAATTTATTCATTTAGCTTGTATTTTTTTAGGTATCAAAATTATATTTCTGCATATGTGCACTAGGTCAGAAATAGAGGAGGAAAATTAACAATCCAAAGGCCATAGAAATTCTGATGGAGCTACTAGTTTTCTACACGAACTTAGAGGATTTTTTACAAAAACTAGTTTAAGATTAATAATATTAGAGTCAATCTCCAAAAAATGTACAATTCTGACTTACAAACATGTTCAGAAAAATATAGCCTATTACTCCCCCCCCCCCCCCAAGAACTTTTTATTATTTCTGACATAAAAACCATTTTGATTAATTAAATTTATTATAAAATTTGTGCCCTTTTAGCATTTAGAGGTAAGCTCTCTCTCTTTCCCTTTTCATTTGGCTTATTAAAACTGGGGAAAATGTATGCTGTGTTACCATGATAATGCAACGAACATTTTCTAACTTTTTAATCAAAAAAGAATAAATTGAGTTATTTTAATGCTAAAAGTCTACGGATTTTTACAAATACTAATAATAATTATTATTATTTACACAAAACTAATAAATGTTCTTGAAAAAAAGAGTGCGATTTTTTCGAACATGTAAAAAACTGAAATTGGAACATTTTTGTAAAATGACACGTATGTGCCTAAGGCTGCATTTTTACAAAGTTTCAAATGCCAAAAATATCGAAAATTAATGATAATTATGCTGAATTGTAATTAGGTAATTTTTCTATAGAATTTTGAAAGAAGATTTTGGTTCATTAACGATAATTATTACTTTTTTTTTTTTTTTTTCAATGAAAAATGAAATTTTTAATTTTCTTAATTGAAATATATATATATAATTAAAATAGCGCAATAAATAATTTTTTCCCTTGCATTTTCTTGTATATTTACTTTTATTTACTCTTCATAATAGGTAAATTTTAGAAAATGTTTTATCGTTACAGAGAAGTTAGAGTGTATTATTGTCAGACAACAAAAACAGTCAAAGATATAATTTTTAATTCAGTTTTATTTTTTAATTTCTTTTGAACAACATAAGGGAAAGGTTTTTGATTATGATTATAAACCCCTTGAAAGAATTTGGAACAGGAAAAAAACAAAAATCCCTAAAAATAGCCTTGGAACGAGTTTAAAACAGAAAAAAAAAAAAACTGAAATACAGATATTTTAAGTACTCTATGCAAATTTATATAAAAAATATATTCGTTAGTTTGCATTATCATGTAATATTTTTGATTGCATTGTAACTATCACTCGTACCTAGAAAAAAGATTTATGATTAAAACTACAAAATGTGTTTCAATCAAAATAGTTGTCTTGTTGTTATAAATTGAATTTCTGATAGAAGTAAAAAATCAGTTTTGTTATGACAACACAAAAAATACTGTTGACAAATTTACAAAATTTTAACAACATTTCTTTATATTTGTTTATGTTAATATTATTTTTGTTTAATTTTGTATAATTGTAACTGAAAAACAATATTTTATTTAAAAAAAAATAATAGAATTGGTACAAAACTATTTTGTTAATCTAAACAAAATTTTTATTATAACACATTTAAACATAAATATTTTTGTGCACACTGAATTTTGATAAATTTAACAAAACTTTTCTCTCAGTCGCCTGTGTTTTCTCCAAGTCTGCATCGTCACTGAAAAATGTTTTTAGTGACGATGTCTTTAGTCTAAGTTTTAAGAAATAACGTTAAACATAATATAATGAAAAACACTTCACCATAAAAGTTTAAGAAAATGTATTTTGTTCGTAAAAAATAGCCTTCCTTTTTCACACGATAATAATTAAATTAACTTAAATAAAAATCTGGTGCGACTGCATTTAACTTTCCGAATGGTTTTTAAATAAATTCAAAGGCGAGAATTCGTTAAATTAGAAACAAGAACGAAAAATCATGCTGTACGCATTAATTATTAATATTTTCCAACTATACGTACATATTGTATCGTATAACTTTGAAAATTCTTTGCCTACTTTATCACACAATGGACAGACAGAAGGACTTAAATGCATACAGATAGACTAATTGAATTCATAATTACTCTTAAACATTGTTGGAAAATTTTACAAATGTTTAACGCAAAAGAAAATGCAGCCCTTAATGTATCTGATTATTTTAGTGTAGTCCTGTAAATATGAAGGTAACGATATCATATACGATACAAAACATTATTTTAGAATAGTAATACATGTCATTTTCTTTGTGATTTTTAGGGTAGAAAGTTATTTAAATGCGTTTAATTAAAATGTCTGTCCTAAATCGCATTACATTGGCACATTTTTGAGTGTCCCTGCACACAAAACGGTTGCACAGGACCTAAAAATGTCATTTCAAATAGGAAACATTCCATAGAGAACTTGAATAACATACATAATTTTTTAAACATTCCTAAAATATTTAGGAACACTGGGGGTAGGGAGATGGACAGATAGATAGATTGACTGTCGGACAGACAGACATGGAAAGTGAAACCATATTCAGCACACTTAAAAATTGTTAGAAATTGTTAAAAACGCTTGATGTAAACGAAAACGAAATCCCAGCAAATTTCCAATAATTGTCTTAATGTAAAAGAATATTTTTGTTTGGCCCTGTAAATGTAATGTCATGCTATATTCCATTCTTTTGTGTATATGAATAATATATTTCAAGTTCATTAAGATTTGTCCAAAATAAAGTTATGAAAATTTAGTCTATACAAATACATCTCATAGAATGTTATGCTTTGGAATACTTTTGGGTGTCCTTGTAATGGTGTCCAGTGGTGATATTTACTCCATTTTTAATAGAAAATATTCGATAGTGGACTTGTATAATATGCAGTTCCCGTCGCTTATTAAAATCACATTCGTTCTGAGCCAAAGTGATTTTATTAAGTGGCTGATTTTTATATCCAACAAGCGTTCCTGTATTTAAAGAAAATGCATTACTTTCCTAAATTTGGAAAGAAACTTCAAAAAGTAACGAATAATGCAATTAGTAAACAATATTAATTAATTTTTGATAGATAATTAATTAATTGTTTCTTCGATTTAAATAAATTAAACGCATTCCTTGTTCCCATACACTTTCGTTTCAGGAAAATCATCATTACTTTACCAAAAGTTCACGTTATTCTTATAAATTTAAACTTCTTTCGTTTAAACCTAATGAATTATAGTAATTTCAAAATAAAAACTAGAAATTGCCTTTTAATAATTATAAATTTAAAATATATATATATCATTTCAAATCAAATTTGTAACTTATTACTGCGTCTTGAAGAATACGTTCCTTGAAATTGTTACGGAGATAAGTGATGGAGATAGTGTTTAATTTGTAACTGTGCTGCAAGTGTAAAATCTTCGACAATGAGCGATAACGGAGGGGTTATTGTGCTTTAATTTCTTTTATTATTTAAAAAATAAATAAATAAATAAATAAATGTAAAAAAAAAAAAAAAAATAATAATAATAATTTTTAGTGTGCATAAATGATATTTTTGGCTGCTGAGGAGATATTTTTGCGTTTATTAACTAACGATGCTGATTTTATTAAGAGGCGGCTTTAAAAGTAATTTGTATTGATTTGATTCCGGTACAGGCAAGTTGATCAGATTAAGCGGCTGATTTTGTTAACCAGGGAATTTATTAAGCGGTGGTTACTGTATTTCAATTTCATTAAGATTTGTGTAAAGTAAAGGTATTAAAATATGGTTTATAGAAATGCCTCTCATAGAACACAAAGCTTTGGAATGCTTTCGAGCGTCCCTGTACACACACCAGTAGAGGTATTCACTCTATTTTTAATAGGGAACATACGGTAGTGAATTTGAATAACGTATATCAGTTTCAAGTAATTCCATGAATATTTACGAGAGCTAGAGCGCGGACAGACAGACAAATCGAAGTCATTAAAAGGGAAACCCTAATAGAGCCTTCGAGCAGTTCTCCTCAATAAGTTGCATGTCTTTAATGGATCGTAATGTATCCAAATTCTTTTGCGTGTTCAATATATATATATATATATATATATATATATATATATATATATATTGAATATATATATTGTATATATATATATATATATATATATATATAAGTGGAAAGTTTGTAATATCAAATATTTCTCTGTTTTTCTTGTATTTTAAACAATTTAACATTACCAAAGAAATCTTTAGTGGTTTGAGCCCATTGATTTGATAATGTATAAAAATTCTGCTATAATAGAAAACACTAAAATCCTATATTCATGTATATCTGTACAGTTCTTGTGATAATAAACATTTAAAAATATTCCTTTTGTCCCTGTAAAGGAATTTCAAGCCATTCGCTTGTAAAAATTTATACAGATAGTGTGGCCTGTATCAAATCTACCAACTTTTAGCTTAATAAGGTAAAACACTTATGACGCTACCGGACTTCAAATACTTTTAGTCCATAGATCATATTGATAAAAAAATTTCCTTTGTGTCCCTATAAAATAATTATAAGTCCCACACTCATGTAAATCTTTACGGCTCTTGTGGGGATAACTATGAAAAAAAGATTCTTTGTGTCCCTATAAATGAATTTCAAGTCGTTCGCTTGTGAAAATTTCTACAAATAGAGTGACAGTGACCTACACATAAATCTATTAACTTTTAACTCAATATAATAAGGCGCTTAGATGCTACCTTACTACAAATAAGTTGAATCTATAGGCCATGATAAAGAATTTTTCTGTTCCTATGAAAGAACTATAAGACTTACACTCAAAATCTATTAAAAATCGTGCATTAGTGATTTTCAACCCAATCGAGCAAAGCGTTTAGGTGTTATCAGTTCACTCACAGAATATACATACATACATACATACATACATCGCCGTAAAAATAGCAAAAGTTAATTCGATAGACCTTAAAATGTGTGGATAACCACAATCTCATAACTTAATTTTTTCATAATTATAATTGTTTTCCTTGCACAGTGTATGCTCATAAAGTAAAAAGTCAAGTAATAGAAAGATATTTTTCTCTTTTACCTCTTCCCTTATTATTTTGATGTTGGTTGCCATAGTCTCCTCTTTCTTATTTAACAGCATTTTCTTTTAATCTGATATTTGTTTTAGTAGACATATTTCTTTTGCACATGAAAATGTATTTCTCCTATATTTTTACGGGATTGTTAAGGAATATTTTGCATGATATATTCAGATAACTACTATAATAATCCTCAGATAAATCGGATGCTCTAATTGTTAGATATTTGAAAATCAGAAATTACCCTAAAATTTGGGGAATTCTCAAAAAAGAAAAAGTATTAAACAGAAGTAAATGAAGTTATTTTATGTAATACTGAAAACGCGAAGCCTATTTAAAAATTAAAAAATAGATACATGAAAAAATGTTCAGATAAAAATTTAATTACTGTAGAATCTCGTACAATGCAGGGGTAAGATTTCCAGATGAATACTATAATTTTATTTTTTAACACCACTAATTTTATATGAAAGTAACCGCTATATGTAAAAAACTAAATCAGGTGCAATTGAACCAATAGATTGATAATCTAAAAATTTAGTGGTGTAAAAAGCAAAATTGTTGTATTTATTTGGCAACCTTGCCCCAGCACTGTAGGCAGATAGGTAGGTTACGTTTAATGTCGCACTAGTACTGCACTATGGGTAATTGGCCACGGTCTGGGACGCCCCCCTAGGGATAATCCGAAGACATACCACCACAATTTTGATCCTCCACGTAGGGGATGGCTTCCCCTCTTCGGCGACCCCCAGAGGTATAATTTGGATGGGAACACTCGTGCTATAGAGAATCTATTGTTAGGAAGATTATATTTCTTTGTGTCTAAATTAATTCGCGTCACAATAAAAATTTGTTAGATAATTTTTTCAACATTGAAAAATTATTTAATAGTTATATTTTCAAAAAAATTCTCAAGTACTGCTTATATTTTCAACAAAAGTTAATAGTTTTTTTTTTTTTTTTTTTTTTAATCAATTTTATGTAGTGTATAAATATTGAAGTGACATACGATATTATTCAAATATAAATGCTTATGTGTAAATATGTGCATATATAGAGAGAAAGTATAAAGTGTAAGTATAAAAATGACAGATAGTTGAAAGATGTTGCATATTTTCTCATGTGATTAAAACTGAGTGCTGTTATCAGCACTTTTTTTTCCTCAAGATTAGCAGAAACTTGACAAACACTTTATCATTTCAGTATCCTTTTTATAACTAAAACTTTAATCTAACGTGTTTCGAAAAGCTCAATTTTCTCATCGCACTCAGTTGTCAGGAAAACGTGTCTTAATTAATTCCCGTCATGTCTCATTTTAAACGGAGCATCAAAACGGTGACTTTAACCCCTTTGGAAATGTTTCCCCTTGAAAAAAAGTTACTTCTGTCTCTTGATCGTAACAACGGTCATGGCCAAAGCGGTGTGAGAAGTCGCGTGGCCCGGGAGTCGACCGTTGTTAGCCCCGGGACATTTTGCGTAAAACAAAACACGGTGAAAAAAGTGTTTTCGTGATGAACTCCCTGTTTCCTTCCGCCGCCGCGGGGGTTCCTCACCTTCACTGGGCCTCATTTGCACGACCCCTGACCCCGATTTCATTAATACTCTTACTTTTAAGATATGAATTAGCAGCGAAAGGTTGTGTTACAGAATGTTTGCGGACGAGCAATTGAAAAGCAATTAGGGAAAATGGAGTGTTATTTATGGAAGAAGACGATCGCATGGTTTTCTTTAATATTCTTTAAGTTTTTTATGGTTATTATTAATCCTAATGGCTACCGTAATTTATGAAATGAAACATTAAAAGCAAATAATTTTATAAAAATAAATAATTAATTTTTAATATCATTTTGATATATATACTTTTTATCCTTGAACCCGAACATCTGTCGCCACAAAACGTGCGAGAACTGTAAAAGTGTCCAGATCAGTTTGTTTATTATTAAATTATCCTCATTATCTCTCTATATATATATAGGAAAATTTTAAACATCTAAAAGTAAGTTTAAAAATTCACTAATGCATGCCATTAATTTTTACTTCCATTACTTGATTCCCTTAGGTAATGGAAGTATGGAAGTATTCTATTCGGCCAAAAATTTCTAAATCGAGTTTTCACCCGACTCATACGTTTTTAAGCTGCTGAGTCAAAAAAAGTGGTTTTTAGTAATTGCTCAGTGCGTATGTGAGGTTAATCTTCTGACTATCATATTTCCAAAACGAATTGAGATAGAACGACGAAACTTCAAAATTTAGACAAGTCTAGCGTGCAGACGATTTTTCTAACTTTTAATGAAAATTGAAAAATCGAAAGTGAGATATTAAAACCGGAAGTCCTTATTTTTAGCTTGTTAGTTGATGAAATTTGATAGGCGTCTGTGCAAGTAGGTCAATCTGAGGTCTGGCAAGTGCGTTCCTTTAAAAACGGCTCAACGAATTTTCTTCAAACTCACCATATTAACTCTCTTTTATATATCCTTTCGCATGTAATTGTTGGGGATAAGCATGAATTTTATGTTATAAAAGTAAAAGCTTGTGTGAATTGTGAGAATTACAGAGAAAATTGTGTTGGTTAATATTTAAAGGTCTTATATTTTATTTGAAGTAAAATTTATGAAGGCTTATATAAAAATAACAGCACAGAATCTTCTCATATCAAGAATATTTTATGTCGTACAAAATTCGGCTCGGCTGCAACATTTAATACTCTACATAGATCCATTTTAATTCTTAGGAATTTATACCTTTTTTACACTAAAATCTAGGGGATGTAGGAAAAACATCAAGTATATCAACATTCACAGACTATTTATTTATCCACTCAGATTTAGCGGATATATCAAAATTAAGGGAAACTTATATCGTTGCCGCGGCAGTCAAATGCCGTGTTATTCTATAGAGGAATTACTCATTAAGTAATGTACTTTTTTATAAATTCTGTTTCTACATTCAGAAAATTCCCAGATAGATTTAAAGCAGTGCTGTAAATTGAGTGTTGCTAAAAAAATAAAAGAATATAAAAGCACATTTTTCATTGAAAGAAAATCGAATCCGTAAATCAAACGAGCATTTTATCATTGAAACACTGGTACATATGCCTGTAGGCTATTTAGCGGATGTCAATTATTCTCCAGAGAGTTATATAATGTTATTCATTAATTTTTATTTTATTTATTCACAAAATAAAATTATGAGACTCCAACGTACATCCTTATAATATTAATATTACTTTAAAATCAGAGAATACACTTGCAAATAGATTTTTCATGAGAAGCAAAGATTTTAAAGTAGCTTACAAATGGATTCTACGCAAATTGTACTTTTAGAAAAAATAGTTAAATTCTTGCACGTAAAGCTGCAGAACATCTTGAATAAACTATAATTTCAAAACGCAGTATACGACTCGTTTTTTTCTTTGTCTGGCTATTAAAACTGCTGTTCCAGAAAGGAATTCAAAAAATGCATCATTTTTATTAGACATTACATGATAGTGAGAATTGGGAATAATAAGGGTTTAAGTTTTCAGGAAATTTAGAGGTAAGGATCCTGAGAAAACATTACTCAGTGTAGCCAATTCTGGCCGAAATAACAGCATTTATTTGTATATGTCATGAATTCGAACAAAGTTTATTTGGCATGCACAGGTACATCACTCAATGCAACTTCAACACGATGCCAAAGTTTGTCGACCGTAGTAGCTGGAGAGTGGTGGCGTACCAGTTACTCGGAAAACATTGACCACAAGTTTTCAGTTGTGGAAAGATCAGGAGAACGTGCTGGGTAGAGCAACAGTTAAATACGTTCTGTATCAAAGAAGGTTTAGACAACACGGGTGACATGATGTCGTGCATTGTCCTGTTGAAACGTAGCGTTACGGAATCCTTGAAGATATCCAGGCATAGCCACAGATCTTCACATATAAAAAATGTTACGGGTGATAGTTAGAGTGCCGGTGATGCGAACAGAAATTGATCGAGACATCTATCTAATGGCACTCCATACCATCACTCTAGGTGATGGTCCAGTATGCGGCGACCGTGGCTTCGGCTACACATGAAGCTGCATCACAGACAGACGTGCCTCCATTTGTGTGATCAATGACGAACTTGGGTGCAGGGATGGTGTGACGTCATCTTTTCAGACAAATCATGATTCTGTTTACAGTATCAATATGGCCACATCCGCATTTATCAGTATTCTGGAGAACGCATATTGCCAGCTTGCATTCGACATCGTTATTTTGGTGCATCAAGTGGAGTGATATTATGAAGAGTGGCTGGACACAATTCTCGATCACCTCTTATTAGTAATGCCGACACTTCGAATGACGGTCGTAACATTTTTTTATATGTTAAGGCCCATGGTTTTGCATTATCTTTGAGGCTTCCGTAACGCTGTGTTTCAGTAGGACAATACATGGTAGCATGTTGTCCGTGTTCGCCGAGCGTTCCTTAATTCAACATGTGTCCGTCAGTTTGTTCTGACCAGCACATTCTCCTTATCTTTCACAAAATGAACACGTCTGATCAATGGTTGCTGAGCGATTGGCATGCCATCACTCTCCATCTACTGTGGTCGATTAACTGCGGCATCGTGTTGAATCTACATGGAGTGCTGTACCAGTACAATGCGACTAATCTCTTTTTCACTTTATTCCTTGGCGTATAAATACTGTTATTGCTGACAGAATTGGCTACTCTCAGTTCTGAATACTCAGGATCTATACCTCTAAATTTACTGAAAATTTAATCACTTGTTCATCCCAGTATTGTACATGTATCCAATAAATATCATTCGGTGTTTGCATTTCTTCCTGGTACAACAATTTTAATGGGCAGTAATATATTTGGAAAATATTATAATTCCCTTGTTGATATTAAACATTAATGTTATAAGCAATAAACATATACATTTTTGAATATTGGTAATATATGAGCCGTTCAGTGCACACATCGACTAACTCCACTTTTTGAAAAATCTTAAATTTTATGTCAAAGCACTTGGTATAATCATAACTTTTTGTATTTATAATAACTTTCCGGAATAATAAAGATTAGCACCGTTAAATGGCAAATTTTTTTTGGCCATTGAATAATAAGTAATTTATTTCAGAAGCCATTTCGATTAACTCCATACTCTAATGTAAATCGTTTCGGTAACGCTGTATCTGTTCTGGCCGTGCATCGACGCTTATTTGTTTTTAAACAGCGGAAGATGCTCTCTCCCTCTCAATAATATTCGTAACAAAATCGCATCGGTAAACAGATAAAAAGAACAACGTTTACAGTAGACTTTACCTATAGTAAAAGTAATATATTTTTTTCTTTTAAATTATACTGCTAAAATAAAAATACCATATTTTTGGATCTCTATTTTACAGAAATTTACAGAAAATCGTATTTAAATCAAATCATTAGATTTTTTTATCATGATTATTTTTTATCATGATTATTTTTTTATCATGAAAAATGGAGAGACATGATGGACCTGCTAAAATTCATTCCTCCTGTTAAACACGATTACTATAAGAACTTGTCAACAAATCGAAATGACGAATCCTCGCATACAGCTGATGAAGAAGACATTATTTATAATATTGCTGAATCATCCCAAAGAATAATGCCGCTGACATAAAACTGCTATGAATTAATTACAAAAATTATAATATAACAGAACTGACAACATACATTCTTATGGAAAAGCTGTGATAAAAATGTATAATAACTAACTTTTTCTGTAATAAAAAACTTAAAAATGTAAAGACTTAATTTAACTTTATTACTTTTTTCAGTTGCCAAATCGATTAACTCCACCAGTCACATAAAAACTGTAACATTACTGACGATTGTTTGTTGGCTATTCTTTCTTATTAATTTTATACACCGTTAGATGAAAGCTATATCTGCAATTATGCATTCTACATTATATATTTGAATTCATATTATCAGAGGAATTTTAAAAAACAATATACATTACATCATCGCGTTTCTCAACTTTTTGTTTTATGGAGTTAATCGATGTGTGCACTGAGCGGCTCATATATATATATGTAAGATCTTGGCTGGCCGTCGGTCAATGATAAAATGCAGATTAAACAACGTCACATTTATTTGAAGATTCACAAAACACAAATTACACATAAATGTTATATTATAACAGCAGATCCTCATTATTAACCAACTACTGGTTCCGTGGCTTAACACTCAGAACTAAGCTCACTTCATCAGAATATGACTATCACAAAGCAACATTTAAGCACCTACTCGTACTATAATACGCAATAGCACCTACGCGTGCTATATCAAATAGTGAGATTGAAGTATTGAGCCTTCCATGGCTCTACCCAACTACTCAGAGCGTTTCAAGCTCTAATTAGAAGAAAATGACCACATCAGCCTTCGCGCTGACGGTCTCAAAAGCTCTCCATTGTAGCCGGATCCCAATTCACTCTTCCGCTTGTCAGCTCGTTCTCTGGATACATCCGAGACAGCGCCATCTGTTGACGCCTTCAGTTTCTAAGTATAGCCCCAATATAGCCAAATACTTCGTGTAGCCCTGTAAACGAATGATAAATGATTCCATACCACAGTCTACACAAAACGTGGTTTTATGCATGTAAAACATATGTACATTCCATTTGGTTTAGGGTTGCCTACATATGTTACACTGTACTTAATTTCGCTCATAGATGTGATGTATTTGGATTCTCATAGATGACCCTGTACACGAATTATTTGTTTGATCTCAACAAAAAGTTTACTGTAGCATCACTATACAGATTTAGAATGCGAATTTAGAATTCCTGCTGTTGGTTCTTGAGATATGATGGTAAGACACACATACACAAACAGAACACAGAAAGTATGGTTTTCGGATTCAGGTCATCTCTAAACTTGTAAATATAAAAACAAAATTCAAATTTGAAAAATTTCATCCTCCCCCCTTCCCCCCCCTCAAAATAAATAAATAAATAAAATAAAATAAAATAAATAAAGGAAAAAAGAATAACTTTCTGTACCATATATATGGATAAGAGAAAATTAAAAAAAAAAAAAAAAGAATTGCGACCATCACAAAACTTTCTTAAATATTTCATATACAAATTCACGCATTACAAATTATTTATTAAAATTATCCTTCATTAAAATTATTTTTCCTAAAGAATGCAGACGATTTTTGTTACACTAAATGGCGAAAGAAAGTCGATTTTTACAGACATTTAAAAAAAAATGCTTTCTTTTTCTTTTCTTTTCTTTTTTCTTTCTTTTTTTTTCGTTTAATATATATATATATATATATAATTTTTTTCCAAATCATCACAGATCTATGGTCAAGTATTAGTTTTAAAACGCTTAACGAGTTCTAAAAAATATTCGTATTGAAAATTTACGGGAAAGTGACTGCATAATTGTCAACTTTAGTTATTTTTGATAGATTTCTGCAACAGTTTTCATTGATAAAAAAAAAAAAAAATTCTTTTAAAATTTACTGGTAGACAAAAATAATCAAAGTTGGCATCGTTGCTTTTGTGACAAGCGATATGCTAATACACATACATTTCCCCCTCTGGTTAACAATTACTATTATAAAGCATTTTCTAAATTCCCAATGGTTAGTTAAAAATAATACTCATTGTATTCATTTATATGAAATTTTACTTTGCACTGTCTTATTAAAAATTATTATAAAATGGTATGACAACGCTACCTGTTAGGCGATTGTCACGAAAACTTGATAGGCATATTTATATCAAGGTGCGAACTACATTTAAATTTGTATTAAATTCTGCGCATTAGTTCTTCAGTTAGAGCTGTCACACACTTTTTTTCTCATGAGCACACATACACATATTTTCTGAAAATGGCCTATCTTTTTTTAAACCTCTCAAAATACGTAAAACCACTGAAAACAGGAAGTCAATTTTTATTTTTATTTATTTATTTATTTATTTATTTTTCGTATTTAGTACTTTTTTGTATATTCAATAGAAAAAAGTAAAAAAAGTTTATTTTGCTAATTTGCTCACATGTTAACTCATTTGTTAACACCTATATTCGAAAGATATTTAAATATACCGTTTAACAATAACTAGCCTGACTTCGCGGTCTCGTCGGGCGGTCTCTTTTAAAACATCAAGTAGGGAAGAAAGCTCCATTACCTTGTGCGCTCCTGTTGCGCATTCTTGGAGGTGCGGTTGTGTTGGTCAAGCAAAGCACCGTGTCTAAGGGGAAAAAAAAGGAAACTCTGAAAAGCGAAATCGCAGTGTCAAAGTCCTATCTACAAGATAGAAGTCTACAGTCAGAAGTCTTATCCCAGCTCCTCCGGACACAGCTCATTTCTATGGGATGCCCTAGCAGCTCATATAGTAGTTGGTCGACATGCGGTGATCGGGCGTTTTTCACCCCTTTGGACGATATCAAACCCGTTAAACTTGGTCCAGTCCAGGTAGGTAGGGACCGTTAGAGGTTTCCAAGCTCCATTGCCTTCGATTGTAGTTTTTAAAGCGATATCAAGTAAGTTTCTAAATAAAACACAATAAAGTCTGTAAGGCTTCAGGAGACATTTGTATATGATATGTCGACCACATGTCTTTGAAATTCAAGGTCAAGTCCTGTTTTGGGATCATTTTTCTAATTTTTTAAAAATTGTAACAAAGAAATTATTGATCATAATTATTATCTTTTAAGTTTTCATTTGCTTAAAATAAAAAATACATCCGTCTTAGGATAATTGTACTTCATTTTAAAGCTATTTCTTTTTTATTTTATAAAGTTACTCTAATACGGTCCCATTAACTTAAATATATTAGCGTTTTAATGTAAAAGATAAGGGATTGTCCTTTATTATAAATATATTTTCTGTTGTATCAACACTTCTTTTTAAATTACTCAGAAATATTCCTACATATTATTATGAACTATTCGTTATTATTTACGTAAGCCTGTTCCCTTGAACAAGGGAAAAAGAAATTAATTATTTTTGTTTTACATTCTATTCCTTCTAAAATCAAGTGCCGCCATGAAATTTACCATTTTTTGCATATAGCGAGTTTTAAAGGATAAAAAGTAATTTTAGAGATAGAAAAGCTTCTTTTATGGGAATAATAATACAAAATAATTACCAGTTTCAAAATGGTCCGAGCTGATTCTAAGTCATTTTAAAGCTCCAATTCTTTTATTGTGTGTCTTTTGTATGTAACAATGTAACTGAACTGTGCGTTGATTTTTTGTATCTCAATTACAGCATCAGTCAAAGTTTCAAACTTGAAACCTTCATCAATTTTTGTCATGCGATTGATTTGAAAAGTTCATAATAACTGCAATATCTTCTTAATTGCAAATTGAGTGACCAGTTTTGTGACAAATACACTGATTAACATCCACACAAATTTTAAAGAAGGTTGGATGAAAGCAGATTAGAAAGGAGCTAATTATTCCCGAAATTTGGAACACAAGAAAAATAAATTTGAAGTTTGAAATTTTGTAAAAAATTTTAAATAATGTTTGAGGAGCTGTTTACAATGATATTAGCATTTCAAATGTATTACATAGTTTATTACAATCTATATAAACCATCTAGATATTTTTAATTGCAACGATTTTGATAATTTTCATCTGCCCTTGTCCGTTTAAGCTAACCTATATTTAAAAAATAACTTAAAATAGTCTGCACATTTTTTTTTTAAAGATAATCTTCAGATTATTTTTAGTAGGGTATATATTCCTCTAATAAATTAAAATCTGGAATAGTATTTTAAACAAACAATCAAACAAACAAACAACAACAACAAAAAAAAGTAATAATAATTCTTATTGCGTGAATTTATAAGAAATTTTGTCTTATAATGCCATATTAAAGTTTTTTGGGAAAAAAAAAGAACTTTTTCGGTACTGTACGTTTCGATACTGATTATTATTATTTTTTTTTCTTTTCTTTTTCTTTCTAAGAAAAGAAAGAAACAGAAAAAAAAAAATGATTTTGATGAAATTCTGGCGAAAGCGGGATTT
Source organism: Salticus scenicus (assembly GCA_963930645.1). NCBI lineage: Eukaryota > Metazoa > Arthropoda > Arachnida > Araneae > Salticidae > Salticus > Salticus scenicus. Next base: position 125,349,330 of record OZ005655.1, on the reverse strand, counting down.
AGTTTAGTACGGAGGACTATTAGTCTTTTTTTTTTTTTTCTCAAATTATAACATCGCTTTCAAATTATTCAATTATATTTTCGATAAATTTTCGGTTTCGATAAGTGTCCAACTATCGTAAAACTGGTATCGCAAAAATCTGTAGATTGAAACTAATAGTCTTCCGTCCTTAAAAAAAAAAAAAAAAAAAAAAAAAAAAAAAAAAATCGAAATTTTTCAGTTTGATGATTCCCCCTCCCCCCGAAACATTCCATAAGCATATAGGAACATGATTTTGATGATTTTTAAAACTAGCGAATGTTTTTATTTGAACGTATTTGAAAAATAATTTTCCTTGCAAATTTCTTTTATAATGCAATATTTCTAAATTGAGATCATATATAAATATCTAGATAAATAAATGAATAAAATGAACCACAAAGTCTGTTTCCCAGTCCAAGTCAAACACAATCTTGTTTTATAATTTGTGGATAAATAAGATCATTTTTTTTACTTTCTTATTTCTGATATAGTATTCACTGAATCATTCTCTTGGTTTATTCTTACTTTTAGTATAACTACATCCCGTAATAGGGGAAAGTGTTTCGTAATTTATTAGCCTTGCACGATATTTTATTTCTTGCTTTTATTATAATACGAATATGTCTCATACACATACAAATATAGAAAATTAAATAGGTTCTTCATTTTCTCTATTCCACGAGATATAACCATAATTATAATCCCGTGCTATGGGAACGTTTTTCATTATTTATTAGTAACGCACGATTTTGCAGCCTTTCGACATCATTTGCCCTTAGATTGAACGAAATGTGTGGACTTGGAAGTTTTCTTGTTGCCTAAATTGAAATTTTGGAAACCAAATTTTTAAAATAACAAATTTTTCAAAAGAACTGAATTAAAATTCATAACTGAATTGCATATTTTTTTGCATATTTACTATTTTCCACATGTATAATCAATAGCTTTATTTATTTGAACACAAGTTTTCGTATGAAACAAGATATCATATTATTAGACAGCCGATTGAAATGCATTATTGTTGCTCTCGGAAAAGGAAGTGGGAAAAGAATATTCCCGCATGTGCACTCCCTAGGTTTCTTGCTGCAAGGAATCTGTAAACCGATACGGTGGGGTAACTTACTGATGAATTCAGATTCGAAGATTAAAAAACAAGGTCAGATTCGCCAGATAAATATCGTGAATAAATTTTTGTTTCTTAGATTCTATATTGATTGTTCTTCCGGTACTGAAATAAAGCGTTGTTTTATTGTAGAAATTTTATATTAAGTATTATTGTTTGCAGTTTGTAAACATTTTGAATATCACGGTTGAAAATGTATCACAAGTATAATTGAATTGTTAAGATCAAAAGAGAATCCAGAACTAGAAAGAAATTATCTATTAAAATGCAACTTAAAATGGATATTAAAATGCAGCTTATTTCAGCATAATAATACGCAGAACTGCGGTAGCCCAGTTAAAAAAGCATTAAGCTTGCAATCGGAAGATTGCAGGTTCGATATTCGAGCTGGTCAAAGACTATTGCACCATGTTCATTAATGGTAGCCAGTGCACATAAAATCTGGCGTAGTTGTAATGTTTCCATGTCTCATAAAATTAATACCTCGAGAATATGTAGTTAATTTAAATTACAATTTTTTTTCTTGAGTATCATTCCTTTTTAATTATTAATTATTTGATTCATAAGTTGTACTAATTACAGAATATTTATTCAATCTTTCTCAATATTTTTTTTTGTAATTTTCGTTTTATACCAATATGTTTTAAAATCGATGAAAATTGATTTTCGCTTATAAAACCATTTTCTTCATGTGCATTGTATGCAATTGTATACCGTTATTTATTACTTCTCTCTCATTTAGAATACTTCCTCTATTAATTTTAAAAAGAACAGTTGAAAAGTTAAAACTACACAAATAATGATTGTATTATTTTTTCCCCAGGTACATGTAAAAGAATCGTAACTTTGTAGATTCTCCGTAGGTTTTTTACAATAAATAAAATGATAGGAATAATAAATAATGAATAATTGAAGCATTTAGAAATCAAAAGAGAAATATGCTTCCTACAGATTTTTTAGCATTGCAAATGTGGGAAATTGTTTAATAATTTATGAATGATGCATATGATTTTACCTTCTTGTATTTTTCCTACTTTCTTTTATTTAAGAATTTGTTATAAATTTAAATAAAAGTTTACAACGCATTTATAGCAGATTGCAAGAAACTGACTTTGTGTGATAACAAATATTAAAAAGGTAAATAGAAATAAACTTATAATTCTGCTGATTTATAGTGCTTTTAGCCATTCTTTTGAAGATTTTATAACAATAATTATTATTTTATTTAAATCATAGTTATTATTTTAATTAATATTCCAAAATTAATTTTTGCTTCAATAGCTTTATAATATTAAATATTAAATTTAATAATGAATATTGAAAAAAAATTACGTGGTGTCTTTTTTCTCGAAATTTTTAAAACGGATTATTTTTGACCGATATTCGTTTAAACATTTAAAAACAGTATGTATAAGTGAGATAAAGATATAAGATGAATCTTCTAAAAAAACTGATTAGCAGTTATAAGAATGAATTTTTTTAAATTATATATAGTCTTCACATTCTTTACTTAATTGGCAAATTTAATAAATGATTCAAATGAATATCTATATAACATAAGCATGAGGCAAAAATCACATAATTTCATCTCAAGTACACCTCCTCTTTGGTATAAAATCTATAAACGTAGAAAATAAAAATATTTAGAATTAACTAGAGAAATACAGTTATCATTGTCAAATGAGATGCTAGTATTGAATATCTTCCACTTATTCCTCAAAAGATTCCATCATATTTCATTTAGAAACTTTTGTCCGCTTTGACAACCCCAATGAAAATAGAAATCGTTTTGAATCTTCTTACATTCGACCACCCTAGTTTTGAAATGTTCCTTGTTAGAAATCGGACGCGATCGGCGGGAATCCTCTTCGGTGGCCCTCGCCTCCGCGGAAGACACCAGGGTGGGCCACGCATGACCGAACGTCGGACATACGATGCCATTCTCCTTCTTATTTTATTTCATTTTATTTTTGATAGAATAAGTAAGCATACGGGTAAAAAACTTTTTCGTGTTTCAATAAAAGAAAATCGAGCGACAAAGACGAAGCATCTTAATATCTCTGAAAAACATCGTTTGACGCCCTACCCCCAAGGGCCACCCGCCAAAGCGTTGAAGAGTACAGAATGCGTCACCAACAAACAAATATGGATGCTTGTTGAAAGATCAGTTGGGATCGCTTTCTTGTGCGCATCGAATTTCACGGTTCGATAATGGGAATATTAAAAACGATTTGAGAGATAGCAGGAAAAATAAAAAAGAGACTTTAAAGAGGAGGGGGTACGGGAAAATTTTCTAAAGTACTAGTAGATGCAAATCATGGTAAGTATTACAGTCATAGCCTGAGAAATATTGTGGAGAAATTGTGTGAATATTTCTTTTTATGGCAGTGATGTATACTGACTGTCAAAGCGCCATGATCTATGATAGGTTCCCGACTATCTTAAACGTTAATCTAATTCTAATGTAGACTGAATCTTCCCCTCTTTTTTTGGTCTTTGAAAGCAAAATACATGGGCAGCAGAAAAAAGGCTTCTCTATTTTTATTTGGAAATTTTATGTATTTATTTATTACAAAAAGAAAAATATATACTGTATTTAAAAATGAAATTGCCACAATTAGTGCTTCTCTTACGGCAAAATATGTATTATTGCCTATCTAAAAATGTTCATTTGCAATTATAAAGTTTACATATGTAATTCATCTTGAAAATATTTATTATGAATAAAATACTTATTAAACATGAGCAATTTTACTAAATAATTTCTAACTGTGCTTGATCAAAAGCTAACAAAATTATTTCAAAAAGTTATTATTAATAAATCGAACTGAATTTCAGTTCGTCTCTTTCACTCTCTCTCTTTTTCTCTCTGAAGAAAAAAAAAAAAAAAAGAGGGAAAACGGTAAGGTGTTTATCTATAATTATTTACAACCAACATACACTGTATTACCATTGGTTGATTTGAAATAAAAACACTTGAATAGAACTCCTTATAGATTTCTTAAGGGACTAAAATTTAATTCATTTCATCAATGATGATTTTTAACGATAATCTTTGACCTTTCTTAACGATATTTGTTTTGGTTTTTTGACTCAAAACAATTGGCCGATAAAATATGCAAAAGAAATTTTATTAACTTTTATGCGTGCGTAGTTAAAAATATTTCATGAATTTAATCAAATTTTATTCTGATTACAGTATGTTGTGTCAAATGATGTATGTTTTCTAAAATAGGCATTGCAGTGGGCTTAACATCTTGCATGTCTTATATATTTTTCTTTTTCTTTCTTTCTCTCTCTCTCTTTTTTTTTTTTTTTTTTTTTTTTGAGAAATTTCTATATTACCTTGAATATACGTTCTGTTCAAATACAAATGAATGCAGATAATTAAAATAAGTGTCATAGCCACACCACATTTGAAAACTTTTTACAGGTTAATCCAAAACATTCTGTTTTTTGTTTAACTTTTCACTTATCCACTTTTCGCCTACGGAGTAAAACTTTCATTGAGTTATATGATATGATGTATAACATTTTATTTACATGTCCGAATTTTCAGAATAATTCGTCAGATATTTTTTCTAAATATTTAACAAAAAGTTAAAAATAAAATGTGTCTGGTCTTTTATGCCAAGATAGGATAAGTAAGAAAATTCCATGGAGAGAAATATCATTCCTGCTTTTTTTAACATTTATTTTCAAAAATTATCTCTTTTTACTTTCCGAATATAAATTATATTAGGAAAGTATTGTAATTCTGATTTGCGAAATGGATTTTGAATATCGCATAGCTGAAAAACGTATGCTCTTAGAATGTTGCATATTTATATTTGAGGAGCAAACATTCAAACCGTGTTTTCTCCTTCGGACACAATTTATCAGAAAACACAAAAAAACTAATAAATTAAAAAATATCTACATTTAAACTCTAATTATTGTTTGTTTAGATGTATTATTGGTTTCTAGGAAGATATGTAGGCAAAGGCATACTTTACCTAATGAACTTAAAATTATTTAGAAAAATGCATTTGAAGTTTGGACAAATCATGTTTTGATCGGAGAACCCGAGGAGGAAACATGTTTTGAATGTTTCCAGTGTGGATAAAGCACTTTTTGAATGAAAAAGTATAAACCAACACAAAATAAACAAATATAAAAACTGGCAGGCCACTTGACCATTAAGAACAGCTCTGATTGGCTGGCTGGAGGAATCACCATTTGAATGGAGACAGGCTCTGGAGGAAGCACTTTTTGATTGAAACCTCAATTTTCTAAGTAAATTTATAATGGGATTAAAATAGTTTTAATCAACAATGATAGTATATTTTCGTACTATTTTATATTGAAATTAAAGAAAAATCACTAATTCTTTTTTTTTTTTTTTTTTTTGGGGGGGGGGGGGGGGACACGGGTTGAATTTCTGCTCCTTATTTGTAACTGCCATGATATCAAGTAGTACACCTCTAACTTTAGTCTTAACACGATCTCCCTTTTTAGAGATACCTACGATTTTTCTTGGTGTGTGTATGTGTGTGAATGTGTGTTTGAGTGTATGTATGTGTATGAGCGAATACGATAACGTTTAAACTCTGAAACGCTTTATTCGAATGACCTGAACATTGGTCCGCATGTTATTGGTCACCGCAGCACGAACTATATAGATATTGGCAGTGGCGGCTCGTGCAAATTTTCACAGGTGGGGCCCGATCCATCGTATGATGCGTAATTTAACTTTAATACTATTCATTATTCAAGCATGAAAACAAACATTAATAAAATGGGACTAGCGGGCTTCGCCCGCTAGCGGGTCAGTATTTTCAAATGAATCACTATAATTAATGAATCACTATAATTAATGAATCACTATAATTAATGAATCAGTAACAGTAACTTTTAGTGTTAAGAAAATAAATTAAAAAAAAATCATTTGTGATTGGGTAAAAAGTCGGCCCGGGACCCCACTGCCTTCGGCAGCGCAGTCCCGTGCGCGCTGCGCGTGCACAACTTAAGGGATACACGCGCTGCGCGCGCGTATTCCTTCCCTGACCCTTTGTGCCCCCTAAAAAAAATCATTTCTGATCGGGTAAAAACTCGCACCGGGTCCCCACTGCCTTCGGCAGCGCAGTCCCGTGCGCGCTGCGCGCGCACAACTTAAGCGATACACGCGCTGCGCGCGCGTATTCCTTCCTTGACCCTTCGTGCCCCTAAAAAAAATCATTTCTGATCGGGTAAAATCTCGCACCGGGTCCCCACTGCCTTCGGCAGCGCAGTCCCGTGCGCGCTGCGCGCGCACAACTTCAGAGTACACGCGCTGCGCGCGCGTATCCCTTCCCTGACCCTTCGTGCCCCATAAAAAAAAACCTTTCTGATCGGGTAAAAACTCGCACCGGGTCCCAACTGCCTTCGGCAGCGCACAACTTCAGGAATACACGCTCTGCGCGCGCGTATTCCTTCCCTGACCCTTCGTGCCCCCTAAAAAAATCATTTCTGATCGGGTAAATACTCGCACCGGGTCCCCACTGCCTTCGGCATCGCAGTCCCGTGCCTTCTGCGCGCGCACAAGTTAAGGGATACGCGCGCGGTGCATGCCTATTTCTTCTCCACCCTTTCAGGCCCTCTTAATTAACCTACGTATACCAATTTTGAGCGATCTAACTCATTTGGCTGAGATACAAAAGAAAACGTAATCAGGACACCTCAAAACGTGTAAATCTGGTGAAAACTTTCGATAATTTAAAAGAACTTTAAAATATATTTCGAATGATGTATTAAAAATAAATGAATTATAATTAGAAATTGAAATATTGAAAATATTACAGCGCCATCTGGCGGTATAAATTTCTGTATTCCTCTGTTTGATTCCAATTCAAAAAAGCTTTCTAATGATGTCTTACTTATGAAATTATTTTAATTAGCAGCTGAGATGCAAAAGAAAATTAATTCAGGGCACCTCAAAACGTGTAAATCTGGTGAAAACTTTCGATAATTTAAAAGAACTTTAAAATATCTTTCGAATGATGTATTAAAAATAATTGAATCATAATTAGAAATTGAAATATTGAAATTTGAAAATATTACAGCGCCATCTGGCGGTTCGTATTTCTGTATTCCACTGTTCGATTCCAAATCCAAAAAGTGTTCTAATGATGTATTACTTATGAAATTATTTTAATTAGTAGCTGAAATACAAAAGAAAACCTAATCAAGACACCTCAAAACGTGTAAATCGGGTAAAATCTCGCGCGGTGCACACCTATTTCTTCCCCACTATATACATTTGGAGTTTACTATGGTTTTCACCAAAACTCAAATAAAAAGGGCTATGTAGCACTTAGAAAGACTTTCTACAGAGAGTACACCACTGAGGTCTAGGAGGTCTATTCCCTCTTTTAGTCAACTGGCTTTAACCCTAATACTACACACCATTAAAATTTAAATTCAAATGTCTCAGAGTGTAATATTATTTAGCTTACGCTAATTAAATCCCTAAATCTTTTAATTATATAATTTCAAGTGTTATATTCATGTTTCTTATCTATTTGAATTTAGAAAGTCATGATGTGGATACATATTTAAAAAAAAAAAAACACCATGTTTCTCACTTAATTTTAGATGATTTAAATTAACTTTCAATAAATAAAAAAATAAAACGGGCTACAATCTTAAAAAAAAAAAGAAAAAAAAGAAAGAAAGAAAAAAGAAAATAAACAAAAAAGAAACATTGCGGATGTTTCTATTAAATCGCATTTAAAAGAAAAATCCTTTAATAATAATAATAAATCGCAATTTTATGCAGCTATTTAATCCATTTATCCACGTAAATCCATTAATTATTTATCTAAAAATTTTTAAATGTTACAATTTATTTACATAAAAGTTTTAATACACTATTCTGAAGGGGGAAAAATCGCATATTTTTTTTATCCCCCCCCCCTCATTTAAATTCTCAACACTTTAATTAAAGAGGTCTTAAATTCTTATACAAGCTTTTATCTCAAAGGCTAATTTAGAAAATATTTTTGATTATTACCAGATTTCTTTTTTTAAACACTAAAATTTTAAACTGTCATATATAACTCTAAAGAATTCACCGAAAAATCAATGAGGAAAAAAAAATAAAAGAAATAAATAAAAGAAAAGAAAAACGTAAAGCAGAAGTCGCCAAATATTATCCGTGAATTGCATGGTTAACAGACACGGTTTTTTCCCCCTATAGTTTTGTTCCAAAGGGCAGGAATCTGCTGGCTCATCGACGACAAAATTACAGCGTGCTTAAACTGGTAAAGCAGTTAGTCACCAAATATGTTAACCCGATCTTTTAGTAGAATAAACTGTACAAATAAACACGCAAATTTAGGGCCGAATGAAAACGGCCCGCTGTATTAGATAAGGAAAAGGGAAGTAGCTGAGCGGTCTCTCTCTCAGTCATTAGTGATTTGTGACAGCTGGAAAAATATATTAACAAATAAATGATAATGAAAGAAGATTAAGAAAAAGTTAGATAGACGTAGTTATTTTGTATATATGTTTTTGAACAGTTATAAAAAACAAAATTATTATTATTATTACTATTACTATTTTAATCGAGAAAAAAATTAGGTGGGGACTTGCCCGTTGGCCCCCAATGTAGAACCGCCACTGGATATTGGTGAAATTAGTGCTTTTTGTTTTATTACAGGGACACATAGAAAAACTCTTTATCATTATAATCTATAGGCTCAAATTATTTAAAGTGCAGGAGCGATAAACGCTTTATTTGGTTAAGCTAACTGATTTCAGAATTTTCTTAATTTAAACAACCGTTAATTACTTAATGTTCGGAAAGTCCAGTTGAGTCACTCCCAAATTTTTTCTCATATAATTTTTATTCGTATTTAATTAAAATAAACTAATAAAATAAAATAAAATACATACATGCGCATCCAAAATTTAGGAAATGAGAAAAATGTCCTATTATCAACATAAATTATATTCTTCTATATGTTAAACTATACCGAAAGACATTTTCATTAGTATAAATTGTATTTAGTAATGATCTTACATTTAGAGAAAGGACTTTATTAAAGCCACAAAATGTATTTGCTGAGTTTATTTCGTTGTTTTGTATCAAATTTGAATTAATAATAATAATAAATAGGGGAGAGGAGGAGACATACAAGGAGATATTGTTAAAAAAGGTACAAAATTTCAAAAATGTATTTTTGTATGGTATGGTAACGAAATGTTTTGTTTAAATTTACATTAATTTTTATATATTTGTAAGTAAAAAAATATTTTTTTTTTTTATGACAAACAAAATACTTTCGTTAGAATTGTAACAAAAATTGTTTTGTTAAACTGACCAAAATTTCTAGTGGAACACATTTAAAGGGAAATTTTTGTTGTGCACACAAAATTTAATTCAACAAAACTGTTCTCTGAGTGTAATTATACACTAAAAATATTTTAATTACTAAAACAGTAAAAAGTTAAAGAGAATTAAAAGTTGAAAAGACTTACTTGTATCAAATTTTATAAGAACATTTAAAAATTCTATTCTTTTTAGTTATACTTAAAAAAATAAAATAAATAATACTAACACAGATTTAATTTTTATTAATTTTTAAGTTTATAATATTTTAATCATTTTTTCAATATGTTGGAAAATTTATGCGTTTGGCATAGTAAAATATTTAGCAAATTCAACTGTAGGAAAAGTTTTTCCTTTACTTTTTTAAATAATTCTCAAAAGAATAATGTAGAACCAAAATGATTCTTTATCGATAAAATACTTGTAAATTTTATCGATAAAAACTATAAATAATACATAAATATTAAAATAGTATTTTAAAGCAAAGTGAAAAATATTTTAGGAATATTTACTGAACTTATATTTAGGTCTTTTCATGCATATTTAACTGAGGTAAAATGCGAAGTAATTTCTCATAAAAATTATGTGACAAAGTTGAAAAATACCAGATTTTGAATAAATTTATTTTTAAATAAAACATTTTTATGCCACATGCAGTCAATAGCTGAAGCTATTTTGATTATAGTTTTTGATATTACATGGAATTTGTAACATGACTTTGTTTAAAATATGGCAAATAAATTAATTTTGTTAACACTCCCCTTTATGCATCCGGGAAAAATCCTTGATGAAATAAATATGGTATGGCACGTTCTTTACATGAATAAAGCTCCAAGAAAATTTATCAAAAATTACTGTAGCTATTTGACAAAACATTTAAATTCCTAAGTGTTACATTATTTTGTCACTCACCTGTACATCAAAATGTTTTAAAAGTCCAAAATGTTCCAAAAAATTAAGCCCACCATAAACCTTTATTCAATTATATATTAAATTATAATTGGTTAAATGCGTTTTGAGACTGCTGTGACTGTTTAATGAATTGTACTCACTAAATATAAAAGAACTAAAAGAATAAGCAAAAGTATTAAAATGCTAACAAAGTTATGAATACCACTAATATGTAAAATAAAATAAAATACAAAAAAATATATTCCTGTTTCAAATAATATTTGCTAAGCTTGATATGTTTACATTAGGTTATAATCTTATTTTTATTTTTCTATTTCATTTCTTTTATTCTATAAGTAAAACTTTATTTTATTATATATACACCAGCTCTCATAATTATAAGGACACCCGTTTTTCTATATTAGCTAAACACTGAACACTATTATTTAAATAAATATATTTTTTATTAATTTGAATTTCATTAATAGACTATATTTTAAAAGTTTTATCGTTTTTCTATTTTAAAAAACTTTAAATACGGTCAAAAAGATGGTTTTTCAGGTGTTCACAATTATAAGGACGCTCGAAGCTTAGTAATTGTTTTTCAGTTATTCCTTAAATTAACATTTTATGGAGTCTCTTTTTAGGGTGAAACAGTCAGACATTCTCTCTGGTATATATATACATTTTTTTTTTTTTTTTTTTTTTTTTTAAATATTCAGTTTCAATACCATTTCATACAGCATAGATGATATTCTGAATACATTTAAACTATTTAAAATTGCTTTCCACTTGCATGCACTTTTCTAATATGATAAGTAAAGGTTTTTTCAACTTTTCGGCCACGGGAAAGGCAATAATACAGAATTTTCTTTCTTCAAATTATTTCCCATTTCTCTAGAAGTAGAGCAAAAATGTAAGTCTTGTTGAAAAAAATATTATTACCCCCCAAAATCTAACAAAAATCTGAGAATTCCACGTTTAAAATTTGCGGATATTCTCTTGATGTTCATAATAATAGAAAAAATTACTAACTTTATTCTGCCTTCAGTAGAAACAGCTCCCCAGAGCACAATAGATCCACCCTTAAAATGCCCGATTCATGTCTGCCTTTAAAAAATCTGCTCTGTCTTTCGCTATCTTCAGATCGTGCCAGTAACTGTTAAAACCATTTGGTTAATCAAGAATAAAATGTTTTTAATCCGAAAATGCAACATTTTACCATTTAATATTGTCGTTATTCAACTTTAACACAGACGTTCTTTCCCCCATTAAATGCTTATTGGCTATTACAGTTTTTTTTTTTTTTTTTTTTTTTTTTTTCATTTTAACATATTATTAATTATTTTAAACATGCATAAATGTGGACCCCAAACTTTCGTTAAAAATTACGAGTAAATTCAGCAGCAGTCATTATGAGTAGAACAGTAAGAGGAATTAGGAGTCTTCGATCTCTGTAAAACAACTCTGATTTTGTATCAGATCTCTCTCCTATCGAACCAGCAGTTCAACGTTTGATCACATTTCCTTCAGCAATTTTAGATCTTCGAATTTCATTAGAAATTCGGCGGATTGAAATTATCCTTCCACTTAAAAAACACATTTATCATACTTCACTACATGAACGTTCTTTTTTTTTTGAGGAATTATCAGTGATGTTGGAGGCTTATGTATGAATTAATTTAGCCCAGTAGTTAACAAATTCGCATGTCAACTGTAATTTATCCGCTAGTAAGTCAATTAAAACGAAAGAATCTTGGTTGTCCCTATAATTATGGACATCTAAAACCGTGGAGAAAAAAGTATTTTGCATTATTTTTTATTAATTTTGTTTCATATTAAAAAAATATAGCGGTTTTGGTTTTTAGAATACTAGATATATTAAGTGCACTTAGTATAATCTTGTTCGCAATTAATTTTACATTAGCTATTTCAAAACATAAAGTGTCCTTATAAATATGAGAAGGAGTGTGTGTATATATATATATATATATATATATATATATATATATATATATATGTATATTTATATTGTTACAGCAATGAAGTGCTTTTTGTTAAAGTATCCTTTATTATTGTTATTATTTTTTTAAATTTATTTCAATATATTGTTGTATCTATGATGTCAAAGTTTTACACCGAGAGGGTCACACCGGAATTGTAATCACGGTAAAATTATTACAATTCTTTTTTATGAAAATAAGTAACAATTTATATACTTCATCCCTTTTTGTTTAGTATAAAAATAATAATATATAAATTATTAATAATATAATAATATAAATTATTTTGATAAGTGTTGTCTTTTGTACAAACTTCTATATATATGTATCTTTTTGTTTAGATTTTATTTAAGGAGTAACACCACTGTATCGGTGTAACAAAAAAAAAAAAAAAAAAAAAAAAAAAAAGCTTTTTCTTTGACAATTGTTTTTTGGGTGGAGATAGATGTGATAGAAAAATAATATTTGGGATCATTTGAGCATATGTTTAAGTATATATAACACATTGCTAAAACTAGCACAAAAATGTTGCGATACATGTTAAGATCCAATAAGAGACAAAAACAATATAAATTACTTACGCCCACTTGAGTAAAAGAGGACCATTAATCATAATGACGGAAAAAATAAATAAAAGACCACAGAAATAATAATTGGAATAAAAAATGGATTAATAATTTAAAAAAAAAAGCTTAAAAATAGAAGTATTATCTCATCAGGAAGCATGTACTTCATAAAGCTTTGAAAGCTGCAACGATTTCGTAAAACAATATAGCTAAGCTAACAATAGCAAATATATATCGTTCATGCCTCGATCGAGCAGCAAAACCATTTTGAATGAGAAATGAAATAAAATATTAAATCAAATCATCAAGGAAACCAGAAAGAAAATTAGAAAAAAAATCAGCGTAACCACATGTAAAATTTTCAAACAACATGGAGAATAGGAAGTTGCCATCATATTAATGAAATTAAAATAAATGCTATTCAAACATCGATTAATCGTTAAATAATTAACATCTGAGCATTTTCATTAACGATAAAATTCACTGTGTAATTATTTAATAAGTTGGTTAAAATTGATTTTTTTCATAAATCAATGAACTTAAAAACTTTTATGGAAAGGAAATATATATATATTTATAAATGTTGGAAAATATTGCAAAATGACTTCCGAGGCATGTTGTGTTTGAGGTGATCTGCTGCGCGCACTATAACTTGTGCCAATTTGAATTTGTAAAAGGAAAAGTAAAATACGTAATTTACGTGAGTGTAGCTAGTAAACCACGTAGGGGATTTTAGAAATATTGGTTCTTGTATAATGTGTTTAAATAAAGTGGTTCAATTTTCACCAAAAAAAAAAAAAAAAAAAAAAGACAGTCATTTGTTAATAAGTATTGTTTAGATTAACTAATCGAAAACCCCTTATGTGGTTTACTTTGGAATGTTATTTCAAAGTTGTGGTTAAATTTTTAAATAAAATGATTGAGAAATGTTGGAGTTACGCTGCGTGCAATCAAAATTTAAAAAATCATATTTTGAGAAAAACACATTTGAAGTTTTCAAATGTATTATAAACATAAACAAATGAAAAAAACTCTTTTTGAAATGTTTCTAACTATACCCAGATACTACACTATCGACATCTATGGAGGTTTTAAAGAAGTTACAATTCAAAAAGTGGGTACGGTCATCCGAGCCGCTAGAAGAGGAGCTCGGAATTGCATAGAACAAATATTTTTTCAGGGATTAAACTTCTTGCCTTATATTTTACAAAGCTCAAAGCAGCTTTTAAACCAATAATAACACTAAGAAAATGATTTTGTGAAAACTGCACAGTAGTGTTACCCTTAAATAGTCCCTAAAAATAAAACGACAACGCATAATTTTCTTATTTTATAACTTTTAACATTGTATTCCTTTTACAAAATTGGGGGAAAAAAAAAAAAAAACTAATTTATTTTTTAATGTTCTCCTACAAAATAATTCAGTTCATTCCACCAGTTTTGCTGGCCTGGAAACAGTATTTTTCCCATAAGTCACATCTTGATTTCGAAATCCATAATATGCTACTCTTATCTCTCCTTCTCCCTCATTTTTATCAAATTTGTTATCTTTGCGACACAAATTACCATAATTCTGCCTCTTTCCACAGCGTTCCGCTCGACAACGCTTTAATTGCACCTTCACAAAAATGACCGTACTCACGGACAAGATTTCGATCTGAGATTTCCCGTTTGTGCAACGGTTTTTATTCTTTGTGAACTATAGTTTTACGTTTTACTTAATCTGACTACTTCATTACAGTAGGCAATTACCCTTTCTTGAATTGCTCTATCTCAAGCAATATTAGTAGATGAAAACTTAAAAACCCTGATTAAGTCAGAAATTGATGCAGAAAAAAGAAATAAATCGAAAAGAGTTTTAAATGTTAAAATTATTATTTTTTTTCCCTATAAACGTTTTTTTCAATAATTTTATGTCGATTTAGAAATGAATCAAGCTATGACGTTTAATAACTAATTGTGTCCCTCCTCCCCCATAATGAATTTGAAAGTCTGACATTTGATGGACGTCCATCTTCTCAGCAAACTGATGGTAATCTGGCAACAAGAATAATGTTTGTACTTTCAAGAAATCATATTCCTCATTCTTGAAGAAAACTAGTTGGCATAGGTGGATTATGCTCAGTTCCCCATCATATTTATGTTCTCATAAATTTCTAGTGCGAAACATATTATAATCATGTTAAAAGAAATGTATTTGACCAAAGCTTCATACAGTGACAGAATAGGCTATCCACCGTTCACTTCGATATATTTATTTTATTCTAATCTATTAATTTATTTTATCAGGGTCAATTCCGTTGTTTAGTTTTCATGCTACTATTTCCAATGCAATAATCCTCAAAATTCATATTTATATGAAAAATTTTCAATTTCGCTATGTTGATAAAATCGTAAATTACGAATGATTTACGAAATTTTCCTATTAGAATATTTGTATTCAATCATGTTCAAACAAATATCATAAATGTAATTTTGAAGTTGTCTAATGTATTTATGATCCTCAAAATGGAAGTTTATGCTCAATTTTGCCTTATTCTGACATGTTAAGTAAATCGTAAATTCCAAATAACTTACGAATTTTTTTAATTGGAAAAAACATAGTCTATGATATTCATGCCAGTATCCAAAATAATATTTAAAAAGTGGTTTGACATCTTTATGATGAAAATATCCCTCAAAATTGATGTTTATGTGAAATTTTGCTCTCTATTCTGCCATGTTAAGAAATTCGTAAATTTCCAATAACTTATGAAATTTTTATATTGGAAAATTCATAGTCATTAATATTCATGCCAATGCCCTAAATAATATTTCAAAAGTAGTCTGACATCTTTACGATGAAAATATCTCTCAAAATTGACGTTTATATGAAATTTTGCCTTATACTGCCATGTTAAGAAATTCGTAAATTTCCAATAACTTGCGAAAGTTTCAAAGTAGCATATTTATAGTTACTGATGTTCATTCCGGCATCAAAACTAATATTTTAAAACTGGTCTGACATTTTTACAGTAAAAAGTTTCCATTTAATGCACGTTTAAGTGAATTTTTGTCCAATTCTCCCATGTTAAGAAAATCGTAAATTTCTCATAACTTACGAAGTTTTTAAATTCGAATGTTGCAAATGAATAGGGTTCTTGCAAGTGTCGAAAGTAATATTTTAAAACTGATTTGACCTCTCTGCGACAATTTGCTGTTGAGATATCGTGTACACAGACTAACAAACTAACGGACTAACACACTAACACACTAACAGGTACCCTACAGACAGACACCATGCAAATTTTGTCATTTTCGGATTCCTCACACCTGAAAACGTGTAAAAAAGTCAAAAAACCGAGGTCAAAAATTTTCACGATTACCTAAGTTCCCCATACCTATGTATGGGGAACTTAGGTAATGATGGAGAACTAAATGTATGATGGGGAACTAAAAAATTTCAAAAAAAAATTTTCTCGATATTATTGAGTATTTACTTACAGATTCTTATTTATTTTATTTTATTTTATTGAAATAGGCCACTTTTCAGGTCAATTTTCTGTTGGATCTCCTGCTCTTCTAAAAGGAATTTTAAAATTGAAAAAATAAAAATAAAAAAGACTTTATTAATACGCAATCATGTCACAAAAATACATTATCAATAAAACGTTTGAAATGTTTTATTTTTAATTTAAATAAACCTTACATCTAGTTATAATTAGTTCCCTATTATATTACAGGTACGGGAAGCATAGGTATTTGTGAAAATATTAGACATTGGTTTTCTGATCTTTTTACACGTTTCGAGGTGTTAGGAATTCGAAAATCACAAAATTGATCAGTGCCCGTCCAAGGTTAGTCAGTTTTTTACCAATGTTAGTTAATAACTATGTTAGTCAATGTTCACATCTCAAGAACAAATGAACATAGAAAGGTCGAACGAATTTTAAAATATGACTTATGATACTAGCGAAAACCCTATTGAGTTTCAACATTCTAATCTTAAAACTTTGTAAGTTATTCGAAATTTACGAATAGAGCAAATTTTCGCTTAAACATGCAATCAAAGGACTATTTTTATCTTAAAGATGTCAGACCAATTTTAAAATATCAGTTCTAT
This sequence comes from Salticus scenicus, assembly GCA_963930645.1. Lineage (NCBI taxonomy): Eukaryota > Metazoa > Arthropoda > Arachnida > Araneae > Salticidae > Salticus > Salticus scenicus. The sequence continues at coordinate 125,332,274 of OZ005655.1, read as the reverse complement.
CTGCTCATTTGATGAAGTGATCCGCTTCTTTATTCTCACAAAATTATGAGTAAAACTGCAATTCACCAATTTTTGTCAGAGAAGAAAAATTCTTAAAAAAAAAAAAGTTGTTAAAGAAGTAATGACATGTTTGCGTTCAAATAGAAATAATAATAAATAATTTATTGTTAATTATCTTTATTGTATTATCAATGCATAATTTGAATATTAAAATTAATTACTAAATATTAAATATTAATCGAAATTTTATCAAGAAACTTTATAAGTTGTATTATGTTTCATCATGTTTCATCATACATTATGTTTCATCATGACAATGCAAAGAAACCTGCAAACAGATCATGATAAAATCATTAAAATACAACTATAACGACTGAAGATTACATATTCTGCACAATTTAACTAAAAAATGATGAAAAAAAAAAAAAACTGAAATAATTGGGAAATTTTTTTTCGAAAACAATCATAATGTAAATAGGGTTCCTTATAACTGTTAGGATAATAAAAATAAGGTTGCTTCTGTAATATAAATAAAAAGGTTCTACTTCTCGAGAAAAAAAATATACTATTAAATTTAAAAACTACATAAATGAAAATAACAAGGTAAACATACTATACCATATGCACAAACATTTGGTACTTACATGCAAATTCTAAAAGATATATTAGGTGAAAAGATATAGAGATGTAATATAAGATTAAAATAGAAGTACCGAAAAATATATAAGTAATTCAATAAAAATAAAAGTTTAAAAATGCAGCATTTAAGAATTAATATTTTTCAGAAAAATTCAAATTAATATAATTATGTAAATAATTTATAAAAAAAAACATTACTAAATTATATATATATATATATATATATATATATATATATATATATATATATATATAAAGAATATTGAATTATTTAAATTGCACAATGAATCTAATGAAAAACTAGGAATATAAGAATATATTCAATAGTTTAAATTGCAATGATAATTAGCAGATAAGACTACAAAATAATAAAAATTATTTAGTTAAACTAAATGATATGATAACAAAAATCGAGTTTATCGATTAATTCAAGATATGAAATATTAATATTATTTCGATTAAATCAAACTGTTTAACATTCAGTATCGTAAGTAGTTATAAAACACGGGTTCTGCCCCAGCGGCACCGCGGCACGGCACGGGGCGTGCGGTGCTGCTGCCGCACCGTCTCTTATCAGCATCCTTCCGGTGACGCATGACCTTGTGATAAGGAAGGTTAGAAGGAAGTTGTTATCTTTGATGATAAAGAATTTAATGAATATTATTTAAAGAGAACTTTAATTATCGATTTTTCTCAAACTTATTTTTTCTGTGGTGCTGACATCTATTGAGGAAGTCTTTATTTTCAAAAATGTTGCTTTACCGTCACTTAGGATCGAACCCGCTATCTGCGGATTGGGAAGCCAGCGTCCTATCCACTCGACCATCATGAGTTAACAGCGTAAATTTTAATTACTTAGTGTAGCGTTTTCCGATGAAATTTATTTTAAATGTAAGTTATTTTCCGATTTAAGAAATGAATGTATTAATATTAGTGAGGATTTTTAGTGCATAATTAATATTTTAATTGTTTTCGTAGATTTTATATGCATAATTATTATTTTAATGATAATTTGGGATAAAATATTAAGAAATTTTTTCTTATGTTTAACAAAATGAGTGATTAAAAATTTTCGTTCAAGGGTGTTTGATTAAAATAATCAGTGGAATTATATGATTTTCTACTGTTATATGTTCAAACATTTTTTTTTTCTATGTGAACATATATTAAATTTCTTTTTTATTTAATCTTTGGAACTCTGCTAAAGAGTTACTTTTTTTCTGTGAAATTCTCAAAAGAGAATTTCTTATGTATGTTCAAACAGATTTTTTAATCTGAGTGAACATATTTAGACAGTATTTTTAATTATGTAAAATATACGATTTTTCGCGAATGGTTTTCACTAATATTTTTTAAGGAAAAATTGTGGTATAATTTAAATGCGTACAAAATTTAATAGAATGATTGCAAATTAAGGAAATTTTCTCTCATGTGAAATATTAGCATATGTGCTGCCATCTGTTGCACATAAAGTGAGAAATATATGCTTTTTTTTTTATTTATTTAATGAAATAAAGAGTTGTTTTTTATTTATTTATTTTTCGCGAATAAAGTATATTTTTTATCATGCGATTATTTATTGAAACAGAGAAAAAAAAAAATTAATATTATTGAAGTAGAGAGTTAGAAAAAATATATTCAGGCAGAAATAGAGATATTTATTTCATTTAGTAATAAAGGATTAGAAAAATTAACTAAGATTTTGTGCAACCAATAACATTTTACCACGCAACAGAGTTATAGTAGATTTTATTTAACTTATCATAAGCTAAAATCAAACCATGCACTTATTAATCTTATATTCATGTATTTGCATATTTTGTATATTTATGCATCCTTAAGTATTTTAGTTATGTAATATTTTAAAATGTGATTGGAAAAAAAAAAAATATTTCGCATTATAAATGTAATTTAAGTTTATGCACGCACACACATAGAAAAATTTAATTATTTATTTTTTAATCTTAATAGATTAAAACGGAAATTTTAAAGTTAAGCATATGTACATTGCGAAATTGATTAAGATTTAATATTACAAACTTAATTATATTGAGTGAAATTAGGATGTAGCTTATTAGATGTCCAATAGTTATAAATGATGTAAAAATGTTGAAATACATTAAGATTTATTACTTACTTAGATATATTTTATGTGCATATTTAGTACTTTTTGTGATGTAATGTAGCTTATTAGATGTCCAATAGTTATAAATGATGCAATAATGTTGAAGTACATTAAGGTTTAATAGCTGCTTAGATATATTTTATGTGCATATATAGTAATTTTTGTGATGTAATGTAGCTTATTAGGTGAACGATAGTTATAAATGATGAAATACATTAAGATTTATTACTTACTTAGTTATATTTTATGTGCATATTAAGTACTCTTTGTGATATAATGTAAGTTATTCGGTGAACGATACTTATAAATGATGCAAAAATGTTGAAGTACATTTAGGTTTAATAGCTGCTTAGATATATTTTATGTGCATATATAGTACTTTTTGTGATGTAATGTAGCTTATTAGGTGAACGATAGATATAAATGATGTAAAAATGTTGAAATACATTAAGATTTATTACTTACTTAGTTATATTTTATGTGCATATTTAGTACTTTTTGTGATGTAATGTAGCTTATTAGATGTCCAATAGTTATAAATGATGCAAAAATGTTGAAGTACATTAAGGTTTAATAGCTGCTTAGATATATTTTATGTGCATATTTAGTACTTTTTGTGATGTAATGTAGCTTATTAGATGTCCAATAGTTATAAATGATGCAAAAATGTTGAAGTACATTAAGGTTTAATAGCTGCTTAGATGTATTTTATGTGCATATATAGTACTTTTTGTGATGTAATGTAGCTTATTAGGTGAACGATAGTTATAAATGATGCAAAAATTTTGAAGTACATTAAGGTTTAATAGTTACATAGTTATATTTTATGTGTATATATAGTACTTTTTAGATAAACAATACTTATAAATGATGCAAAAATGTTGAAGTAAATTAAGGTTTAATAGTACTTTTTGTGATGTTATATAGCTTATTGGATCCCCAATAGTTATAAATATTGCAAAAATGTTGAAGTGCATTAAGGTTTAATAGTTATTAGATAAACAATACTTATAAATGATGTAAAAATGTTGAAGAAATAGATAGACTAGTATTCAACATAGTGGTTTCTTTTGTGGTTACGTGATTTTTTTTTTCAACCAATCAGAAGCATGAATTATAAAATTAGGGGATTTTAGTACACAAGTTTAGGAAAAAACCATGGAAAACTTCAAACGAATAGTCTACAAGCTTTAAAATCTATGATGTACAAATTATTTGTTTTGTCATGTTGATAAACTAGATTGCATTAAAATGTTATATATTTGGCGAGATTAACAAGGTTATAAAAAATTTGGGTGCTTTCCTAGTGTACGAATTTAGGATATATTTGGCGTGATTTCGCCGATAATTAGAAATTTGATGGTAAACCTACAGTATAAATGCAGTCGCAAAGAAAATTTTGTCAGTTGCTGCTGTATTTTTGAGGAGCACGCACGTTTAATTTATCAACTTGTATTTTCTATAACACTTTACTTTTTAGAGAGAGAGATGGATTTATCTGAAAAGATGCCTATTTCAAATGAGTTGTCATCAAACTTGGATACTAAGAAACTACCGAAAACTTTTAGTTGTGTTTCTTGCAGTATGGTATTTAAACGAAAATGGGATTTGCTTCGTCACATGAAAATTCATCTCAACGAAAAATCTTTTATTTGCAATGTATGCCAGAAAGCATTTAGCAGATCAGATGAGTTAAAGAGACATTTAAAAATTCATGAAAAGACTCCTATTGAACATAGATGTGAGCAATGTAATGAATCCTTTAATCGCAAGTATCAGTTGCTGATGCATATTAGAAAAAAACATCAAAAATCTTTACCAGTGCATTCCTGTGATCGATGTGCAGAAACATTTAGACAGAAATATAAATTATTAGAGCATGTTAGAGAAAATCATCGAAAACCCTTATCGCAAGCAACATTAAAGGGAATGTCAAATTCTGACCGAGATTTTCTTAAGGAGAAAATTATGCATTTTAAAAGAAAAAATGCTCTTAATACATTTTCAATAACCACATTTGATAATAAAAACAAAAATTTGGATTTGACGTCATTTTTTAATAATTTAAGAACTGACATTTTAAACGAATTAAACTTTCAATTAAATGACCAAGGATCATTGAAATGGTATATTAATGTAGAAGTTATTTTTAGTTGTATTTATGAAAATGGAGAGAAGGATTTTATTACTCAAAATTTTAGGTCAAAAAGTATAACAACTCTTTTAATAAATGATTTAAATAATGATCTTGAAAGCGCTTTTAACAAGATGAAAAAGTGTTTTGATGAATTTAGTGAACAAGGATCAGGTTGGACATTAACAGAAATTTTCAAATTAGAACTTTGTATGAAAAATATGGTGCTTTTCAAATGTAATATCTGATTTTACTATATATATTAAAATTGTTAGTTGAATCTTATAAAATTATTGTAAACTTTGTATAAAAATGATGCATGTAAAAATCTTATAATTTGAAAAATAAAAGTATGTGTACAAAAATTGTATTTTTAATTATTTATCTCATATAAAAATTTTATATAAAAGTTTAAACTATTAATCGGATTTTTAAAATAGATGCACTTATGTAAACATGTTTAAATAGAAAGTTTTATATTTATTTTATCAAAGTAATTTTATATTTTTTATTTATTTATTTATTTATTTATTTATTTATTATTTTTTTTTTTAATAGGGTTTTAAAACTATATATTTTAAAACTACATATTTTTTTTTTTTTTTTTTTTTTTTTTTTAAACGTTTATTTCATAAATAAATTGATATTTTATAGTAAATATATAATCATATTCTTACCAATTTTAGAGATTGTATCAAAAAATCATGAACTTGGCATTTGACACATAGTCTAGAGTAATACTAATCTACTTAAAAGTTTAACTTTTCTGCGTGCTTGAAATTAGACATGAACAAATTATCTGTTTTAACACGTTGATAAACTAAAATAGTTTACGTGATTTTTTAATGTGATTGAGGATAAACTAGAATATTTTACAAGATTTGGCTATTAAAATAACATATCTGCTAAGATTTGGCGAGATTTTTTTAATGTATTTGGCAATAAATACTGATTTGGCATTAAACATAGGGTATAAATTCAGTCTCAGAGGAAAATTTAATCAGTTGCTGACTTGTTTTCATGGTTCAGTTTTCATATAGCATTTTTAAAGTTTTACTTTGATTAATTTTATAATGGATCTATCTGAGGAAGTGCAAGTTTCTGTTCATCAACAACCCTCTTCATCATGTTTTGAAGATGAGACTTTACACTTAAAGGATGCAAAGCCATATGTTAGTGATATATGTAAGAAAGCATTTAGGAGATCGTATGATTGTAAGAAACACTTAAAAATTCATGAAAAACCTCGCATAGGATATGGGTGTGAATACTGTATGGAAAATTTTACTCGTAAACGGGATTTTTTAAAACATAATGCAAAAATTCATAAAAAGACTTTACATAATCATAGTTGTGATGAATGTAGTGAAGTGTTTAGGACTAAACAAGATTTATTGAATCATAAAAAAATGGTACATCGAAAGGTTTTACCTGAATATCTATGCGTAGAATGCAACGAAAGTTTTCGATATAAGTATGAATTATTACGTCATAACAGAAAAAATCATCGTAAAGATTCTTCTGCTTACGTATGTACAAAATGCAATGAACGAAATACTCTGCCGATCAACAACTTACACAGTGAAAATATGAACTTAACAAATTTTTTGAATAATTTGAATACTGCTTTTTTAACCAACACCTATTCTTTAGCCAAAAGCTTTCATGATGAAAATAACAATACGTATTTTTTAATATTTTTAAATAATGAAAATATGAATACCGAACGCATAACACAAAATATTGACTCACCAACCATCAACTTTGAGAGTGCAAATGCGAACTTAACGAATTTTTCAGATAATCAAAATATTGTTTTCGGTTCATCAACCAGTGAAAATGTAATCTTATCAAATGTTTTGGATAATAATGAAAATGCATACAACGTTTTACCCACTGCTAATGGAAATATGAATACTGAATGTTTGACACAAAGTAATATTTATGACTCACCAACGAACAACTTTCAGAATATAAATGTGGACTTTACGAATTTTAATGTAGAGTGTAAGAGTAATCAAAATAATTTTTCACCGGTGAGTGTTGATAACGACTTGTTGACATTTTTGGATAATTTTAATGTAGAGTGTATAAGTCAATGTAACCTTAACGATTCAACAACAATTTAGATTTATATGAACCTGTTTTTATATTGATAATAATAATGTAAAATAAATTATTTTAATCAAAAATTGTGTTTTTATTATGAAATTACTTTCTACACACCATTTTATATTACAATAGATACGTTAAGTCACGAAAAAATCTAAACATGTGTAAATATATTTTTGCTTTCTTATTAACTAAATCGTTTAATACATTTATATACAATAAGACTTGGTGATTTTAATTCGTTTTAAAGAAATTCTCTCCCAACAAATTGGAATGGGACGAAGTGACTTATAAAAACCGTAAAATAAAGAACTCTAATATTGCTGATTTATTAAATATTTTCTACGAATAAGAAAGTGCCTATCAATGCACAGGGCGAATTGTTGCAAGCTCTTAATGATATGCCTAAAACCTTTATTAAAAACAAATTTTTGTTATCTTCTGTACCCAAGGAACGAAAACACCCAAATGTAGCCCCCTATTGGTTAAATTATTAATAAAAAATACTTTTTAATATAAAACATTGGTCTCTTTATTTATGTTTAAATAAAAATATGTTTATGTTTATTATGTTTAAATATAAAATTGGACTTACCTCAACACAGTTGTTAATTTGCGTCCTTCTCTTCTACTCGCACAGTGTGAAATGAGCAATAACGCTATTTCTTATGAAGATCACGTGATAAGCTTTCTTATCTACTACGTCACATGACATTGTCTAGTATGACGTAGTAAGCTACGTCACATATACTACATTAGTGTAGGGTTTGTGTTATCAGTCACGTAGCTTACTACGTCATACTAGACAATGTCATGTGACGTAGTAGATAAGAAAGCTTATCACGTGATCTTGATAAGAAATAGCGTTATCGCTCATTTCACACTGTGCGAGTAAAGTGTTATAGAAAATACAAGTTGATAAATTAAACGTGCATGCTCCTCAAAAATACAGCAGCAACTGACAAAATTTTCTTTGCGACTGCATTTATATTGTAGGTTTACCATCAAATTTCTAATTATCGGCGAAATCACGCCAAATATATCCTAAATTCGTACACTAGGAAAGCACCCAAATTTTTTATAACCTTGTTAATCTCGCCAAATATATAACATTTTAACGCAATCTAGTTTATCAACATGACAAAACAAATAATTTGTACATCATAGATTATAAAGCTTGTAGACTATTCGTTTGAAGTTTTCCATGGTTTTTTCCTAAACTTGTGTACTAAAATCCCCTAATTTTATAATTCATGCTTCTGATTGGTTGAAAAAAAAAATCACGTAACCACAAAAGAAACCACTATGTTGAATACTAGTCTATCTATTTCTTCAACATTTTTACATCATTTATAAGTATTGTTTATCTAATAACTATTAAACCTTAATGCACTTCAACATTTTTGCAATATTTATAACTATTGGGGATCCAATAAGCTATATAACATCACAAAAAGTACTATTAAACCTTAATTTACTTCAACATTTTTGCATCATTTATAAGTATTGTTTATCTAAAAAGTACTATATATACACATAAAATATAACTATGTAACTATTAAACCTTAATGTACTTCAACATTTTTGCATCATTTATAACTATCGTTCACCTAATAAGCTACATTACATCACAAAAAGTACTATATATGCACATAAAATACATCTAAGCAGCTATTAAACCTTAATGTACTTCAACATTTTTGCATCATTTATAACTATTGGACATCTAATAAGCTACATTACATCACAAAAAGTACTATATATGCACATAAAATATCTCTAAGCAGCTATTAAACCTAAATGTACTTCAACATTTTTGCATCATTTATAAGTATCGTTCACCGAATAACTTACATTATATCACAAAAAGTACTAAATATGCACATAAAATATAACTAAGTAAGTAATAAATCTTAATGTATTTCATCATTTATAACTATCGTTCACCTAATAAGCTACATTACATCACAAAAATTACTATATATGCACATAAAATATATCTAAGCAGCTATTAAACCTTAATGTACTTCAACATTATTGCATCATTTATAACTATTGGACATCTAATAAGCTACATTACATCACAAAAAGTACTAAATATGCACATAAAATATATCTAAGTAAGTAATAAATCTTAATATATTTCAACATTTTTACATCATTTATAACTATTGGACATCTAATAAGCTACATCCTAATTTCACTCAATATAATTAAGTTTGTAATATTAAATCTTAATCAATTTCGCAATGTACATATGCTTAACTTTAAAATTTCCGTTTTAATCTATTAAGATTAAAAAATAAATAATTAAATTTTTCTATGTGTGTGCGTGCATAAACTTAAATTACATTTATAATGCGAAATATTTTTTTTTTTCCAATCACATTTTAAAATATTACATAACTAAAATACTTAAGGATGCATAAATATACAAAATACGCAAATACATGAATATAAGATTAATAAGTGCATGGTTTGATTTTAGCTTATGATAAGTTAAATAAAATCTACTATAACTCTGTTGCGTGGTAAAATGTTATTGGTTGCACAAAATCTTAGTTAATTTTTCTAATCCTTTATTACTAAATGAAATAAATATCTCTATTTCTGCCTGAATATATTTTTTCTAACTCTCTACTTCAATAATATTATTTTTTTTTTTTTTCTCTGTTTCAATAAATAATCGCATGATAAAAAATATACTTTATTCGCGAAAAATAAATAAATAAAAAACAACTCTTTATATTATTAAATAAATAAAAAAAAAGCATATATTTCTCACTTTATGTGCAACAGATGGCAGCACATATGCTAATATTTCACATGAGAGAAAATTTCCTTAATTTGCAATCATTCTATTAAATTTTGTACGCATTTAAATTATACCACAATTTTTCCTTAAAAAATATTAGTGAAAACCATTCGCGAAAAATCGTATATTTTACATAATTAAAAATACTGTCTAAATATGTTCAAGCAGATTAAAAAATCTGTTTGAACATACATAAGAAATTCTCTTTTGAGAATTTCACAGAAAAAAAGTAACTCTTTAGCAGAGTTCCAAAGATTAAATAAAAAAGAAATTTAATATATGTTCACATAGAAAAAAAAAAATGTTTGAACATATAACAGTAGAAAATCATATATTTCCACTGATTATTTTAATCAAACACCCTTGAACGAAAATTTTTAATCACTCATTTTGTTAAACATAAGAAAAAATTTCTTAATATTTTATCCCAAATTATCATTAAAATAATAATTATGCATATAAAATCTACGAAAACAATTAAAATATTAATTATGCACTAAAAATCCTCACTAATATTAATACATTCATTTCTTAAATCGGAAAATAACTTACATTTAAAATAAATTTCATCGGAAAACGCTACACTAAGTAATTAAAATTTACGCTGTTAACTCATGATGGTCGAGTGGATAGCACGCTGGCTTCCCAATCCGCAGATAGCGGGTTCGATCCTAAGTGACGGTAAGCAACATTTTTGAAAATAAAGGAGTTTAATACTTCCTCAATAGATGTCAGCACCACAGAAAAAATAAGTTTGAGAAAAATCGATAATTAAAGTTCTCTTTAAATAATATTCATTAAATTCTTTATCATCAAAGATAACAACTTCCTTCTAACCTTCCTTATCACAAGGTCATGCGTCACCGGAAGGATGCTGATAAGAGACGGTGCGGCAGCAGCACCACACGCCCCGTGCCGTGCCGCGGTGCCGCTGGGGCAGAACCCGTGTTTTATAACTACTATCGTAACGTCATCTCTCTCTCTCTCTATATATATATATATATATATATAGATAGATGTAGATAGACAGATAGAATAAACTTTTAAATAAACTTATTATTGTCGGAAATTTTAAGAATATTATCTATTTTCTAGGTTCTAAATAAAAATCTCTTTGCACTTGCGCGTTGAATTTGTAATTCATATTCATATAATCTAATTTTATTTGCTGTATTTAACATTTCATTCTCATTGTGTCTCTAATTTCAATGATTTTAGAAACACTTTATAGAAAAAGGGCATATTTTGTTTACCAAATTTAAATATAGTATGCTAACACATCATAGACATTTGATGTAACCAATTTGTACAACATATTTAATACGTTTATATATTCTGTACAAAATTAAATGGATTAAAGTTAAAGGAAAGAAATATACATAAGTTTAAAATGTATGAATTTCTTAAAAATATTTGAAGGAATAACAAAAAAGTAAAGAAAAACAGTTAATTTAAATAAGTATATTTAAAGAAATAAAGTGGCTCATATCATGATTTTTCTCTTATTTTAATTGATTGAGGAATAAAACTTTAAACTATTAAAAGTAAAGATCAGAATTTATAAAAACAGAAACACAGCCATGAGAAGGAGTGGAGAGTGGTACGAAATATTCTACCACATTTCACCAATTCTCGTAAATGACGAAGAAATAGTTTGTGAGTTCTGATCTGATGCTCCAGCACATCTCATAAGTACTCAATAGAGTTGAGATCTGTTAATTAAGAAGGTTAGGTTATCAATTGAGATCCAAAACCTTGTTTCTGTTCCTTAAACTATTGTAACGCCATTTTGGTCTTGGACATAGAGCGTTGTTTTGTCCCATGATTCCCAGCAATATTCGGGAAGGCGGACATAGTGGATATAGCTGATCAAGAGAAATGCTGAAATAGTGTAACACTTTCATGATCTCATGACTACACGGCGACCATTGGTCTCACTCACATCTATAAAAATGCTTCCCACGGAATAATACTGCCACGAGTTTTTTATGTATGCCCAATACTATATGTATTAAAAAATTTGTAACATGGTAAACAAATATACGTATACAGCCAGGGAATTATGAACGGTATGCTTAGACTTCTTTGTATTGTCTTCAAGTGTGAAGTAAGTTGCAGAGAACTCCTTCTTTTGTATTAGCAATCAGTAAATATTTTTATATCCGCATTCCTTGGAGATGTGTACATGAGGTTTTCATGCTAAAAGTCCAACTCCTATCAGCTATTTCACTTTACATCTTCCCCTTTTCATTAGAACAACAAATTGGAAATGTCCAATAAAATTTTGTGATGATTGATACATCTGTTCCTATATCCTAACCAATCGACCATCACAGTCAAAGATTGCAAAAATGTCAAAGCACACTGACATCGCAAAAATGTCAAAATTTCCAAGAGTTTAAAGTTTCTTTAACATCCAACTATTTTTGGCAACAATTTATTTTATTTGCAGATAAATTCCTACTTGTCTTGGAGCCATGTCACTTGATTTCTATATATTCTAAGTACTTTCTGCAGCATCAGGTGATTATAATGTCTTGACTGTTTAGGAAATATCTGAAATATATTTAAATTTTATTGCAATTCGAATCTTTTTAATGAGATTGTGAATAAAAGTTCATTAATATTTCTTGGAAATATGTTTATAAGTATATGATTGTTTGTACTTTATAAATTAACACCAGTTTTCTTAAGAAAAAGAAAAGAAAGACAAGTTCCAAAAGCCAGAAATCATGAGAAAAAATAAATCTGAAATTATTTATTTATTTATTTATTTTTTAAGCATTATATAGGACTTCTATCAAAATAAATGCTTTCCAACAAAACTAAAATATTGCTGAAAATATATCAGATTAAGTATACGCCAAGAATTTTTCTAAAAAAAAAGTTTAAAAAATACTTATTTTTTCTAGTCTGTTTTTATAAAAACATTAGGCAAAAGTAAAATCTTAGATGCTTTTTCAATAGAGGTTCTATTCTTAAAAAAATCAGAATCGTCTGTTGAGTTTGAATCTAGATGGCAATTAAATATTCATTTATTGTAGAACTGACATTCAAAATTAAGGAAAAAAAAATTACAAATATATAATTCTTGAAAATAATCATATGAACAGCATTAAAGTGTAATATAATTTCAAACACATTAAATTAATTTTAAATAATTTCATACACTCATAAGCAAGGACATAATTACGTTTTTCTTATTTTGGTCGTTCTATGGTCCTATTTAACTCACTAGAACTAAGTAAGTTGAGAACTATAGCTTAAAGTAACATAATCGTGGAAAATTACATATTCATGTTTTCCATTTCCTTTGCGCTTCTCCCTTCTTTAATCCTGCCATACCTGTCATTTACAGAATTTTCCAAAAAGAACTTTAAAATTTTAAAGACACATCTTCCATTCCCTAATATTGTTATCTTTATGATGACAATTTTAGACAGACTTCAATATTTTTTCTTATTTTTTCTGTGGATGAAGATGATTGCTCACTATGCGTAACTGAGTGCATCGAACTATAAAAATACGAATCACTTTCGGAAACTGGGTTTTACATATCATAACCATGAGAAATTTTGTGCATTACTCTCAGTTTTCTTTGATAACATACTGAATTTTTTCTTTTATTAACAGTCCCAATATTTGAGCAGAATATGGTAGTTTTTGTAATAGTTTTTCACTGTTATTGAATGTTGATTTCTTAATAAAATCCTTTAATAATCAATTATAATTCCATCATAAAATTCCGTATTTACAGTGTCAGATATGGAAATGACTACTCTAGATTCTATAATTTAGAAACAGAATTACCACCGGGTGCAATTAATAGCTCTCTAATATGTATATCAGTGACCTCATCTCTCCTATAAAAACTATTAAAGATGTCTACTGTGTGCTCTTTGTTGATGATCTTGCCATTTAGACTCCAAAGTAAAGGGCAAAATCCACTATAAAACATAAACTATGTCAAGCACTTGACATCATATTTTCAAAGTGGAGTTTAGAAAGTAATATGATTGTAAATCTGTAAAGAACTGTTGTTCAGTCTTTTTCACTCACGTTATCAGGAACTTTCCCAACTTTAAATACAGAAATGAGGGACATGCCCATATCAACAGGTTTAATTACCTGGGAGTGATTTTTGATAACAAGTTAAACTGAAAACCACACATTGAATCAATGTCAAATCGTTATCTAAACAGAGTTACTTTTTTGAAACATTTAGCGGGATTTTTGTGGGGCCCTGTGAAGATATTTCTAATAGTCCTGAATGTTAGAGCAAGTAGAACTTCTACTAAATTAAATTAAATAAACGCTGATATTACAACTTTAACATCTAAAATAAGGATCTAAAATGTTTACCTTTTGTGCGATACATAAATAAAATTTAATGCAGGACTGGTTTAAATTCCATTAATCTACTACATAACTGTGTATTTTGAGTAAACAGTGATCAAAAAAGTGGTATACCCTTTTTCTAAAATTATGAAAAAGATTTTGACTACTAGTGGCAAACTATATTTTTCAGTATTATTTTCCATCTGGCAAACGCAAAAACTCCTGGAGACTGATGCTGATTACAAATGTTCTTGAAATAGAATGTATTTTTAAAGTTAGTAGAACAGTTTTATATATGTTACACTACTAGGTATTAAAAATATGCTTTATATATAGCGAGTAATAAGGATAAATCCTTATGAAAACAACAGTTGTGTAGAAAAAAGCAACCTTTCATCAAGCAAAAAAAGTAGGCACGAGTGCAGCATAAAGCTGGTGAAGTAAACACCACTCTTGTTATTGACTCTTTTTGCTTTAAAGACGCTTTAATGATATTAAAAGTTCCGAAGTTGATTAAAATATATACAAGTTACTATTTCACATATAAGGTAGCTCAAAAGGAGATATGGAAATTTTTTCTTTAGATTGGATATAATAATACAAATTCAGTCTAAAAGTTTATGTGCTTCTTAATAAATGTTTATAAGATAAATATTTCATTTTTTATAAGCAACCATTTATTGGTACAATACAATTATATTCATAAAATGGATCTTTCGCTGAATACTTAAATCCTAATATCAGTTTTTACGAGAGATGTATTTTTAAAGCAAATTTTAATATATTAACACTATGTAGAACATAACGTCTGAATTCTAGTACTAACAAGTATTAGATGCATTAATTAATAAATTATATTTATACGTGTTATATAAATGTTTATGTGTGTAAAAAAAAGCATATCTAAAATTATCTTATAATAAACAATGTAAACTTCCAAAAATTTTCATAATTCTCCAAATTCAAGTAATGAATAGGTGCAAGGAACATTATCAAATACAATTTTTAATTTTAATCACTAAAAATAAGACAATTTCATACCGTCAATCAAACAGCGACGAAACAATTAAAGTTGTTCATTAAAATCAATCAAGTTGTTTTAAGTCGTAATTACGGAAAATTAAACAATTTTATCAGTCTTTGCATAATGTTAATATCTCTATATATAAATATATATATTACACTTTTATTAAAGTAGCCTCGACTCTGCTATACATTGCTACGTATAAGGATTTTTATTTTATTTTTTTCGTTTTTCACAAAGTTACACTTTACATATTTGTGTGGCTGAGAGGTAACACCTTTTCCTGCTATTCCGTGGACTCTGGTTCGATACTGACTGTTAGGATCAGAGAATTTTGGTTAATGCGAGATTTTTTTACAGTGTGTCTTACCCAAAAAAATGTGTTGTATATGAATATTTTCTGTGTTGTTGTATTTTTGTCAACGCATTTTTTTTTTATAGCATACGATTATTTTTTGGCTATTTTGCTGCCAGGAATTTCCTGTAATATAACAGGATTTTTTACATTGTGAACATAAATAAAAAGTACTTCTTTTGGAAGTATTCAGTCAAAATAATTAATCAGTATAACTCTGTTTGTAATCCTTAGTAATCATAAAGATATTTTCTTTTTCGTGTATGTGCGTGTGTACGGATTGCCCTGCATGTGCATGTGCATACATATTTTTCTTGAAAATGAATTTTTGTAACAACAGTTTTCAGTGATTGGTAATAAAATTATTTGGAAGAGAAAGCTAAATGTGCTGCTTCAAGTTCTGCTTTTAAAAAATGGTGAAATCAAATATACATTTTACTAGCTCCAGAATTTGATAATTCTTGCAGTATCACTTCTCTTTAATAATGCTATTGTAGAGGGAAGAATATCTTGGAAAAAATGGTAAAATGTTCACAGTAGAAAGTTTTTAATTGCAGTTTTCTTTTAAGTGAGAATTGAAGGTTTAAAATGTCAATCTTAAACATCCTGACGCTCTGAATTTGAAATACTGGTACTTTTAGGAATTCGAGAAAAGATAGCAAAATTTATAAGTTACTTTAAATAGCATTTTTAATAAAGCATGATTTATTAAAAATAACTAATTTTGTTAGCTGCGAGTTCACAAAGTTTTGAGTGTCCTGGGCCCCAGGCATGTAGACAACGTCCCTGCATATGGGGAAAACCTATTTTATATTTTGTCCAGTTGTTATTACTGTTGCTGAATGATAACTTCTTTTTGTTGGCCTGGTCAATGAAACTAAGTATTTGTTCCGGAAACTATAATCCGGAATGTGCTTACTAGTCAGCAGAACAAAAGAGCTCTTTGCCGACTTCGAGACTTCATTCCATGAAAATTTTTCTTTCTTTTTCTCTTCCTTTTTTATTTTTTCCTCCTGTATATATAAGATAAAAATATTGTAAAAATTTTGAACTACTTTTTACAATGGATTGTTCATATTTCAGGATGTCCCAAATAATGTCGCTCTGTGTGTTACTTTAATCTTATGAACGTTGTAACTAGGTATCTGCGCTGCACCCCTACAACTTGCCATCAATGCCGAGATTTGTAGTTCATCTCACCGCGAGTTCTTTTTGCGATAGGATGAATAATACAGTGGAAGTGAAACATCAGGAGAAATCACCTCTTCGGAATTGAATTTGGGGTGCCACTCTACAGTCACTTTTCGTTCACTGAGATTCACGTGACCTGCAATTACGGCTTAAAATGCATGCTGAACAACTAAGAAGATCCATGGTTGAATTGCGATTCGAATCCTGCATTGAGAAATGACGATCAGAGCGCTCATCTAACCACTCCGCTACCAGATGGGCGATTACTCCTTCGGAGCACTCACTCGATACATAACTGTAATTTAATTACATAACATTTGATTACAATGACGATTTTCACTCATATAATTTACTCATAAATTCGTGTGTAATACGTTCGTGTGAAACCTCTTGAAGAATATTTTATATAAAACGAAATTTATATATTCATTTAGGTTTATTTTCGTGTATTCTTGATTAATAATGGTACAAGATAAAATAATCATTTATTTATGAGACCAGACAAAATAGTTTAAATATATGTGGAAAGCAGGATTTCAATAGTAATAAAAAAGATGAATTTTTAATTGAGAACAGTGCTGGATACACATATTAAAACTCACAGCAGATTTGCTGCTACTCTTTACATTCAAATCTTTAGAACAACCACTATTTTTAATTATTTTCATCTCGCTCTCTTCTTTAAAGCGAGCGCTTGTGATTGTAGAACTAGAATGTTGTGGCCACCACATGACTTTCTTCTATATTTTCCTATGCAAATTCACTCAGTAAAAATAATTTATTAAAATCATTATTTAATAAAATTATCTTTCATGATAATGCAGTATGATTTCCATATTAGAGAAGTGTATAACACTAAATATCCAAAAACGTTCATTTTATTCTCGGTATTATATATATATATTTTTTTTTTTTTTTTTTTTTTTTTGTTAAAAATGAAAAAAAAAAAAAAAAAAAAAAAATCGATATCTTTATTTTAAATTATCGAATATCGATGGTTCAATCATTCACTTCTCCCCCAGAGGTTGGAGGTGATGCTCCTACATTTACAAAAAAAATTTTCCCAGTTGACTATCTATATTATAAATAATTCTTGTAAATTTCATGATTATTAAAAAATAATTCTATTAATGCACATTTATACAAACTTTTGTCCTACATCATCTTGTTAAAATTTAGGAAAAGCGGGATGGCAACGCAACCTGCCAGACAATTTTTACTAAAAGTTGATAGACACTAATTTATGTCAAGGTGTAACTACACATCAATTTGTATGAAATTCTGTGCAGTAGTTCCTGAGATGCAGTTGCCACAAAATTTTGTCACACACACGCACACACAGAGAGACAGACAGACAGACATTTTCTAAAAACGGTCAAATCATGTTTTACAGCTCTCAAAACGTGTAAATCCATCAAAAATCCGTGGTCGAAAATTTTTACGAATCCAATACTTTCTTCTATTGAATATAGAAGAAAGTTAAGAAAGGTCATAGTTACGTTAAAAGGAAATTCAGGAGTTTGTGCTTGTGTCCATCTACTCCAACATATATCTATGCGAAAAAAAAAATTTTTTTAATAAATTTTAATGTTACTATGTTGTTTTGCATCACATATAACAAAGTTTATACACTTTTTTTTAATTATGCTTCTTATTTAAAAAAGAGGTTTTTTGTTTAAAATTGTAAACACAGCATTTTATTTATTTACAGAATTACATAATGTTCTTCAAACAGTAAATTCCAAAAGTGTATTTTCTCCTCTGTTACGTTCTTTTCAATAGAATTATATTTTAATATACTATAAGAAATCAAAGCGTTTTGAGAAACCTTAAAAAATATATACATGATAGAATTTTTATTGAATCTTTTTA
>OZ005655.1:125208969-125313469 GCA_963930645.1 Salticus scenicus | reverse complement strand
TGTAAAATCCAATAAAAATAGAATAAATTAAATTTCGCCGTAAACATATCTTAGAATACGTTTGTACCATGATCTAATAACACCTCTCCCATTCCATAATAACTACGGTTAATGGGAAGGCCTTAAACTTTCCAAAATACAGTTCCCGCGGCTTATTAAAATCACATTCGTTCTGAGCGAAAGTGATTTTATTAAGCGGCTGATTTTTATATCCGACGAACTTTCCATCACTTAAGGAAAATGTATTACTTCCCTGTATTTGAAAAGAAGCTTCAAAATGTAATGAATAATGGAATTAGTAAACAATATTAATTAATTTTTGATAGATAATTAATTAATTGTTTCTTCGATATAAGTAAATTACACGCATTCTAAGTTCCTCTGCACTTTCTTTTGAGGAAAATCATCATTACTTTACCAAAAGTTCACGCTGTTCTTACAAATTTAAAATCTTTCCGTTTAAACCTCAAGAATTATAGTAATTTCAAAATAAGAACTGGAAACTGCTTTTTAATAATTAGAAATTTAAAAAAGAAATATCATGTTAAATCAAATTTGTAACGTATTACTGCGTTTTGAAGAATGTTTTCCTTGAAATTGTTGCGGAGAAAAATTATGGGGCGTGTTTAATTTGTAACTGGGCTGCAAGTGTAAAACCTTCGACAATGAGCGATAACGGAGTTGTTGTGCTTTAATTTCTTTTTCTATTAAAAAAAAAAAAAATCACAATGTGAATAAAAAAAATAATATATATATATATATATATATATGTATATATATATATATAGGAGACATATTATTGTAACAATCACTGCTATTGTACATCACAAGTCGGATCGTACACTACGCAGCAAAAGTATCCGAGCACTAGCAATAATCCCCGTCTGAAAAAAGTACATTTAACACTGCTTTGTTAAATAAATCCTTGTCGAATCATGTTGTTAGACAGACTAAGAGCATGAATCAACAAGGATTTATTTAACAAAGCAGTATTAAGTGTACCTTTTTAAGACGGGGTTTATTGTTAATGCTCGGATACTTTTGCTGCGGAGTGTACAATCCGACTTGTGATCTACGATAGCTGCGATTGTTACAATAGTATGCCTCCCTATATTGTGCATAAATGATGTTTTTGCCTGCTGAGGAGATATTTTTGAGTTTATTAACCGGCAATGCTTATTTTATTAAGCGGCGGCTTTATAAGTAGTTTGTATTGATTTGATTCCGGTCCTGACAATTTGATCAGATTAAGCGGCTGATTTTATTAACCAGTGAATTTATCAAACGGCGGTTACTGTATATCAAACGTAAATTTCTCATCTAATAAAAATTGCAGTTTTTTGATATTTTTGTGACATGTATTTGATATTAAAGCAATATTTAATGCAATTTCCGTAACATTGTAAAATGGTCGTCGGTTTAAAAGCAAAAAAAAAAAAAAAAAAAAAAAAGTTTTCATCATAAAAAAAAAATAAATAAAAAAAAATAAAAAATAAATAAATAAAAATAAATAATAATAATAATAATAATAATAATAATAATAATAATTGCTCAGGCTATTAAGAGGTTGAAAGGCTGCATGAACATAACAAAGGAAATTTGAATTGAATTTCAGATCAGATAGACATATTTTAAAGAACTTAATAACAGAATCAAAAGGAAACGGTTTTCGTTACTGTACGTACAGCAATTTAGGTAAAGGTTATAAATTTCGAAATATCAAATGTTTAGAAGCATTTGAATGTTTATTACACACCTTCCAGGATTTCTATCGTTACAAAATTTTACATGGAATGCTAGTTTTGCTCATTCGTTGGATACTTAAATATATTCTCCAACAAAAAAAAAAAAAACTAATATATATGAATGTGACACTAATATATATGAGACTAATATATGCGTGATGTAGGTAATACTTTTTTGGTTTAAGGATATAAAAAAGCACTAGCAAACCCGTGCGAGAATTTCGCACTTTATTTCTTTTATTTCTTTACCTTTAAAATTTGAAACTTATAAATATTATACTAATTTCACCCCTTAATTAAAATTTTAATTTACCAGAAGGAAAATTATTATTAGAGCCAAATTAATATTGTGCATAGTGAAACCAAAATCATTCAAAGTAAGGTTTCAAAATAAAATTCATGGTTGCCGACCCAGGTTTCATACTTCCGCAAGAAGTACAGTTTTAGTATAGGACCCTCAAGGCTCCTGTTAAAATTTTGTCGCTATATTGGCGATGATATTTTATTTGTTTTGGCATAATTTTTTGCTTAAAAAAACTAATTCCTATTTTGTTTATAATTTTTATGATTGCGTTTTTTAGTCAATTTATAGCAATAATTCATATTCTGTATATATCTTTAAAGTATTGCTAGGTTTAAAATGACGTTTGCAAAGATTCTGAAGAAGCAACTTTTAAAAATACATTTTTCCATAAAATGGTTTCATAAAACAAATGTTATATTTTCTTATTAGATCATTAAGATGAGACCACGTGCTTAAATATTATCCATTTATGAATATTATTTTTTTTATCCTTGCGTATTTTATTAATTACATCACTATCGTATCATTTTGACAAAATGTAATCGTGATTGGTCCATGTTAGAGAAATATTATATAGATGATGAACAAAATATCTTTCGAAATGAATATAGAATGTAATTGTTAACCGATATACTCTATACTATGGGAAAAATTGATATTTAATATTAATAAGTGGGTTCTGGGGCATAATCAACAAAAGTAAACATATATTCTTATTTAACATATATGTAATCTTTTGCATATTGAAACGGATAAAGATTAGAAAAATTTTCTCACAGAGCAGATGTGTTATGTTTTCAGAATATTATTTACAAAGATTGAAAAAACATTCTCAAAAAAGTCGTTTTGTACTTCTCATGGTTGTTCTTAAATAGTTTGTTACCATTTTTTCTTTTTGCAATATGTAAACAGTTTAGTATTTTTGTTTTGTTTGAAGCATTTCACCAACATTAGAAGTAAAACTCTTACATGCTTCTACATTCATTGCATTTAAGACATTTCCAGACGAAAAAAAGAAAACTGACTATTTGATGGAACAATAATTACGTGCATGATCGATCATCTAGGAATAATCTGAGGGCGTAATGTTCTTTTAAATAATATAATATTTCGGTTTTAGCTGTATTAACAAAAAGAGTTAGCAGAATTATGGAGTTTTAGTTTATTTTTTGAGAAGTTGAATGTTTATCATTAAGTTATTCGACCCAAAGTTCAAGCAATAATCAGCATTAAGTTTTCAGAGTAAAGAGGAATATTCTAGAAGGGAAAGGTTTTTAATGTATTGTTTCTGGAATACAACAAATACGAGGTATAATTAGGGATAATGGATTCCTGTATGACTATGTAAAAAATAATTATGGTTACATGCGTTTAGATGTTTATTTTTACTGTACCAGAGTATGTATTTGCCTTTTAAGTTTTCTTCTCAACCAGTTCGCTTAATAAATGGAAATTTTAACAAGAATTGAAAGAAAAATCACGAATGGTAATTTTGCACAGAACTCGTACTACTATTTACAAGAATAAATCTATATGTTATTTCTAAGATTTATTAACAAGAAATATATTCTTCATTAATAGTGTGTTTTGCGTCAAATTATCATCCTTGAAATTGTGAAATTTTTTGTAGAGTACATCTTAATTAATATTAACGTTAATTGAAGTTCGATTTCAAGATGGAAAAATCGACCTTTCTGGCATTTTATAAGGGTAAATTACTTTAAATAGTTATTAAATTTTAGCTTGCTTCAGAATAAAAACTGCTTACAATCATTTTATTTTACGTATTAAATAATATTTTATTCTTAATTACATATTAACTAATATTTTATTCAGTGATAGCCAAAGTATCATTCTTTTAACTTCGATTTTTTTATTACATATTAGCACAAGTGTTGAAAGATTACCAAATACACTACTGGCCAAAAATATTAAAATGCATAAAATTTCGCGATTCTGTAATACGTGGAGGTATTTTAAAAATGCACACACACTCCCAGATTCATGAAAGTTTTCACTATCAGGATATTGCCTTACATATTTATTAAGGTGTTGCATATGGGTACGGTAGGCCAAGGTTACGCTTGCTTCAAACCATAAGCAAGTAAAACCACGAAACAGAAAATTTTCAATATTTTTTTATTTAAGTTGCACATTGTTAAATTGTAAAATTCCCATACATTTCAGAAATCGTAGTTTATACCTAAAAATTTTCAGAAGTGTAAATGTAATAACAACTGAGCAAAATGATGTGAAATTCGAACATGACAAAATATTGTTACATGTACCGAACATAATTCTATGAGATATTCCATTCAGTATATAAAAACACATATTAATTAATGTTGTTAAAAATTATAAATATATCTTTTCGATATATATCTAATTTTGTTAAATACGCATTTGCATGCATGCATCTGTTCATTTGTTTTCGGGAACAAGGTCATGAATCTCTATTTTCTTAAGCAAATTATAGCATAATTTGTTACTCTTGCTAAAGAAAGTCAGTGGAGTATAAAATCAATAGTTTTAATGCATCATTTCTGGAAAGTTGTTGTGTTTCATCTTTGAGGATATTATCTTTACAACACTCTGTAACCCCGTAAAATGGACAATCAGATAGACAGAGGTTTAAAAAAAAAAAAGAACTTTCTTTGTATATTGAATCCATATACATCAGCCAATACTTATACAGATTTTATAAGTATTGGTCATCTTCTGATGTATGTGATGTGAATATATAGCCACTGCGCATCTAAAAATATCCTAAAGTTGGTGGAGAGACCTACTCAATACCGCTAGAAAAAGATCAAAATGTTCTCCAAAGTTACTTAAGATAACTTTATATAAAATAAATCAAAATGATTATGTTTAAGCCTATTAAAGCCTCAATTTTATCTCTCTTAAATTTTAACTGGGGGCCAAAATTGTCTTCAAGAATGCAAATGCAAATGTAAAATAAACATAAATTATTGTATTTTCTGACCATAAGTCTTGCAAATAATGTTTCATATTAGTATCACTGTTTATTTTTATTTAAGAAAATGGAATTTATATTATCTTTTTCATACAATCAAGATACTCAGTTTTGGCCCGATCGATGCAACGCGGGCCAGGCTCATGATAATCAGCTTTGGTCCGAATATCTAACCACGAGTTTCACACGTGGTTTTAGTTTAATAAAACAAAAACATATAGATAAGTTGTGTTTCGAATATTTAATCAACTATTTCAATTTGTTTTGTTTTGGCATAAAAGCATTGACATATGCAGTAAATATATGTAAACAAAATATGCGTTTGTAAGCAAGATTTGTCCATCATTTTATATTTTTCGACCACTTAATATTCTCTAGACGTGATTTCAAACCCTTAAATTTTCATTGCTTTCATAAAGCTTAATTATCATAAATGATTGTATTTGATTGATGGAAGTTACAAATTGCAGAATGAAGATTTCTACAAGAAAAAAAAAAAAAAAAAAAAAAAAAAAAAAAACGGCAAGCTTCTTGTTTTAAAAGCTCATAAATATAATGGTGTAGAATTAAGCATGATAAAAATGTTGTTATAACAGCACAATTGATACAAAACTTTCAATAAACATCTTAAAATATAATAACTGGCAACGGTTGTTTCGGGTCGAAAGAACATTCGGTCCTTCGTCAGGCGAATAAAGTAGGCACGAGTGTTGCAAACAGTACTGCTGCTTGCAACGCATACGCGCTGCCGCTTTGTTTACAGTACTCGTGCCTACTCTATTCGCCTGATAAAGTGTCGTGTTTTCTTTCGACCTGAAACAAGTTCTTATATTTTATGACGTTTATTCAAAGATTTGTACGAATTATTTTTAAACGCTTTCTTCTAACGGCATATAACAGCGCTTTCTTCTAATGGCATAATTGTCAGCTGATGCTGGTTACATCGACCCCTGAAATCTATTTTGTTTCTAGGTATTTCGACACCGTTATTTATTACTTTTTGTCTAGACAGACAGACTATTTGAATTCATACTCATTTTTATACATAGCTGGAAAGTGTTGAAATCCATAATACAATACAATTTAAGCAATTTTCAAATTCAAACCTTAATATATCTGAATATTTGAATATTACCCAGTAAATTTATCGCTAAGTATACCTTATTTTTATTTTTATTTTTTTTTTTTTTTAATATATTTTTTTTTTTTTACCATATAAAAAATAAATATTAATTTTATTATTGTTTGTGCACTACAAAGTTTTTAAATATGATTTATAAAAACGCCTCTAATAGAATGCAATGCATTCTTTTGGATATCCCTGTACACAAACCAGTTGTGCTATTTCTATCATTTTAAATAGGGAGCATTACAAATGAATTAGAATAAAGTATAATAGTTTGAAGAAATTTTGAAATTATTTACGGACGTTAGATCGTGGACACAAGGACAGTCAGACAGAGAGAAACACAGGTAGACTAATTGAATTCATGCGTAATCATGCTTAAGCATTATTAGAAAGTGTTTAACATGTTTTATAAAAAATAAAATGCAATTCCAGCAATTTTCAATTACAGCCATTAATGTATCTGAATATTTTTGTGTGCCCCTGTACATTTTAATACGAGTCATGTCATGATATTGTTTATAGAAATAACTGTCATAAATCGCAAGGCTTTGGAATTCTTTCGGATATCTCTGCATATAATTTAAAGGTGCTATTCACCCTATTTTTAATTGGGAACATTCCACAGTGAACTTAACTTAAATATATCGGTTTCTTGGAATTCCATGAACATTTACGTTAGCGTTCAGACAGACATGCAAACTGAAGCCATGAACACTTTTCAGTTTTATTGGAAAATGTTAAATAGGTTATAAATCGCTTTTACATTATGTATATTAAAATAAATAAATAAATAAAAAACTTTTGAATTTATATTTTAATATTAACAAGAAACATATATTTGGTTATATTTGGATGAATTTACTTATGCTTAATAGATTCTAAAAAAATTATAAATGCTTTAAGGATGCTCAGAAAAAAAAATAATAATCTGTTGTGTCACTCACCCGACTTTCTCTTACCCTGAAATTTAATACTATAAATACAGGTTGCATATTAAAAGGTAAGGTAATGAGTACTGTTATGTAAACCTGTGTTAAACAATTCAAATTAGGCTTCGGAAGAGTTTTATATGATAATTAGTTCTGTGTGAGGGGGGAGGGGGGCTACCGCCCTCCTCAATCCCCCGTTTCATTAATGCACCTACATTTATATAGAATTTAATTCGATTATTAAAAAATAATTCTGTTTTTAAAAAATAATTTATTAAAATTATTATTTAAAAAAATTATCTTTTATGATAATGCAGACTATTTCCATATTAGAGAAGTAGTATAACACTAAATATTTAAAAAAAAAAAAAAAAAAAAAAAAAAAAAAAAAAAAAAACTTCAATTTATTCTCAATATTACATTACAAAAAATTGTTAAAAATGAAAAAAAATCGATAAATTTATTTTAAATTCAACCATTCGTTTGAAAGGTATTGGCGAGCTCTTTTGAAAGATACCCATCATAAAAATGTACTCCCCTTGAGGGGGGACTTGGGGGGAGGGGAGGCGATGCTCCTACATACTCAAAAATTTTTTTACAATTGACTATCTCTATTACAAAAATATATATATTCGTTTCATTTGGTTTAGTGCAGTCTATAGATGATAAACTCTACTTACCTGCAATTTCCCCCATAGACGTAATGTATTTGAACACTTTTGAGTGTCCCTGTACACGAACTATTTGCTTCATCTCAACGAAAAGCTTACTGTAGCATCCCTATATGATACACATTTAGAATACCGAGTTTGAAATTTCTGCTACTATTTGTTCTTGAGATATGCTGATAACAGACACACAGACAGACACACAGACCATTCGCTAAAAACATGGTTTTCGTATTCAGGGGACCTCAGAACATGGAAATATAACAAAAACACACGTTCGAAAATTTGACCCTAAAACAATACTTTCTCGACCCTATGGGTAAGAGAAAGTAAAAAGGTTAATAGATTTAAACGAACATTAAAAAAAAAAAAAAAATAACTTTAATATTAAGTCAAAACATCGAAATTTAAAAATTACTTTTCTTAATTAATAGATTAATTAAAATTGACTTTAAAAATAAATTATTTTGTCAAAGAATGATAAGAAAATTGAAAATTTAACTAATTTTGAAACTATTTCTAGTATATTGGTTTTTAACTTAAATTGACATAGTTTGCATTTAAACAAATTGTTGTAAAATAATCATATTTTTACTCTCGCTTACCCATATAAAAGTAGAAAAAGTATTGTTTTTAGGTTAAATGTTGAAATTGAGTTTTTGTTTACAGGCTTTAAAGCCCTCTGAATACAAATGGACTCTAACAGTTGGTCTGTGTATGTAGTAATGTGTGACTCTGTCTCAAGAAAGTCCAAAATCGGTGTTCTAAACGTGTATCATATAGGGAAGTTATTTGAAACGTTGTTTTGAACTCCGACAAATATTTATTGTACTGGGACATCCAAGAAATTTCAAATGCATTAAACCTTATAGCCAAAATTTCTGGTGGGTGCAAATCAACATTTTTAGACTGCACTAAACTAATAAATGAACATATATTTTTGCATGTTATAAATGTATGTTTAGTATAGGGTATAGTATAAAAAATAATTCACCATCCGTTTACATGGGCACCCAAAATAATTTGATATATTATGGCTGTATTTGATAATAGTTGGAAGTATATTTTAAACTATGTTATGTGCTTTTGATACTGTGCTAAATTTATATACATTATGTGGGGTGTATATAATTTATAGACAATATATAGAACTACTCAAAATTGAGTAAAACTATTCTTCTCTATTGAATGCGGATGATTGAAATGTTATACTAAATTTTATCATTTCCAGAAAACTATTTAGAAATGAACAAATTTCAGTGCTCATTTTGTTTTTCTTTAGTTACGCATTTGTAGGTCCTTTAAATCACTTTTTAGTGGTTGATAAGTGAATAGGTCTGTTATTAGTTATCTTGACATTAACTGTAGTATCACTCACACAACTTTCTCTTGCTCGACATTTGAATATTATCGAAAAATATTACAGATTAAGGTGTGAGATAAGAATTCCTTTTTATGAATATATTTAAAAAACAACTCAATAAAGATTTAGAAACAGTTTTATTTTATACATACATTTGTGTGAGGCAGGCTACCATCCCTTTCAAAGCATCCTCTTTGAACATAGTTTCTACATTCAGGAAAACATTAAAACTGTTATAAAATTTAAAATTGATTGCGTATTATTTAGACAACATTCATACACACACACCACTACTTGAAACTGACTGCTCTTGATCAAATATTTAAAGTGGCACTCTCATTTGATCTTCAAAGTATATTAGAACTTCTTGCAATTATTTGTTTTTCAGATATGTTGGTAATAGACATAAACACAGAACTGCTAAAAACTTGATTTTAGTATTCATACTTCAAAATGCAAAATTTTTAGCAAAAATGTAGGATAGATGCTCCAGTGATTGGCATGCTCCAGTAATTGACATCTATTCCGAAATAATTAATAAATAAGAAAAATAATAAAATCATATATTTTACATATAAGAATTTTAACATTTTATGTCAAACACTGGAGCATAGGGTGCTAATAACTGGTAAAATGAATAACTAGTAGTGTCAAACACTGGAACATAGGGTGCCAATCACTAATAAAAGGAAAAACTGGCAGTGTCAATTACTGGAACATTGAGTGGGTGTCAAATAAAAATTCATAAAAAAAAAAATAACTGTTATCAAATGTATATATTTTAACATATATGTGGTTCTGAATGCCTTTCATGCCATATGTATTAACTTAAGACTTCTAAAAATATTTTCTGATGACTAGAACATTAAATCAGAGGTTGCTCTAAAAGTGTCAATCACTGGTGCACTTACCCTACCATTGAAAATTGGACTTCAAACAATACTTCGTCAAGCATACAGTCGTGGATGTAATTATCATTCATAAACAGGTTTTCTGGATTTAATAAAATTTAGTAAAGCATTTCCATCAATTACATTTAATGGAAAAGGATTTTGGAAATGTGAATTTTGAAAACGCTTAATTTTGTGTGTCCCTGTCTATTAATTATGTATACACAATACAGTGTACAAATTTAGTATCGTATGAAAAACATATAACACAAACTTGAAATGTGCTTCGAACAATTTCCAAATATAATCCTAATATATGCGAATTCTTTTGTATGACCCTCTAAACGAATCATAGATGCTTTCATATTATATTCTCTTTGAAATAGACTTCTATAAATATAAAAAATATATCTTTGTCTCATTTTGTTTAATGCATTATAACAATGTAAAACTGATCATAATAGAAAATTTGCCCATAGTCGCAATGTATTTGAGATTTCTTGGACATCCCTGTACACTAACAGTTTTTTCCGCTTTAACAAAATGTTTCAAGTAGCAACCCATATAATAAAGTTTTAAAATACCAAATTTGGACTTCTTTATGACTTTTGTTTTTGAGTTATGCTGATAAAATTTCATATACAGAGAGTCTCAGAGACAGGCACATACTCAGAGACTAATCACTAAAAACAGATTTTCCGATTCCGGAAACGTGTAAATAGTAAAACTTAATTTCAAATATTTGACCCCAAACAGTTACTTTCTTTACTTTATATATATTCAATAACTGCAAGAAATTAAAATTATGTATTTTTAAGTTCACTTAAAGGTAGTCCCTGTGAAATTTTGGCCAAGATTGGTAAATTTGAAGGAGTGGTGTCAAAAAACTTTTTCTGAATAATTTGGAATAAGCTTTTAAATTTAATAATGGCCTTAATTTGTTTTATGAACATATGCATTGTATTTAATTGGAGGTTGAGGCGGGTAGCAGTCCCCTCATATATGTCAATAAAAAGCGTTTTTAAAAACCTGTAGTAAATTTATGCATAGTACTTGTTAGCTTACTCCTTAATCTGTAATCTGTATTGTCTGTTAAAATAGGGGTGATTGAGAAAAAATAGAGATAAGGGACTGGATGTTTGCGAAATCTCAACCTGTCGGTCAATTTGTCACCCCTCCAAGTCAGTGGACACGTCCTCGAAGCTAGTTTCGAGAACTCTGGTTGCACTATACACATTCTGCTTCCTTGTCAATTTTCTTCAATTCGTCGAACGCACCAAAAGTTTGAAAATTCAAATGTGGAATTCAGTTTTTTTCTTAACTTTCCTTTAACATTGATTAATTTTAAATATGCAAATTTGTAATTCAAGTTTTGTTATAATAACCTCAAAATTTTGCACAATAATACGGAAAAATAAAACACCTCCTAATAATACTCTTGTGAATGTAAGCAGGTACACCTATTATTTATGCCGTTTTACTCAATTTAATCTGTTTGTCGACAAATCTTCTTAAAAATAATGTACTAATACAGTTCCGTGTTATTTTGATAAACCTTGAAATTTGAAATTAATAGTTTGAAGTATGAGATATTGTAAAATTTTATCACAATATCAATTATATCTGAACTATTTGAAAAGCTGCTTTTTAAAATAAGAGACACTTTAGTAAGCTCTACAGTAAGTGTACTAGTTTTCGGGGCAAACAACCTAAAATTAGTGTAGTTAGATAGGGTTCAGTGTAACCAGTTTTCTATGAGTTTACGAACGCTTTTTAGAACATCTAGTGTTGCTCTAAAGTGTTTATAAACATTTTCTCTCTTTTGTGAGTTTTGTTATTTTAAATTTGTTTATATTTAGATTATTTTTTTTATACTTAGATACATAAGGAAAGTAGTTTAAAAAAATGCTTGTTTAGTAGATTTAAAAAATATATAATTATTGAAAAACAGGTATTAAAAGGTATGCGAAAACACTGTAGTGAAATAATCTTTTAAAAATCATGAAAAACAATTTTGTCTCAAGATAAACATTCTATAACTTTTATAAAAGCAAAGAGCATTAATGTATTTATTTATTTATTTTAAATGTGTAACATCTTTTGCTATATACAATGTGCTTTTTAAAAAAAACTTAGAGTTAAAAAATAAAATACTTTTAAAAGTATTACTTTAAAAGTAATACCCCTATTACTTTTTAAAAGTATTTTAAGTCAAAAAATGAAATTGCTTTAATATAATTGATTTATTTATATATTTCTTAGATTATTAATTTTTCGGTCGATATAGAGTCTCTCTTATAAAATATTTAATATAAGACTGACAATATCTTTACATATTAACGTAAAATAAGCTTTAATATTCAGTAATTTTTAAAAGAAATTTTATGTCCTATCCTTAATCGAATATATAAAAAAATTTCTATTTTTATCAAAATTATATATATTAATACACTGAAAGTTTCCCTCCTTATTTTAGAGATTGTAAATCTGAAAATAATTTTTTTTTTTTTTTTTTTTTTTTTTTTTTTTTTTTTTTAGAGAATTTAAAAATGCATTTTACTTAATTTTAATCGTTTAATTTTTGATAAATATTCTTACTCATTTAAATTTATTGAAAAAAAAAAGGGGGGGGGATAATTTCAAAGCTTGTCTTATTGAACAAAAAAATAAGAAATATTAAACATTCATTGATATTCAGTCCTTTGATATCAAAATCACACCTTATAAAATTAACTTCGAAAAAAAAAATCACATTTTACATGCAACAAATTTAAGTGGGAAGGAATATTTCTTAATAAATAAAATAAAATCTTTTTAGGAAGTATTTTTTAAGAATAAATTAAATATATATTTTTGGGGAATCCGGACATAATATCCCCGGACAAAATATCGCGTTAAAAAAAAATAATATGATCTATTTCAAAATCTGTATTTGTATCACGTGTGTTCACTGGTGGGGGCCAAAGGGACTTATAAATATAAATTAATTAATTAAAATAAATAAATAAATATATCATAGAATGGAATTTCATTATTTTATCAATATTTAATTTTAGTTATTTTATCATTTGCTTTTCAACATTCAAAATACATTTTAAAAATATTGTACATCACTACTGACATCAAAGATAAACACAGTTCACAAACCTAAATTAAAAATTTTAAAATAGAGTAGCACGATTGAATTCATTATGACTAATCTTGATGAAAGATAATAAGCATAGTTTTTAAACACACTGTTAAAAATGGTTTCTCAAAAATGAGCAAAATTGTCTCAAAGTAACTCCAAAACAATGTGTACTTAAATTTTAAAACACATGTACTCATTTTTGAGTATATTGACATGCTCAAAAGTGGGGATATTGGTATTTTTAATGGTCAACCTCATTTTTGTGCATGTCAATATATTTAAAAATGAGTACATGCGGGATTTTCAAATTTAAGTATATATTGTATCGGAACTATTTTGAAGCAAATTTGCTCATTTTTGTGAAACCATTTTTAACAGTGCTTCTTTTAAGTAAAATTTATAACAGTTTTCGTGGTGGGTTTGTCTGTATTTACTAAGATATGTGTTGTCATGAAATTTTATACAACATTATTAATAATTTCCAACTCCTTATTGCTTTCTATTCATTTATGTAGGCGATATTTTGTCTCCAACCCATTTTTATTTTTCCCTCTTAACTTAAATGTAAATACATAAAGAGACTTTTTATGTTTATTAAAATAGAACAAAAATAATAATGTACATATATGTATAATGCCTTCATACATTTAATTAAATAAATTAAATTGCTATTCAAGGTTTCTTAATTTCGAAAGCTTATTTTATTTTAAAGAGTAATGACAAAAGAATTATATATATATATATATATTTATAAATTAATTTAAATTTTAATAAAAAAATATATTTTTAATAAATTAATATATTTTTTAACTATACAAAATCATTAATTTACAAAAGTAAAAATAAATCCTCTACATTGATGTAATTTAAATTTTTGTTTACTTACAAAATATTTAAACAATCTTACAAAATATTACTAAAAGAGAGTTAAATTAAATTAATAAGATAAACTAAATTAACCTATTACATACAAGAAATAGAAATAGACATAATGTTTTGAATAAATACGCAATTTCATACAGAAAACAATGTTATCTTTGCTCGCTTCAGTTTGCACGAACTAAACTGACTTTTCCTTCAGTGCATTTAGTTGAAAAACTAAATGCATTTATTTTAGCTTAAGAACACAGTTTGAAAACGCGCTAAGTGCACTGAGAGACTTTACGAACAGTTACTGCAAAAACTAACTGCACGAGTTGAACGAGTTTTGACTTTACGAACGCGGCCAATGTTCGTACTAATCTATATAATATTTCTCTAACGTGGACCAGTTACAATTCTTTTTTGACGAAACGATTCGATAGTGGTAAAATTAATAAAGTACGCGAGGTTAAAAAAATTATATTTAAAAATGAACAAAAGCACGCGGACTCAGCTCAATGAACTAATAAGAAAAAATGACGACATTTGTATAATGACTTTATTTTATGGAAAAATGTATTTTTAAAAGTTGCTTCTTCAGAATCTTTGTAAGCGTCATTTTAAACGTAGCATTATTTTAAAGATATATACAGAATATAAATCATCATCATAAATTGACTAAAAAACGCATTCATAAGAAGTATAATCAAAGTAGGATTTTTTTTTTTTCTTTTAACAAAAAATTATGCCAAAATAAATAAAATGTCATCGCACTCTTGGTGATAAAAATTTAAATGGAGTCATGGGGGTTCTTTAATAAAACTGTACTGCCTGCGGAAGTATGAAAACCGGGTTGCCAACTATGAATTTTATTTTGAAACTTTTCTTTGAATAATTCTGATTTCACCATTGCACAACATTTATTTGGTTATAATAATAATTTGGCTTCTGGTGAATTAAAATTTTAATAATTAGGTGGTGAAATTGGTATGATATTTATGAATTTCAAATTTTAAAGGTAAATATGAAGAGAAATAAAGTGCGAAAATTTCACACGGGTTTGCTAGTAATAGAATAATATACAATGTATACATACACACACGCATGCATGTATGAATATCTGTAATTAATAAATTTGAATCATATATAGACTTATTCTGTCTGAAAATAAATAATTAATAGCAGTTTAATGACAATGGCATCTTTTATATATCTGTAACCTCGGATGTAAATGACACAATGTCCACACTGTTAAAAATGGTTTCTTGAAAATGAGCTAAATTGTCTCAAAATAGCTCCGAAACAATATATACTTAAATTTGAAAACCCATGTACTCATTTTTGAGTATATTGACATGTGAAACATGGGGATATTTATATTCTTATTGGTCAACCCAATTTTTGAGCATGTCAGTATACTTAAAAATGAGTACATGGGTTTTCAAATTTAAGTATATATTGTTTCGGAGCTATTTTGAGAGAATTTAGCTCATTTTCAAGAAACCATTTTTAACAGTGCATATTCTGAAAGAGTTACCACCATTTCTTTGATGTGCTACAATGAAATAAATTTTTGATGAATAATAAAATAAACATGATTTTAAATTTCACTATCTTATGTCCTTTATAGTAATTGACATTAGTGCTTAATGTCTCTGTATAAATCAAAAATGCACATAAAAGACGTGGTCTGGTCTAACTATATTTTTACAAAATGGAGATGATATCCTTTACCTCCGGAGTACAAGTAGATATATATATTATGTAATATCTTTCATCTCGTTACTACTAATTTAAAAAAAAAAAAAAAAAAATGAAAATTTGTTTTTTGGTTACATGTTTTATATTGTTAATTTAGATGCAAAATGTACTTTTCCACATTTTTTTAGACACAAAAGACTATATGTATTCCAGAAATGCCTGATTTTATTCAGCGTTTAACAATGTAGGTAAAGCATTCTAAATAAAATGGACGCGCCTTTATTTCCTCTAATTCAGACTTCTCAAAATCTATTTTATGGTACTTAAAGTTTTAACTTTTTTATTTATTTAATTTATTTATTTTACTAATCAAATTCGCGAAGTATTGTACCCACTTATAATATTTGTCAATCATCACACTTTTTTTTTTTTTTTTTTTTTTTTTTTTTTTTGCGCGTGTGTAATGAACATTCTTTTTAACATATTCTTTCATTTATGACTTTCAAAAGGGTATAACACATTCCACTATTATTTATTTATTTACTTAAGTTTTAATCCTTACAGGTTACCGGATTCCCTCCCCCTGTCGGTAAAACGAGTTCTAGTTGGTCAAAAATATAGCTATTCTGATTCTCATAATGGCAACAACACTTTTCAAGAGCTATTTCAGTGGTCCTCTCTCATCCTCTACCTGTGTTATCTCTTCTGGAGAAAGGTGAATGTGTCTGCACATCCTGTCCCATTGACGGGATGCGGCAGAGCGTGACAACATGGCACCCAGGATGCGCGCACACAAATAAAAACGACACTCCTCACGTAAGGTGAAAGTAACCCCCTCCCTCTTCCTTTTTCTCTCGGACGGATTATGCGATAGAAGGCACTTCAAAGTGCTCATCCGAATACTTACGTAATGTGGACAAATACCATAAAGATGAGACATAGGTATTTCATGGGGATAGGTGTTTTATTGGGGAACGCTAAAATGAAGTGAGATTTTTTTTTTTTTTTTTTTTTTTTTTTTTTTTTTTTTTTAACTTATAAATATTTAAGCGTGATATCTAACTTTAAAGATATTAACATCGAAAATGATTTTAATCAATATTGTTTGATGTTTAGTTATGGTTGATGATTTCATGTTTTCGCAAAAGAGTATGAAGGTAGAATAGGGTAAACTTGTTCCGCGTTCAGCTCTGGACGGGGTCAATTTATAGTCGTGATTTTTATGATTTTCTTCTTATTAACATGTTTAGAAAATAGAATTACATAAAAATAAAATAAAATAGAATCGTTAAGAATCTTGAATTCCTTCTTCTTTCCATTGTTCATTTCCTTCTATAATGTAATCGGCAGAACTAGTGGCTTTTACCTCAGTTAGTTGGAATGATATAAAGTTTTATTAAATGTGATTATTATTATTATTAATTAGAGTTACCTTCTTTTAATTGAAAATTTCTTTTTTTGAATTAGAGGATACTGCGGTATGAAAACAATAATAATAAGAAGAATGTGCAACAATTTATTATTTTCATGGGATGTTGTTGAATGGGCTTAACATCGAACTATAACTGCGCTATAAGTAATTGACGATGTCTTTGAACTTACCCCTAAGGGTGTTCCTGAGACATGTCATCACAATTTTGATCTTCTGGGCAATTCTCATGTGATGCACGGGACATTGTCTGACCGATTATTAATTCTATAGGGTTTAATATTATATCCAAAAAATAAATAATTGGTGTTTCTGATGCAAATGAAGGTTAACTTCATAAATGTAAAACCATATTTCAAAATAAAAATTATTTTGTCAGAATAAATGAACAAAAACCTAGCGTGATGCACGGGACGCAGACAAATCAATTATTTCTGCACTCATTCAGTCAAAATAATATTTGTCTGAATATACTTGCTGTAAACACATAAAACTACTAATCTGTGTTAATGACACTATGTTGGATATAAAATGTGAAGGAACAGACAATTCTATTATTTTGTTTATTTTTTATAATTATCTAAAAAAAAATATGGGTGTGATGCACGGGACAAATATAATTTGTCAAAACTATAACCAACTTTTTATGTGGTATTTAGCATATTTATATTTCATAACTGTCAATATTAAGTTCATAAATAAAAATTCTAACTTTAGAAAGAAAATATAATAATAAATAGAATGGCATAACACAATTTTTAGGAGGATGTAAACAATTCTGCACTTCACTAGTTCTGTTTTCTCAGTGGAAGAGGTTAACCATAATTTTATTT
Source organism: Salticus scenicus (assembly GCA_963930645.1). Classification (NCBI taxonomy): domain Eukaryota; kingdom Metazoa; phylum Arthropoda; class Arachnida; order Araneae; family Salticidae; genus Salticus; species Salticus scenicus. The sequence continues at coordinate 125,295,510 of OZ005655.1, read as the reverse complement.
AATATAATGATTTTGTATTTCCTAACTGTAAACTAAGTAAACTAATGCTAAAAACTGAGATTATTTATATTGAAGCAAAGGACGTTAAGAGCTGTGTAGATATGGAAAATACCACACCCATCGAAAGCATCATGCAAAAACATGTGATAATTGTTTCTGATGGAGAAGTTCAATTAAAAGAAAATGCATATGACAATTTGAAGACCAAAACAAGTTCCATGCAATTAGATTTAAAGCTTCAACTCAATGTTTGGGTCTTAGCTAAATATGAAAGTGATTGTTATCCTGGCATGATTGTTGACAAAATAAATGAAAATAACTTTAAAATTTCTGTTATGGTAAAAACTGGAAATCAGCATTGGAAATGGCCAGATAAGGCAGATGAACTTATTTATCCAATCGAAGACATTATTAAGCAAATTCCTCCCCCAGAAATTGTAAATTCACGTGGGAACTTCAAATTTGAAAACTTTTTGTGATGCACGGGACATAATATATTAGCAAATAAAGTTAATTAAAATAAAGTTTTGTTAAAAATATTTCTAATGTAGTTTAAATATGGTTCATTTTAAAAGTTCTTAAGAATTTTTCAACAACAGAAATAAAAAAAAAATTTTTGTACACAAATATGTAGCTCTTTTTGCGTGATGCACGGGACATGCATACTTCTTAGTAAAAATTGAATAATTCAAACAGTTTAAAAATTATATAGATATATTTAATTGGTTTTTCTGAATGTTCATTCATTATAATGTTTTCCTATAACACAAAAAACTTAAAATTTTCATTACTAATAATTTAATGAGAATTTGAAATTTCCTCCCAATTTCAGTATTTTTGTCACAATTAGTTTACTAAATTTCAAAAGTTCATAAAAAATTAATTTTTCAATATTTTTTTATATTTTGGCATTTTTTATTTAATACATATGTTCTATTTCAACAACAGTAAAAAGAAAATACAATTTTCAAAAAAAAAATTTTGACATTATTGGTTTCATTTTTCAGAGAATTGCCCTTCTGCGGAAGAGAGCATTTTCATTTGATACTACCTTGAATTGATTAAGCAAAATTCTCTAAAATCTATATTGTACATAAAAAAAAAAAAAAAAAAAAAAAAAAAAACTCTTAAATTAATGTAAAATACTTTATACCGAGAGTTAATATGCATCAGCTTAGATGTGGAAGTACTCTAGTTATATTAAGGTAAAGCTAGAAGAGTTTGCGCACAATTCAACAAAACGTTATAAAAAATCTAAATATTAAATTTTTTGCTAAACTATTGGCGCATAACTTTGAAGTGATCCTTCTTCTATGAATTTTCATTACTATTTTGTTGCTATACTATGATTTAAAGCAACAGATGTAATAAAACCAAAAAAGCTATTTTGCGCAATCTCTCCTTACAGGATACAAGAGACTGCACAAATGGGTAGGAGAGATTGTGCTTAATTTTAACTACAATTAAATTGTTAACAATGATAATTACACTTAAATGACATTGGTATAAGGTTTTTTAAAACAAATATTTTTTTTATTACACGTAGCTATTACAATTTAACAATTAAAAAAAAAAAAAAAAATAATAATAATAATAATAAATAAAAGGATTAAAAATTTTTATTTAAAGAAAATAAATAAATTAAGCAGATAAAAAAACAAGACTAGATAATGAAAAGTAACAATTAGATACTAGATAATATGCTTAACTTAAAATTAATAAAGTTCCTTTTCAGTTTGAATGGCTTCTTGCTTGTTGACCTAATCTGTCGTTGTCTATAATCATTGCACTCGTTGTAATAAATGATGCAACTTTCCATGCAACCACCTGTCACATGTAAAATTTATAAACTAGTCCATGGGAAATCGCTTAATTAAAAAATATTTTGTAATACAACCATTCTACAAGAAATCTTAGAAAGGGTTTTGAAAATTTAAGCAAACGTTTCTGACAACGAGAGAAAAATAACCATGTTTAATCTTAGACAGTTCAAGCAATGAACATGCACATTTAAGTGGGCACTCCGCTATCGATATTGTAGAGCTACTTGGAGTTTCAGAGCACCCATTGTACTCCTTCATGCCGATCCCCTATGTGCGCAATCTCTCCTACCGCGCAATCTCTTCTAGCGTTAATTATAGCAAATGATACTGCTAAGAAAGATTATTTTTCCCCTCCTGCTTATATGAGTATATATGTATATATATACAGTCGAACCTCGTTAACGTGAATTACTTTTAACATGAACTGTTTCCTTAATCTCCTTGAAAATGAAGATTAGTTTAGTTACATGAGAATTAATTACTGATAGCATGAACTACTGACAACATAAACCATTTTACCCCTTAAGATTCACATTAATGAGGTTCGACTATTTATATATTCAGCAATAGCTAACAAACGCTTAAGATTCTATAAAAAATAATGCCAACATTACATGCGTGCATTTGTGTGTTTACTATAAACAGATTTAAACTATTACATGCTTGCGTTTGTGTGTTTTCTATAGACCGATTTAATTTAAACTAAATCAATTTACATTGTAGCGGAATTTCACGGAACTTTATGCAATTACAAAATTTCTCTTTTTACTTAGATATCAAGTACTTTTTACTGAAGGAATTTTGAGTAGTGATTCGACTTTGAACACCTATTTCATAATTGTAATTTAAGACGATTTTCTTCCATTTTCCTTATGAAATTAAACGAAACGAAACGATTCCTATGAACAGTAAGTGCTTTATTGTAAGTAAATACCGTAAATTTTAAAAACACACAAAGAATTGTTTCGGGTCAAAATAACTAAGAATTTCCTTCACCAGTAGTAAAATAATAAGCCCGAGTATAACATGAAATCAGTGTATGCGTATATTAAACGCTATCTTACTTTAAAATATTGAGCCCTGTACAATTTAAAGGCCTTTTGCCTTTATTCATCTTTTACCTGATGAAGAGTCGTGCTTTCCATTCAAAAAAATTGTTACATTTTTTTATTTATTTTATTTAATTTTTCAGTTTTTGTTATTAATTTTTCAATACTAGTTATTCACTGTTATTCTGGGAAAGTTGAAAATCTTTAAAACTGAAATACGCGTTTCAGAAGCAATGTTAAATGAAAGATAACTGTGTAGATATGCGCCATTTTAGAGACAATAGAAAATAGAAAGTTTTTTTTTTTTTTTTTTTTTTTTTTTTTTTCAAAAATTACTTCCAAATATTTAATGCGTAATATTAAAATAAAATTGTCTGCAATAGTAAACAGTACCCCAATATTTTATTTATTCAACCCCACAATTAACAAATTTTGTTCTTAACACACTTTAATGTATAGATAATATGAAATAATAATAAATTGCCAAAAAATAGGATTTATTATTTTTTTATTATTACTTTCAAATTCTTAATGCGTAACACGAAGAAAAATTATTTTTACGCAATTCCTCAATAAGATATTTTTTCATCCAATTAATAACTTTTACCCCTACCAAACTTCCTAAAAATGTATTAAAGTAAATAAAATTACGGTGAATACAGATTATTATTATTATTATTATTATTATTATTTAATACTATTAAATTCTTAATAATGGAATAATGGAAAAAATATGTCTTTGATATTAAGCTATACACCAATTAACCATTTTATCGTGAATTGGAATCATTTGTTTCTGAACACAACTTTCACCCCGCATGACCCTTTGAAACTTATCAATCTTGATTAAATTTTTCAAATAGCAGCCTCAGACCCGCGATTATTTGTTTTAAGTTGCGCTGATTAGAGACATAATACAAAGATCAACCGTTAAAAACCTGACTTTGATGTTCAGGAAACCTTAAAACGCGTAATAATACAAAAAATAAGCGCTGAACATTTAACTTGCAAAAATACTTTATCTACGGTATGGGTATGATGAATTAATTTTTTTTCCTAAGCAATTTTACTCGACTTGGTAAAATATAGGGAAGCACTTCCACCAATTACATTTAAAAGAAACGAAAATTTTTACTTGATCATTGGTAGTCCTGTATGTCGTTTATAAGGCATGTGTGTATGTACCACATTGTGTACATAAATACAGTCCTGTATTAAGACCACACATCACAATTTGAAATGTACTTCCAGCAATTCCCAAGTACAGTTTCATTATATTCTGGTTCTTTTAGGTACCCCTGTAAACGAATGGTGAATGATTTTCATGCCGTATTCTGCACGAAACATACTTTTATGCATATGAAAATATATATCTTCATTTCATTTTGTTTAGTGTGTTTGTTTTTCATTTTGTTTAGTGTTTCATTTCGTTTTGTTTCTAGATGATAAACTGTACCTACCAAGAATTTCCTTCATAGACGTAATGTATATATAAATTTTTTTGGATGTCTCTATACACGAACCATTAGCTCAATCTCAATGACAAGTTTAATGCATTATTCCTATATGTTATAGGTTTAGAAAACGGAGTTTGGATTTCGTGCTGCCACGTGTTCTTGAGATTTGCTGATACCAGACACACATGCATATAGACGAACTGCTAAAAATCTGTTTTTCAGAATCAGGTGACCTCAAAACGTTTAAATATAACAAAAACTCAATTTCAGAAGTTCGACCCAAAAAGAATACTTTTTTTTTTACCGTATATATGGGTGTGTAAGAGAGAATAAAAATTCCTTGGTCCAGTGTCTCTTTTATTACAATTATATCCTCTAATGTTGAAAAGCTTCCATTATCTATGCTTCGGGCACAATTTTAATTTCTGTTATATTATTGATTGTCTGTTAAATTTTTTCAAACATTCAATCAATCATTCTCTGGTTCATTTTCATTTTTAAAATAATTATAACGTGTAAAATAGGAAAATGTTTCATCATTTATGAGTGATGCATTATTTACTTTTGCTATTTTCTTATACTACAATACAGATTCGTCTTTGCAAGTATAAATAAACATGAATTATATTAAGTTTTTCTTTTCGATTTTGCACAGTTATAATTGTATTCCGAATTATTGGAAGTGCTTCATCATCCTACTTTATTTCTTGTCGCCTAGTGAAATAATGGCGTCCCTCTCATAGTAGATTTTAAAAAAAAAAAAAAAAAAAAAAAAAAAAAAAGGCCTAAAAATTGATGTAGGGGTGACTAGGGCACAGTGGACCTAGGGCCACAGTGGACCACCCCTATTTAAATCTTTTAATATTTAACTCTTTTAGTTTATATTGAGACTCATATATGGCAGCATGGTACTACTTGTATACATCCAAAAAACCACATGGTAAATGCTAAAGTTGCCATTTTATACAATTTTTATGTTTTGAGCTGTTCAAAGAAATTTTTCAAGCTTGAAGTTTTTAAAATTTTATCAGGACTTAACTATTGACTACAAATATTGGATAGTTGTTAAGAAAATGTAAGATATTGTTGTTTTTAAATTTATAAAAATTTTTAGAATATTTATAGTCTATATGTAATTTTAATATTATTATTTGTTTTGTCTGGACATGGGGCACAGTGAACCGCCTTCCAGTGTGCCTAAAAGTCCAAATTGTATTTAATACCTTATTTATTTTAGTTAAATTTACATATACAAATATAATGTGACTCAAAATAATTAATAAAAAAAATAATAATCTTAATGTTATAATAAAATAAATTTCTGAAAAAGGAAAATAGTTGAATAGTAGTATAATAATTATGAATATCTAAATTTAATAACTATTTGAATTGTTTAATATTACAAAAATAAATAAAATGATTATGTGATATAATAAATAGTAGGTTATATAAATTTATTGATGTTGTTTCTAGAAATAACATGTAAAAGATAAAAGCAGAATAATTTTAGTTGAACTTATCTCACAAATATAATGTAAAGTATTAATATCTCAAAATAATTAATAAAAATGTTTGAATAGTAATATAATGTTTAATTATATAGTTCATAATTTTTATAACTATATAACATTAATAAACAAATTAAAAATATATCTTATTGTTTTTAGTGATGGCACGAAAAGACAAAGGAAATCTGATATAGGATTCTTCCTCTAATTTGGTTTCTTATTTATTTTGATTTCCTTTAAATTTTGGTAATTTTATTTCATGAAAATGTTCGGATTATGTTATTTAGACTATTACTGCATAAGAAACTTATTTTAAAGAAAAAAAAAAAAAGTGAGTAATTTGTATTAATTGAACATGAACAACAGAGTACTCCGGGTTGTGGAACACTGTACACCGGTGATGGGGCACAGTGGTCCACTTTGTGAGTGCAAACAATTTATTTTTTTATTCGTAATGTATTCAAAGTATTGTTATAAAAAAATTCGGACATGTCAAGAAAGGTTTAAAAAATTTTTGCTAATTTTTTCAAGTACCTTGCTTTTTATTTTTGGTGAAAAAAATTTATAAGTGTAAAAGCGGTCCACTGTGCCCCAGTCTCCCCTAACTATAAAAAAGGGAGAAGTATGCTATTCTCGAATAAAGGCAAATGCGTATGTTATTTATTCACCGGACTATGTAATCTACTGTATCATTATATTGAACATCATAGACCTTTTTAGTAATCTCAAACACTATCCTTCAAGCAACGTTATTAATTCCTGTTTTTAGCTACATTTCAAACATCAAATTATACGTTAATGAAGTATGCAATTTCCCTTTCATGTTCATATGAATTAAGTTAAGTTTTATAACTATTGTAAATTTTAATCAGCTTCCGCTTTAATATAATTTTATTTTCTCATAGAGGGCATGTATTAATTCATTTTTTATGAAATAAATTTTGCCATGGCTTATGATTTCCAAATTAACTGAATTTTTAAAACTTGCGATTTGTTTATTTATACAAATGTGCAGAACGAAATGTTCAAAGTGAAAATTAATCAAGTGATAGATGTTGCCTTGCATATCTTCAAGTATATTGTTATCGACAAGAGTATATATCTGGATTTCAATGAAACAGATTTTGTTGAAGATCCACCTCCAAATTCCCAATACCTGTCTAATTTTGCTTCAACCTATTTGTCTCTGATTGGGAAGTGTGCTCTTTGTCAACTATTTTCATTTTACATTCATCGTGCAAAAAGTATATTTGTTTTCAAAATTATTTGCGTTGGTTAACTTATTGTGCTAGTTATATCCAACAGATGCTATTTATATTAAATGCAAATGTATTTGTAAAGTATATTGAGATAAATAATATTTTTAAGTGTTACTTTGCTATTTTTCATTCGTTGCCGGCTGCTTCTATTCTTTGTCAATTGCACAACTTTGACCGTTATATTTGCTGAGGATTTAGTGTTAATTTATCTGTCACAATTTCATTATTATGTATCTACATTTGGTGGGTGTATATGCCTATTAGGGTTTTGTAGTTTCAAAATAAATATGTACGATTCGCAACATTTAAAAAGTCAACAAATATTCAAAAATGAGCCTTGGCAAGAACTTCTTCTCTCAAAGCTAACTATTACATGGCTGCTATAAGAAAATAAAATTACAATTAAATCGGAGCCGAACAATTGGGTGACGTTCCTTCTTAGGGCATGCCCGAGTTAAACCTTGAATTTATTTTAATTTTAAACCATTATAATTCGGAAAATCGTATGTAAACTAAAAATAAATATTATTTTTAGAAATTTTATTCCAGTGTCGTTTCTTATTTCGAATGCTTTTAAAAATTATTTATGAATAATACTTTTGCTTGAATTACGTGAACATTTTGAGTTAGCGATACTTCAACAGTTTTCTAAAGATTGTGATAAAGAATATAATTTTTAAAAGTTTTTCCTTGCTTCCCCTTTTTAAATTCTAAGTATTTAATAAACCGTGCTTAAAAGTGACCTACATACCATTAAAGTTTGTAACCCCACTATAAAAGTCCTATAAAAAAAGCTCAATAAAATGCGATTTTAAGGTGTGTTTTTCCCCCTCACTCCCTCCTGTAGCGCGCGAGCTAATCCCCGCAATATTTTCTTTCTTTATTTTTTCTCTCTTCTTCTTCTTCTTTTTTTTTTTTTCTTTGTAGTGTAAAAAATAAAGTGAGCCAAGTATGACTGATATTCTTCGAGAGGTTTTATTAGAGAAGTGATACAGTACACACAGATAAATTTACATTCGTACATCGACAATTTAAAAAATAATTCTAATTTCGCAGTAACTACCATCTAACGTGTATCAAATTTAATTCTCAGGGGAAAAAGTGCGACTCAATTAAGTAGATTTTTCAGCTGTTTGGTTGAAAGTAAAACTTTATGTAAAATATATATATATATATATATATATATATATATATATATACATAAAGTATATACATATAGATACATAAAGTATATACATATATATACATAAAGTATATATATATATATTACACAAAATATATACATATATATATTTTACCTATTTAAGTATATATATATGAATCCCATATAAATAAATTAATGATAAATAAATGTGTGTCGGTAAATTTCCATTAAAAAAGCCTCTGAATTCAGTCATTTATTTATTTATGTATTTAGAAATGGATATTTATAAAAAATATGCGCACATACATAGCAACAACAACAAAAGGCTTAGAGTATAATTGAAATACTTTAAGCTAATACTGTAACATTTTGTTACATGATTATCCAAATAAAGAAATTTAAATAACTTAAGATTGCACCTCAGTTTCGATTTTAGAATTATAAAATATAGGGGGGAAATCTGGAGTTACTTCATTCGGTTTTCGGAATATTAATTAATTAACACTTGTTTATGTAAATTACAATAAGGGAAGTCTGAAATCAATCAGCTCAACCGAATAAGACGTTTAACGCTATTTTACTTCAAATAATTTAAGCCCATAGCTCATAATGATAAAGACATTTTATTGTGTCCCTGTAAAAATCTGTAAGTGTTTGATTCATCCCAATCTAAGGAGTTCGGTGACCTACACTATCTACCAATAAGTATTTAGACACTTTCGAATTTAGGCATTTTGTCAAATATCTAAAACAGTTCTTTTGGAATCACCTTGAAACATTGGAAGCGTAAAAAAACACATTAAACCTCATATATTTCAGTAAAAGTTGTGTCTTGAAAAGGAAAAGGGGACGAGTAAAAAATTAAACAAAAATCAAAATGTTTCCGATCATCCTGTAAAACGTACTGCTTCAAATGCATTTTGGCTGTAGTATGTGATTAAGAGAATTTTTTTCGTTATATGTGTAAATTTTTAAGAAGCTATAACATATATTCATGGAAAAATAACGGGTTTTTTTAAGCACTGAAAAAAAAAAAAAAAATCCAGTTTTTTAATTATAACACGTAGGGTATTAAACCCAGGACAAAGATATTAAAAAAAAAAAAAAAAAAAAAAGTCATATTTCATTAGACACAGCATACTGCCATCAGAATGCAAAAATATTATATATCTTACAAAATAGAAGCATTTTTACTGAATAATTTTTATCTACGCATGCGCTAGTTTAAAAAAAAAAATTCATTTGCATAATTCAACAGCCAAATGTATTGAGCAACTTATATAAACCCCCCCCCCCCTAAAAAAAAAAAAAAAAAAAAAAAAAAAAATATATATATATATATATATATATATATATATATATCGTGTAAATTTAAAGAGTTATGAGAGATAGAATGAACAAAATTTCAGTTCTTCAAAAAAAAAAAAAAAAAAAAAAAAAAAGAAGAAGAAGAAGAAGAATATAAGGGGTTTTATCAATATTACTTACAATCAGCGAACACTGTACTGCCATTGGCATTCGTTGAATCAAAATAAAAATATGAGTAAATCCCGTTATAGTTTAGCTTTTATTCTGAAAGAACTGAAATTCAATTCATTCTATCTCTCGCAACTCTTTAAATTTACACAATATTTGTTTCAGGTTTTCATATAAGTTACTCAATACATTTGACTATTAAATTATGCAAATGAAATTTTTTTAAAGCTAGCGCATGCGTAGATAAAAATTATTTAGTAAAAATGCTCATACTTCGTAAGATATTTAACGTTTTTGCATTCTGATTACAGTATGCAGTGTCTAAAGAAATATGCCAAATTTTCTAAAAATATTTTTGCTCTGGGTCTAATACTCTACGTGTTATAATTTTAAAATGGGATTTTTTTTTAATGTTATATTTCCATGAATATATGTGGTAGCATCTTAAAAAATTATTCAGTTAATGAGAAACTTTAATGATTTACATTTACAAAGTGATCCAAAACACTTTGATTTTTCTTTAATTTTTTGATGGTCTCCTTTTCATATTCCGGACCTAACTTTTGCTGAAATATATATGAGATATAACGTGTTCTTTATGCTACCAAAGTTTCAAGATGTTTCCAAAAGAACTTTTCTAAATGTTTGATGAAATGTCTAAATTCAAAAGCGTCCAAATATTTATTGGCAGGTAGTATATAAGATAGATTTAAATTTTAAGCTTAAACGGAAAGGCATTTAGACGCTATTGCATTTTAAAGGATTTCATCCCATAGGCCATAACAATAAAGGATTTTTTGTTGTGTCTCTGTAATAAATCTATAAATACTAGATTCACCAACATCTATACAGTTCGTGCAACAGTGACTGTAATATGTATCTAAATTTTCAGTTCATTCGAATGAGGCACTTAGACGCTATCGCACTTTAAATGATTTGAGCCAATTGGATTTGCTAAAGAACTTTTTTTTTTAATTATTATTATTATTATTCCGGTTAAAAAGAAAAAAAAAACTACGAATTCTAGATGTATCAAAATCGTGTTGCAGTAACCTATAATATTCGTACCAACTTTCAGTTCATTCAGACAAAGCGTTTAGACGTTATCGTGTTACTTATGCACATACACGCGCCTACTACAATGGGTGATCATATTGAGTTGATGAGTCAGTGAGTGATTGAGTGAGTGAGTGTAAGTACTCTTTTATATGTATAGATAAAAAAAAAAAAGAATAATTATGGTAGTTAGAGTGCAGATAGGCAGGCAGACGGACATACAGATGGAGTGACAAAGAGGAACATCGATGTTATAAACATTTTAAAACTCAGTTGGAAAGTGCTAAAAACATGATGAAAGGCGTTTGGAAATGTGTTTTTGAAAAGTAAAGTAGTAGCGAGAAAAATAAACTAACCACTGGTCAACAAGAAACATATTAAGAATTCTTTACAATATAAATACTAAAACGCAGCTATTAAAAATTATGAGTTGAAATGAAAGAGGAACTTTTTGAAATATACAAATTGTACAGTAATGTAAAAAATAAAATAAAAAGTATAAGTAAATAAATATAAAAAAATAAACAATGTCTTTCAACTTGAAATGAATTTTCAATCCAAAATTCTAGAATGAAAAAAAGTTACATATTTATTTTGTTGTGAAATAAAATGTGTCAGTTATAGACACAAGAAGAATAAATAGGTAACTTAACACAAAATATTATTAATGAGAAATAAACAAGAAAGGAAGGAAGAGGAAAGAGACGTATAAACAATGCTTTATCTATTCGCACTGAAACTTGCTATTTTTAAATGCTTTTAGAATAAAAAAAGATTCTCGAATACTGCAAAAAATATTAAACTGTCCTTGAATGAAAAGCATAATTTTGCAATAACTTTTATTTCGCTTAATCTCGGCGTGCTTTGTCAATTCTTAATACACCTATTTGTAATAAGCAATACGCGATATAACTTGGAAAAAATATCTCTGAAAACATTAAAAATATGATTTTTTAATGTATGTTGAAAGAAACCTTGAAGGCAATTGCCATGGTTATTAATGGTTAAATTCACAATACGATCTTATCACAAATGCAACAGTGAAGGACAATCATTTATGAATTCAAGTTCATGAGAAGAAAAAGTTTCATTTATACATTTCTAACGTGAAAAATTTTCGTGACAGTAAGACAATAATTTATTATCTGATTAAATTTTTGCAATTTTAATCTATGATGATTATTGCCAACCTTTTCCTATATATGACAGAACATGTATTGTTTTTAGGTCAAATTTTCAAAAATGTTTTTTTTATTATGATTATACGTTTTGAGGTTCCCTGAATCCTAAAATTCAGGTTTTAGGGCTTGGTTTCTGTCTGTGAGTTTCTCTGTTTGTGTTATGAACATAAATGTAAACAAATATTAGTAGGAAGCCCGAATTCGTTATTTAAAATAGGTATGACATAATAATGACGACTAACTGAAACATTCAACTAAAATCGGATAAATAGTCCATGTACAGAAGCCCAGAAAAAATCTCAAATACATTATCCTTATGAGCGGAATTTATCCTTGGTATATTTTTAACATCTTTAGATTGCATTAAACGTAATGAAATGAACATATATCTACAAAAGCATATTACTTACGGTTTAGGGTTTAAAAAGCATTCACACAAAATTGAGACCTTACAAAATATTTCAATACATTAGGAGCTATAGTTAAAAAAACTGCTTAAAGTACACTTTTAGGGTGCATTACGTATTTTTAAACTGTGCTAATAGTAATTACACTACGTGGTGCGCTTATAATTTATTGTTAATATGCAGGTTTACTTATATTTGGTCGAATAATTTGGTCGGGATGAAAAAAAAAATATATATATATATATATATATATATTGTTTTTTAGTTAAACAAAAGCCATAAAAGGTTTTTTTTTTAAATACAATGTTCCAACGGAAAGTTGTAAAAGGTGGTAATTTCCCTTCCACATACGTATGTCAAATAAAACTTTTACTAAAACATATTTTCAATTATTTTTTATGTACTTTAGAAAATTTCAATATTATTAACATATTATATTATTCAATATTATTACCATATTATATTATTCAATATTATATTATCACAATATTTATTATCTTACACTTAAGCTGTCAGAATTTGTCTTTATAGTAATGCAGGATAACGAATAGTGACTATAAATTTATAATAATAATAATAATAACATATAAGAATGATAGAGAACTAGAACGTTGTTAAAACTTTGCGCTTAAGTAAAAAAAAAAAAAAAAAAAAAAAAAGAAAATCCTTTATTTATTTATTAATTTTAATTTTCAAGTACGTCAATTTGAATAACTTTTAAACTGGTTATTATCATTTATTAGAAAATTTGAATGAACAATAAATTTTAATAAAAAATAATGCCATTCAGTAAAACAAGTACACACGTTATTCGCTCATTTGATCAAATAATATAAAATGTGCTATTTCAAATTACAATTTTTTTTTTTTTAGTTTTTAGCGTTAAATACCATTTATATTTATATTTTCATATATCTTTTAAATAAATAAATGTATAAATAAATAAAATGATTTATGATAGTTCATACTGTTTTTAAAACCTCAAATTTCATGCGTAAGGGGAATGATAAATACTGAAAGTATATACGTATAAAACTATTAGTTAAAAACTTATTAGTTAAAAAATCGATTAGTCTAAAAGAAAACCTATCCATAAATGTCCGCTACCGCACGTTAAAATGCAATTAATTAATTAAAATAAAGGGAAGAAATAATCATAGAAAATAGCATTGGAAAAAAAAACTGCACATTTACAAGTGTAAAAAATAACTAACTAATCATTTATGTTTATTGCAATGTTATGAAGGAAATATTCCATGAAAAGTTTTTGGAATTATTTACAGAGGTTATACGTTTCATGTTTGTAAAAATGCTATGAAAAATTACTGAATATTCCGAATTATCATAACGAAATGCTCCTTGAAATTATTAAATTTTGAAATGAGCAAAAATGTAAGAACTTTCGCGAGTGCCGGCATCTCAGAATTGCGTCACACTCACCTCTGTTTCATCTCTGGAGTAACACAGATGGCTAGGCATAGCCTTTAAGCTCATTTTGTCAGTTTATTGCATAGTTTTCTAGTCTGTGATAAATAGGTTTGATCTTGAACTCGTTTTGTCGCTAGCAGAAGAAAGCATGTGGTATATTGCAGCTTCTGTGAAAAGTTTTGAAATTGTTCATATTTGTGGATTCTAGTCAGAAAAATCATAATACGAATTACAACATTTGCTGCAAGCCGAACATCATGTATGTATTTAGTTCAAGAAAAAATACCTACGTCTGGCACAGTTAATTTTGTCATGTTCGAGCACATCATGTTATGTTCGAGCGATTCTTATTTATATTTTTTGAGGTAAAATTTAAATTCGTTTGGCCATAAATTAAATGTGAACACTGCCATTTTTTTCTGACAGTACTTGTCTCACGTCTTCAGACAGTACTTGTCACGAGTTCAAATGCGCAAAAGAATGACAGTTTTATGCACAAAATATTTCAGTAAATTCAAAACTTGTAATTTTATTAAAATAAAACAAAATAAAATAAGTATTTTCTAGTAGTATAAATAACAACCAAACTGATGTAACTAGAGAAAAAGGGAAGAAAATATCTATGCATCTCCACACACACACACACATATATATATATATATATATATATATATATATATATATTGCTTAACACGTTGAGCGCCCCGCGAATTCCTATGGAAATCCCAGTCAGGCCACGCGCGCTGCTTAGAAGCGCATTTCCTTTAGCGTATTTCGATAAAATTCATTAAAATGCCTTATTGATATGATTCTGTAATAAATAAAAATTAAGTAAATTTTAAATAAATTTTCAGCAATTACTTAAAACAATGTAATTTTTTTAGTTTTATATCATATTTTTTACTGTAAGCCACCGGCGGTTGACGCGGCTGAAGCGGTCTAAACGGAAAGTTCAGTGCCAGCCACCGATGACTGACATGGCATTCAACATGTTAAATACAACGATAAGTCTTGCAAAATTACAAAATATCATATAATCTACTTCCACGTATGTTTTGGAAATATGGGATGGTTTAATTAGGAATTAACTGTTTTTGTAGTTAAATACGATGTCAAGTCGATAAAAAGTCAATACGATAAAAAGTCAAAAGCTTTTAGAACTATCGTTGTAAATATTTATTACCAGATTATAATTAATTAATTTTTTTCTATCACTACAATTTTTTATAACTAAAATTTTATAACAGGCAGTGTAGCTGAACTAAAGGTAGGAGTGCGTGGTGATCTGTTGGCGCGATGTCGAAGTTCGAACAAACAGCGAAAATTAAATTCATGTGCAGATAAGAAGCCGTTCACTATAGTGGTTTTCAAGATTCCGGCGGTGACAAGAATTGCTGGAAGACAATGTGGGAGAACTTCGATCTACAAAAACGAAAGGGGTGGTCTAGTAAGTGAAACAGTTAATAAAATCAGGCCAAATTTATTCATAGATGAGTTGACATAAGTTGTGAATCTTTCGTAGTTCCATTCACACAATCCTATAACTATAAGATAATTTGAGGATGAAACGGATAAGTGCAAAGTTTTTTCCGCCGCTGCTGAACTCGGATAAAATGGAAACTCAGCAGTTGGCTGTAGCCTAATGTTTTGAAAAAAGCACAGATGACCGGGCGTTTTTTGAGACAATTGTTACTGATGATGAGACCCGGGTGTACTCTTACGACCCAGAGACAAAGATGCAGTCATCAGAATGGTACACAAAATCCTATCTTCAGTTCAACCAAACAAATCACATCATGTCAAATCTAAAACTAAAGTGATGCTCAATGCGTTTTTCAACAAGGCGTGGTGCACCAAAAATTTGTACCATTTGCAAAAACTGTTAACGGTCACTTGTACGTGCATGTTTTGAAAGGACTAAGGGAGGCAATCTAAAAAAACATCCCATCAAATGGTAAGGAGTATGATCACTGCATTACATCAATGCTCCTTCCCGCACATCAGTTCTAGTACAGATATGGATTACAGAAAAGCATTTTTCTCCTTCATTAGCTTTATAACTCACTAGATTTAGCGCCATCGAATTTCTGGCTCTTCCCCAAGATCAAAAAGGGCCTCAAAGGTAACCATTTTGACACCGTTAAGGGCACCAGAACCAACACGACGGTTGAACTTTAAAAGATTCAAAAACAGGACATTATTCATCGTTTTCAACAATGGCAGAAGCGGTGGAGCAAATATGTATGTTCTAACAGAGTGTATTTTTAAGGCGATTAAGTAAATATGTACCAGTATTGGTATCGTGGTAACAAAAGAATTACCAAGAAAAGTTACAACGAAATTTCATGAACTTTTTGACTGTCCCTCGTATATCTGAATGCCCTGCGTTTTCATAGTTAAATAAGGTACACGTTTCTTTGTGCAGAATTTGAAAAAAATCTAATTGGCCCAAGCAAAATCTTTTATTTTTACTCTTCTGACATTATAACTTCATTGTATCCCCCTGTAATAATTATTTTGATGTGTTTTGTAGTTTGCAGTACTCTGCCTTGTTATGCATAATTTCTCATGTGTAATTTTGAATTTTAAGCTTATCCAATATATAGCAGAATCTCTTATATCACTGCTTTATATACAAATTATTTCTAATTTAAAATTTCCCAGTGAAACATTTTCAGTTTTATGCTTCAATAGAGCGATTGTAGTTTTAATAGTCACGCGTAAAAAGAAAAAAATCTTTAAATACAATTTTATTAAAATGTTTAAACTGTGTTAAAAAGTGTTTAAAGACTTATTCATTCATTTTTTTTTAAATCTTGATTAAAAAATATAATCGCATTGCCAATGAATTTTTATCCTCCATATCATTTTGTAACTAAGTGATAGTATCACATCAAACTTTTTCAAATATATGTCGAAACAATTATTTTAAAAATATATCATGACAATTTAATCTATGAAATCATGGCATATAGCATGCCCAGATCATGAAAATTTAATATATCATGAGCCTTTTTAGCAGCTTTTTAGCAATTTTCTCCATCATGAACTTTGATAAAAATTTCTTTAATCTCATTTTCAATTTACAAATATTTCATACGAGAAATATTATTTTCAGTCGTCAACACGAATTTCAAATAATATCTCATCTAATTTTAGATTTGAGAAAATTGCCTTTCCTTCCAATGCGATGTATTTTTCTTTCTTTTAACTTTTAATTTTACACCAATATATTTCATTATTATGAAAGTTTTAATTACTTCTTGTTTTCGATATTTTGCAGAACCCATTTTAAACGATTTGCTAACATATTTGTTTGTGTAAATGGCTTGCGCCGTTTTAAGATACCATTTTAAGATCACGTTTAAGAGAGACTTCATCCTTTATCGTTATAGAGAAATTATTTATAAATATATTTCACAAATATTTTTATCTAAACTTATCAAATGCATTTTTACTAAATACTTATCACATAAATGAATCATAATTTAAAAATTTTAAATTAAAACAAAATTATAATTTATTGCGAAAAAAACTTAGGTACTTTCTTTTTTAATCTTTCTTAGAAGAAAAAAATTACAATGTATGTCATTAAATTTAAATTTTACATCGTTAAATTTCCATTTGCCCTCCATCCTCCCCCACTTCCCGTTCACGTATTCGTCCTTGGTTCGCGCCCTTTCGGAAGCAGCATCGAAGTGTGACGAAGTACCTTTCGCAACATTTCGGAAATTGGCGATTTACCTCAAAATCGGGCCATTTTCTCTTTAAAAAAGAGAAAAAGTAAAATCGCCGTAGATCGTTGGGAGGGATGTGAGCTGAATTTTGATGAAAAAACCGAAGGATAATTGTCTGAGGGAAGGGTTTAAGACAGTATACAGGAAATTCAGATTTGAGTACTAGAGTTTATGTTTTCTCAAATACATTTCAGAATTTCGATGACCGGTTGTACACCCCAAGAATGCATAAATGAATTGCGGGATTAGAAGGAGTCGAGGTTGGTTGATTGTTGGGATTGAAATTTAATAATAAACTGTATATTTATGCTTGGCTTGTTGTGGTTAGAAGCAAGAGCGGGAATACCTATCAATGATAAGAAATAGATAGTTAAGGAAATTTTATTGGTACTCTGATTATTATTTTCCTCAAAATATAGTTACCAATAGTTGAATGATTATATTTCAAGAATTAAATTGCGCATAGTATGCAAAAACGGGTTTTCTTTGGACTTTTTTTTACCGTTCCATTATGAAATTTTAATGGAATAGTTTGTAATATAATATATATTTTTTAACAACATTTCGGTTTGAGTTCATAAGTCATAGTTAGGTATTTTTAATTAAAATGAATTATATATTCTCTATATTTAATTAGTACAATAATTCGTTTTGTCTCACGATGTTGTCGAAATAAAAGTTACTATAAATACATACATAAACAGCTCCCTAACTGCACATCTTCTCCCTCAGGACGTCTTAAAGATATCATGTGGATGAAAATACATCCAAAGGACATACACAGAATGTACTTCAGATAAGTGTGCTGTTAATGATGTATTGAATTTTAATAAATTAAAATTCAATAAAGTAAGAAGAAATTTCCAATGTTCATTGCAAAAAAAGAAACTAGTATGATATGGCCACCACATGACTTTCTTCTATATAATTTTACACAAAATTCATTCAATACATATTATTTATTAAATTATTAAATTATTTTCCATTATAAATGCAGACGATTTTTATCTGACAGAGTTATGCATATGACTGAATGCCGAAAGAAAGGCAATTTTTTGCAATTGTCAGAAGAAAGACGATTTTTTTTTTCCTAAGTTTTTTTTTTTTTTCGTTAAAAGATTTAAAAAAAAAATCGATAGCTTTGTTTTAAATTATCACAGACCTATAGTTCAACCATTCGTTTTAAAGGTATTGACGAGATCTTTCCAATGATACCCATATTGAAAATTTACTGCTCCGACATGCACATTTTTTTTCCTGGTTAACAACTAATATTATCAATAATTCATATTAATTTTATAGTCACACGTTTAAAATAACTCTCATTATGTGCATTTATACTAAACTTTGTCCTATACTGCCATGTTAAAAATTTAGAAAAAATGCGATGACAGCGTCACCTGTTGAGCGATTGATCCCCAAATCTAATCAGCACCAGTTTATGTAAGGGTCCAACTAAATACCAAGTTTGGTTAAATTTCGTTCAATGGTTCGTGAGATACAGCGCCTACTAAATTTGTGATACACACACACAGACTGACAGACAGACAGACTGACATACTGACAGACATTTTCTAAAAACAGTCAAATCGTGTTCAGGGCATCCCAAAACGTGCAAATCCATCGAAAACTGGAGTTCGAATATTTCACGAATCCCATACTTTCTCTATATCTACATATAGAAGAAAGTAAAAAATAACGCTTTTCGAAAGATTTAATATTTATTTTACGCGTTTATTTTCATGGTGTGCGTAAAAAAATATATATAGATATTTTTTTCATTGTGTTAATACAAACTTTATAAAAAACATTTTTTTTTTTTCCTTCTAAGAACACGCATGTCTCATTAATCCATGGTTTTCCAATGTCCCTTTTTGAGACGTTACGCTTTTTTTTTTTTTTTTTTAGACATTATTTTGTATGATGCATTCTACCATTCTCCCAAAAATGGGGCGATCTGTAGTAGTACACTTAATTGCTTGGAATTTGTTGTAATCCTTTTGTATTGTTTTCAAAAATTTATAAAATTCAATAATTAATAGAAATTAGTTAAAAATTTTTGGCAAATAATGGGTTACCGGAAATAATTTTTAAACAAAACTGTTTGTCAGTAAGTAAATAACTATATACCGATATAGAAACTTCCTAAGGAATATTGTAACCATGTAGCCACGCAGGTGCAAATCCTAGATCTATTAAGTTAGACTTAGACCTCCTATTCACACGGGGAAAACAAACATAAAGTACAGATAGGTTCTAGAAATATACTTGTAGAATACAAATTCGTACACAGTGAACTGAAATGGGTGCAATTTGATTCTGTACGATGTTATTTAAAACAAATCAAATACAATACATCCCAGGTAATGTAGATAATAGTTTCATAATTTATGTGTGATGTGTCACCTTAAAAATTTTTCAGCCTGAAGCAAACAACACCTTAAAAGCATCTGAACTCTTAAAAAAAAATTAGCAAGGGATTTAGTGTCGCAAATAACTTTAGGAGATAGTTCATTAATCTATTCGTCCGTCTATCATTTCGAAGTCTCGTGAAGTAAAACAAAAAAGTTGAATTATGACAATCTTTCATCTTTTTTCCCCAAGATACTTGTTCTGAGGCTGACTGCGTCACTTTTTTCTTCTTTAACTCCGCCCCATACGCTGATTAATGTAATATTTAAACATTTAGTCACAGGAGGAGGTTTCTAAATAGTCTAATTAAATAAAATAATAATAATTCAGTACATTTTATAGGAAAATATGATTTAGGTGGAATGGATAATTTTTTTTTTTTTTATGGATGTCGAATAAATATGAGTTTTGTGGAATTAACGACCCCGTTTTCAATACAACATAACGAATTCAACATAAATGAAAAAAGTTCATTCATAATATTTTTATGTCACTTCCTTGTTATGACCAGCCTTGCTTAAAAAATAACAAATAAATAAATAAATAAACTGTCATATGATGGTTATGTGTACGAATTATTTGGCCAAATTAAAGGCAATGTTAATAAAAATAATCTGGTATGTTACTCACACAACATTCTCTTACCCTGAAATTTAATACTATAAATACAGGTTGGAGATTAAGAGGTAAGATAACGAGAACTGTTATATAAACATATGTTAAACAATTCAAATTAGGCTTCAGAAGAGTTTTATATGAAAATTAGTTCTGAGTGAGGGGGCTACCGCTCCCCTCAACCCCCCGTTTCATTAATGCACCTACATTTATATAGAATTTAATTCTGTTATTAAAATTAAAAGTTTACTTAAAATTATACAAACAATTTTCACACGCAACATTCATTGAAACTTATCAATTTTGATCAAACTTTTCCAGCAACAAACTTATATTAACTTCAAAATACAACATTTGGATCTCCTAAAATTATTTCATTTTTAAGTTATTCTAAGAGTAGTATAACACTAAATATCCAAAAAAAGTTGAATTTGTTCTCAATATTACATAAAAAAAAGGTTTTTTTTTTTTTTTTTGTTAAAAATGAAAATATCGATAACTTTATTTTAAATTATCGCAGATCGATGGTTCAACGATTTGTTTCAAAGGTATTGGTGAGCTCTTTTGAAAGATACCCAACATGAAAATTTACTCCCCTCGAGGGGGGACTTCCCCCCAGGAGGTCAGGCGAGGCACCTACATACACAATTTTTTTTTCCCAGTTGACTATCTCTGTTACAAAAAATATATATTCGTTTCATTTGTTTTGGTGCAGTCTATAGATGTTAAACTCTACTTACCTGCAATTTCCCCATAGACGTAATGTATTTGAATACTTCTGAGTGTCTCTGTACATGAACGATTTGCTTCATCTCAACGAAATGCTTAGTGTAGCATCCCTATATGATACACATTTAGAATACTGAGTTTGGAATTTCTGCTACTATTTGTTCTTGAGATATGCCGATAACAGACAGACAGACACACAGATAGACAGACAGACACATACACACACAGAGATACACACACACACACAGACCATTCGCTAAAAACATGATTTTCGTATTCAGGGGACCTCAGAATCTGTAAATATAACAAAAACTCACTTTCAAAAGTTTGACCCTAAAACAATACTTTCTCTACCGTAATGGTAAGAGAAAGTAAATAATCTGGTATGTTACTCACACGACTTTCTCTCACCCTGAAATTTAATACTATAAATACAGGTTGGAGATTAAGAGGTAAGATAACGAGTACTGTTATGTAAACCTATGTTAAGCAATTCAAATTAGGTTTCGGAAGATTTTTATATCGTAATTAGCTCTGTGTGAGGGGGGCTACTGCCCCCGTTTCATTAATACCCCTACATTTATATAGTATTTAATTCTGTTATTAAAATTTAAAGTTTATTTAAAATTATACAGACAATTTTCACTCGCAACATTCGTTGAAATTTATCAATCTTGATCAAACTTTTCCAGCAACAAACTTATATTAACTTCAAAATACAACATTTGGATCTCCTAAAATTATTCGTTTTTAAGTTATTCTAAGAGTAGTATAACACTAAATATCCAAAAAAGTTGAATTTGTTTTCAATATTACATTAAAACAAAAAACAAAAAAAAAATGATAAAAATGGAAAAAAAATCGATAACTTTATTTTAAATTATCGCAGATCGACGGTTCAAAAAACCGTTTTAAAGGTATTGGCGAGCTCTTTTGAAAGATACCCATCATGAAAATTTACTCCCCTCGAGGGGGGACGCGAGGCCCCTACATTCACAATATTTTTTTCCCAGTTGACTATCTCTATTACAAAAAATATATATTCGTTTCATTTGGTTTAGTGCAGTCTATAGATGTTAAACTCTACTTACCTGCAGTTTCCCCCATAGACGTAATATGTTTGAATAGTTTTGAAGTTCCCTGTACACGATTCATCTCAACGAAAAGCTTAGTGTAGCATCCCTATATGATCACATTTAGAATACCGAGTTTGGAATTTCTGCTACTATTTGTTCTTGAGATATGCTGATAACAGACACACGCACAGACCATTCGCTAAAAACGTGATTTTCGCATTCAGGGGACCTCATAACATGTAAATATAACAAAAATTCACTTTCGGAAATTGACCCTAAAACAATACCGTAAGGGTAAGAGAAAGTAAAAAGGATAATATCTAAAATGATAACAATAAATAATATTAATATTAACAATAATAAACAATATAATAATGATAAATTTAATAATAACAACAATAAATTACAACATTTGTACTCTCTTAAAAACAATCATAGTAATAAATTTGGCGATAATATTTACGATTACGGAGGTCTCTATAACAAAGGAATATTATTTCTAATTCGATAAAAAAAAATTCTAAACAAATTATATTAAAAATCATTAATAATATGTACTCAGAACAGTAAAATAATACTTTGGATTAGGCCGTAAGTTTATTTTATTGCTTTTTAAAAGCTCTGAATTTCATTTATTTTACCAAAATTTTCATATCTTGACATTGTAAATTAAAATTTTTTCGTGATCAAGAATATTTAACTTACGTGCAAAGTGTGAAAAATTAAACGACGAAACACAATTTTTGTATCAATTTTTTCAAAGATTGGATATTTCAGACCAATCACTAGAACTGAAATACAATCGAACCTCGTTAACATGAATCTCAAGCGGAAAAAAAAAAAAAAAAAAAAAAAATCATGTTATCAGTAGTTCATGCTATCAGTAACAAATCTATATTTTGACGGGGATTATGAAAAAAGTTCTTGTTAAAAGTAATTCACGATAACGAGTTTCGACTGTATAACTTTTAAACTTAATTGTATTACAATTAAATTATATTTCAGCGTAAATTACAAAAAAAGAAAAAAAACTGAATAACTTTGCTTTACTGTAGATTAGTCCATTTGTTTGGATTATAAATAATCAATTGGTTTTTAATTATTTTATTGTTTTTCCCCTTTGAAAAAAAAACAAGAAAGAAAAATCATGCAGTACGCACTAATTAGTGACATTTTCCAAATGTACGTAATTGTTGTATCGAATAACTTTTAATATTATTTCCCTATGTTATCACACAACAGACAGAAGGACTGAAAAATATACAGATAGACTAGTTGATTTTAAAATTACTCTTAGTCATTTTGGAAAAGGTTAAAAAGGGTTAACGCAAATGAAAATGCTGTCATTAGATTATAATTACAGCTTTTAATCTATCTGAATATTTTAGTGTAGCCCTGTAAATCAGAAAGTTAATCATATCATATTCTATACAAAACATTATTTTAGAATATAAACAATACATTTCAAGATTTTTATGATTTTTTCAATAGAAAGACTTTTAAATATAACTTTCAAAAATTCTGTCCTAAATCGTAATGCATTGGCTTTTTTTTTTTTTTTTTTTTGTTTTTTTTTTTTTTTTTTTTTTGTTTGTTGTTGTTGTTATCCCTGTAAACAAACTAGTTGTACAGGACCTATTAATGTCATTTTAAATGGGGAACATTCTATGCGGAAAATATTTATAAAAATAACACTCATAGGACACAATGCTTTCGAATGCTTTTGGGTGTCCCTGTACACAAACCAGAAGAGATATTCACTCAAATTTCAATATGTAACATCCGATAGTGAACTTCAATAAAATATATCAGTTTCGAGAAATTCCATAAATATTTACAGGGGTTAGAGCGCGGGCAGACAGATAGACAGACATATGGATAGATACACAAACTGAAATCATATTTACACTTAAAAATGTTATAAAGTGTTAAAAACGCTTAATGTAAACGAAAGTACAATTCTAGCAATTTTTTATTAATAGCTCTTAATATAAATGGATATTTTTGTGTCCCCCTGTAAATCTAATGCTAATCATGCTACATTCTATGCAAATAATTTTTTTGTGCATTTAAATAACATATTTCAATTTCCTAAAACTTCGTGGAAAGTAAAGTTATTAAAATTTGATTTATATAAATATCTCTGATAGAACGCAATGCTTTGGTATACTTTTGAGTGTCCCTGTATATAAATCGGTGGTGGTATTTCCTCCATTTTATACAGGACACATCCAATAGGGGATTTGAATAACATATTTCAATTTCATTAAGATATGTCTACAGTAAAGGTATGAAAATATGATTTATAGAAATAAATCTCATAGAACACAATGCTTTGAAATACTTTCGGGTGTCCCTGTACACAAATCAGTAGAGGTATAAACTCCATTTTCAATAGGGAACATCCGATAGTGAACTTGAATAACATATATCAGTTTCAAGAAATTCCATAAATATTTACGGGAGTTAGAGCACGGACAGACAGACAGGCAGATACACAAAACTGAAATCATATTCACACTTAAAAAATGTTAGAAAGTGTTAAAAACACTTAACGTAAACGAAAGTACAATTCTAGCAATTTTTTATTAATAGCTCTTAATATAACCGGACATTTTTGTGCCACTCTGTAAATATAATGCTAATCATGCTATATTCTATGCAAAGCATTCTTTTGTGCATATAGATAACATATTTCAATTTCCTAAACCTTCGTGGAAAGTAAAGTTATTAAAATTTAATTTATAGAAATATCTCTCATAGAACGCAATGCTTTGGAATACTTTTGAATTTCCCTGCATATAACCCGATGGTGGTATTTCATCCATTTTATACAGGAAACATCCAATAGTGAACTTGAATAACATATTTCAATTCCATTAAGATATGTCTACAGTAAAGGTATTAAAATATGATTTATAGAAATACCTCTCCTGGAACACAATTCTTTGAAATACTTTCAATGTCCCTGTATACAAACCAGTAGAGGTATAAACTCCATTTTCAATAGGGACCGTCCGATAGTGAACTTGAATAACATATATCAGTTTCAAGAAATTCCATAAATATTTACGGGAGTTAGAGCTCGGACAGACAGACAGACAGACAAACCGATGTCAACCAGTAGAGGTATAAACTCCACTTTCAATAGGGAACGTCCGATAGTGAACTCGAATAACATATTTTAAGTTCATTAAGATCTACACTAAATGTATGAAAATATGGTTTATAGAAATACCTCTTATAGAACACAATGCTTTGAAATACTTTCAGGTGTCCCTGTACACAAACCAGTAGAGATATAAACTCCATTTTCAATAGAGAACGTCGGATAGTGAACTTGAATAACATATTTCAATTTCATTAAGATATATCTACAGTAAAGGTATGAAAATATAGTTTATAGAAATACCTCTCATATAGAACACAATTCTTTGAAATACTTTCAGGTGTCCCTGTATACAAACCAGTAGAGGTATAAACTCCATTTTCAATAGGGACCGTCCGATAGTGAACTTGAATAACATATATCAGTTTCAAGAAATTCCATAAATATTTACGGGAGTTAGAGCTCGGACAGACAGACAGACAGACAAACCGATGTCATAAACACTTTTCAACCTTGTTGGAAAGTGTTAAAAAAGGAAATTCAATGTCAAAACTTTTTTTTTTTTCTGATAAAGGAAACTTTCTATGTAGGACCATGTAGATTTCATAAATTTTTTGAAAACGATCAACATCTTGCGTAGCTATGATTGACACTATAATATTAACTTTCAGATTGGTCTGGTAAAGTATATTTTAAATAATCATATTATTTCTAGCTCAATCTATTATATGGAGACTGCTTTAAGGAGATAAACATGGTGCCTCAATATTTAAAAAAAAAAAAAAAAATCTGGAGTGACCACCACTTGACTTTCCGAACATTAAATGATTAACGGTTATATAAATAAATTAAAGTAAGAGAAATCGTTGAATAAACAAAAAAGAAAACTATAATAGTATATTCGAGTACTTTTCTCTATATGGTATATAAACTATAAGTACTAGATTCACCAAAATCTGTGCACTTCGTTCAACGTTGAGTTATAGCACGTGTATAAATTTTCAGCTCAACAGAATAAGGCGTTTAGACGCTATCGCACTTTAAAACATTTGGGTTCATATAGACCGCAATGATAAAGAATTTTTCTCTGTGTTCCGGTAAAAAAAAAAAAAAAAAAGAAAAAAACTGTATGAGCTAGATTCACTAAAATTTATACAGTTCGTGCGATGATGACTTATAACATGTGTATACATTATCAGCTCAAACGAATAAGGCATTTAGACGCTATTGCACTTAAAAAAATTTGACCCATAGACCGTATAATGATAAAGAATTTTTCTTTGTGTCCCAGTAAAAAAAGATATATGTGTTGATTCACCAAAATCAATAGGGTTTGTCCTACAGTGACCTATAACATACGTACCAACTTTCAGCTTATTTTAAGAAAGAGTTTAGACGCTACCGTGTTCACTCACATATATACACACATACATACACACATGCATACACACATGCATACATACATCATCGTAAAAATAGTAAATATGAACTCAAGGGCTCTCAAAACGTGTAGAAATACCAAAATCTCAAACTTGGATTTTTCACATGATTCCAATAATTTCCTTACATATATATGTTTGAAAAGTTAACAAAAAAAAAAAAAAAAAAAAACACTAAGTTTATGTGTGTTATTTAATTAACCCTATTTGAACATTTTTACTTTCCGAACATTATAGTGAGGAAAGTATTGTAATCATGTCAAAAATCCGAATTTGAGATTTTGATGTTTCTATACGTTTCGAGGTCCCCTGAGTCCGTTTTCACCATTTATACGATGATGTATGTATGTGTGTGTGTATGTATGTGTGTATGTATGTGTGTATGTCTGTGAGTGAAAACACTAGCGTCTAAACGCTTTATTCCAATAAGCTGAAAGTTGGTACGTATATTGTAAGTCACCCTAGTACGAAACCTTTTGATTTTGGTGAATTTAGCACTTAGAATTTTTTTACAGAGACACAAAGAAAAATTCTTTATCATTATGGCCTATGGGACCAAATATTTAAAAGTGCGATAGCATCTAAACGCCTTATTCAATTGAGCTGAAAATTTATATGAATATTATAAATCACTGTTGCACTAACTATAAGCATTTTGGTGAATCTAGCATTTATAGGTTTTTACAGGAACACAATGAATTATTCTTTATCATTATGATCTATGGGCTCAAAGTTCAGCAGCGTTAAATAAAACATCGTATAATATATGGAGAAAAATACTCAAACACTCTATTATGGTTTTCTCTGTTTTGTTTGTTTAACAACTCCTCTCTTTCTTTACTTTATCTACAAAACTGTTAATTACTCAATGTTTGGAAAGTCGAGTGGAGTCACTCCAGATTTTTAATTTTTCAACATGACTGGAAGATGGTTGTAACTTTAGATTTGTCTGCTTTGTTGATAGCTTTCGTTATCTGCATTATCTTTCCATAAATGGCTAGATACTATCGATTTTAGATGTTTTGTCAAATGTTTCGAAAAACTCTTGTCTAATTATCCTGAAACTTTGGGCGTGTTAAAATCAGGTTACATTTCATGTATTTCAGCAAGCATTTTGTCCCCAAAACAAACAAACAACAACAACAAAAAAAAAAAAAAAAAAAAGTAACAAATTAAGGAAAACACAGAATATTTGGGATGACCTGTAAAAACTAATGCAGGAAGTGTTTCCTGGCTGTAGTAGTATGCTATTAAGGGTCTTCTTCTAATTCTTTGAACTCATTTGCATGAGACTAAAACTTATATTCATAGAAATATAAAAATTTCTTTTTAAAAATTTAGAAAAGAAATGCTTTCTCCCTTTGTTTACAATAATAGGTATGGCATGATAGCAAACCCAAGGCAAAATCGTTTTTAGAAAACTTGACATACTACAGTACATTAGACAGAACAGATTGCAATCAGAATATAAAAGTACAAAACTAGAAGGAAATATAAGCATTTTTATTAAATCTTATACTATTAAATGAGCAATATTTGTATATTTCACTGTTCTCGAAAACGGTAGCTCGGACAGTCTTGAGATTTAACACAAAGGTGCTCCCCGAAGGGTCATTGTGCACATCGAAGTCAGATTTTCGAATTTTTGATTAGTTTTTTCTTAATTAATTAAAATGTGAAAATAATAACCTTCGAATTTCTGATAAAAAGCCATTTAAATTTTAACATTTTATCCATAATTTAATTGTTGCCAATTTTTTTTTCGACAAAATAATAATAATTAAAAAAAAAAAAAAAAAAAAAAAAACGTACATTTATTTAAAATGAGGAAAATAAATCCGAAAGATTAGAAAATAAATTAGAAATATCAGTCGCATCGTTACAAATAAGATACCAAATGAAAGGGAGAAGTTTTGTAAATCCGATGCATTAAACAGCTTATCAATCGGATGATTAGTTTTTTCTTAATTAATTAAAATGTGAAAATAATAATCTTCTAATTTCTGATAAATAAGCCATTTAAATTTTAAAATTTTATCCATAATTTAATTGTTGCCAATTTTTTTTCGACAAAATAATAATAATTTTAAAAAAAATGTACATTTATTTAAAATGAGGAAAATAAATCAGAAAGTTTAGAAAATAAATTAGAAATATCAGTCGCATCGTTACAAATAAGATACCAAATGAAAGGGAATTTTTTTGTAAATCCGATGCATTAAACAGCTTATCAATCGGATAATTAGATTTTTTTAAATTAACTAAAGTATGAATTTTAGGTGGCAATAGCAGAAGATTGTATGGAAACCGTTAGGAGAAAAAAAATGAAAAATCTGCTTCACATTCAGTCACATGATTTTTAAGTGGGATTAAAAATTGCAGTTTTCAAATTCTTTTAAATTTTCTCTCACGAACACAAAAATATAATATACAGCCTGTACCCCACAAGACCAACTTGCATTTCAAATTTCATCAATTATTTTGGTTAATAAGCAAAAATTGTTATTATTTTTTTTTCAAATTAAGTTTTATTCTATCTTTGAAAAGATTTATGTGATCATAGATATAATAATATATATAGATCTATCATCCCCATATTATCGTGCAAAGATTTTTGATGCCGAAAAAAAAGCTTTGGAATCAGCCATTAAGTGGTATTGAAGGAAAAAAGGAAAAAAAGAAGAATGAATTTGAAACTATATCTGGAGCTTTTCATTCACCTTTAGTAAATAAATTATTCATGAATTTTATTTGCTAAAACATTCGTTTGTATTCCCGTGTGTATTCACTCGGGGAAAGACTGCCATATTTTGATAAAATCGCCGTCTTTTCCCGAGTGAAAAGGTATCACTTTTTTCTCCCCAATGATCAATCTATATATTATTACTATATCTATGTATGTGATACGATACATTAATAATTTGGGTTTTAAAAGTTTTTTTAAATAGATTATTTAAAATCTATGAACCATATTTTTATTTTATCAATTTCATTAACAGATCCTGCTGGGCGATTTTTTAAATTTTGGTGTTGAAGTACACCGAACGTTTTTCGACAAGAAGTTTAATATAGCAACAGCCATTTTAATCTAAGTAGCGCATCAAATATATAAAAACATAAATGATTTATTTTTACACAAAATTTACAGAACAAATGCAGTTTTAAAGATAGGAAATTTATTTCAACAAGCACTATTTTAAACCTAAAAACCATTAAAAATATAAGCAGAATATAGAGGATTCTTATGTATAAACAAAAAAGAGTCTGATAAAATTATTAGCAAAATAGTCTTCCCCTTTTCATACAAAAAAAAAAAAAAATATCCATCGCTAATATGGCGACAAAAATTCAAAAGCCGCCAATGGAGCGACATAATAAAGTTGTGTAACACGATAATGTTTACCTATTTATTTATTTTTATATATAATAATCACTATGCTAATTTATCATACAAACAAATGAGCCTCTGTGTGTTACTGCACTTGCACGCTGTCGAACAGAAATATTTGAAAAATTCAAATTAATATTTAAATAAATAAATAAAAATATGTTTAATGGGAAATATATATAACCATAAAAAGATTAGTTGTCTAAAATACGGCAGAAATAGCGCTCATAGCATATTGTTACAAGGGATTAAGTCTTATTGTTACAATGGATTAAGTCTAAAATGGTGACAAAAATTCAAAAGCCGCCAAAGAGAACTATATTAAGACTGTACTATCAGGTTTACAACCCATGAATTATATATAAACACAAAAAATTAATTGTCTCATGCGACAGACGTAGCCGGTCACAGCATATTGTAATATTTGGCGTGAAATTGCTGTCATTTAATGGTTGATTGGATAAACAAACTAAACATATGATATAACGTAAAAGCAAATATTATGTTGTCTAAACCCAGTTACATTTGAGTCCAGTCCGAGTTACATGTGAACAACACGTATAGTGTTGTTCACATGTAACTGGGATTCAAATATAAAAGGGAAACTCCAATTTTTTCGATACTATCTATTTCGAAACTGTTATATAATAAGCACCTAAATGGAAGCTCATTGGTAAACTATTGTCGCGGGTAATAGGGACAAATGCCCGAGTTGCAGTGGAAGACCAAATCGCTGCCGAATGCAGCAGGGAACTGGAGCGAGCTTTTGAACAATTTCAGTAATTTATTTTATTTTATTTTTATAAAGCTATATAGAAAAGAGTTTCTTTTAAATTTAGTGGCCAGAGAAGCGGGCAAAGCCTGCTAGTAATTTTTAAATGCGCATGGGCTAAAGTGTTAATGAAATTTCATTTGAAAAATTTATTAGTCAAGTGCATTGAGCTACTTGACTACCCCAAGCAAAAATCGTTAAAATTCAAAAAGTTACTACCGATGGAATGAACTGAATTCCAGTTCCTCTTAAAGTAAAGCAAAACTATATGTTAACTGCAACTGGTCTTAAATTCAGGCATAAAAACATTATTCATGACACATTTCATCCCATTTATAAAACACTGAATTTAAGACACTTAAGTGTCTTAAATTTAACCTGCTGCCTAAGATTTTGCATACTTACGAGTTTCAGATATTTTTTATAACTAAATTGGTATTTCAGATACATTTGAGTCTGGATTTAAAAGCTTCTTTTTATAGTGAAAAGTGAAAAAAAATCTTCTATATATCACCAAAAAGCAGTATCAGTTTGCTAATAGTACCAGTTTAATGATCAGTGTGCATCTCAAACACAGCTTAATATTTATACTTATACCTATGCGTTATTGCAATCATTAATACAATCATCTATCATAGAACTTTAATTAATTTTTTTTTTCAGTAATTTAGGCAAAGCAAAACAAAATCCTAAATTTTGGATTATTATTTACTAAAATGCGTTACAGTGAACAATTTTAGTAAAACACGTTATTAAAATCATCAGTTTTGACACAATTCGTTACAATTTAATAAAATAATTTTTTGAAAATTCGAAAACGTTTTTAAAAATTTCAGTTGTATTTAAACGTTTCAGTTGGAAACGTTTTTAAAAATTTTAAGCTTTATGTTGTGACAGCTTTATTTATTTGTTCATTTATGTATTTATTTAGTAGAGTTCTTGATATAGGATAAGGGCAATGAAGAAATTCATCAAAATCCAAACTAAAGTAAAATTTAAAAAATCGCTGATAAATTTCAACTAAGGAAAATCATTTAATTTTTTTATAAAGTTATTTTCATTTTTTTCCCTTGAGGATATTTTTATAGCATATTCATCTTAATTAGCACTACAACTGTGCTTTTCATAAATATGTTTTAGTATACATTTTCACGGAAATTCTACTAGATGTAACTCAAGGTTCTGTCCAATATTTTTTTTCCTTTTAACTCATCATTTTGATGGTATGTAAATATTAATTATTCAATAATTATATTATAATCTTTTTTTTCAATAAAGCACCTAAGCATATTTCTTCAGATGATCGAATTTTAAATAACAATAGTAATAATTAGAATATATAGTTGTTTTAATTTTCGAAAAATTTCTTTTAACTCAATCATAACATATTTATATAAGCGATAGGGTGAAACAACTTCTAATTGAAATACATTCTGATGTACACTGTAAAATTACTATGAAGTACATAAAGATGAAAGTGTTGCGTCCTTGTGCAACACTTTTATCTTCATATAGTATAATTTATATCATAGTGTACTTCATACACTGTAAAAAATTTTGTGTGTAATATTACACAACAATATTGAGACAGCTTACCATGTAGAGAAATACCACAATCATGAAGAGAAATGTTACCAGCTGTACCTGTGTAACCATTGTATAACGTGCACGATTATACAGTTATAGCTTGTAACATTTCTCTGCATAGTTGTGGCAAGTAGGTTGCCTCAATATTGTTGTGTAATATAGAAAAAATAAAAAATTTACAGTGTAATGTATTTCAATTAGAAGGTGTTGCACCCTTGCGCTCATATAATAAAAAGTCGGTTAAGTCTTTAAAATTGGGGGAAAATTTGCTAAAAACGCTAAATTATGAATCTTTGGGTCCTTAGGGCACAAACACTTACTGAAACAATGTAAAAACTAGTATGTTGTGGCCACCACAAGACTTTCTTCTATATTTTCCTATAAAAATTCACGCAGTAAGAATATTAAAAAAAAAAAAAAAAAAAAAAAAAAAAAAAAAATACGATTTTTTTCAAAGTTTTTTTTTTCGTTAAAAGTAAAAAAATCGATAACTTTGTTTTAAATTACCACATATTTATAGTTCAACCATTCGTTTTAAAGGTATTGACGAGACCTTTCGAAAGATACCGATCTTGAAAATTTACACCCCCCCCCCCCCACACACACACACACCTACTGCCATGTTAAAAGCTTAGAAAAAATACGATCACAGCGTCACCTGTTGAGCGATTGATCCCCAAATCTAATCAGCCTCAGTTTATGGCAGGGGCCAACTAAATACCAAGTCTGGTTAAATTTCGTAAAAAAAAAAAAAAAAAAAAAAAAAATACGATTTTTTTCTAACTTTTCTTTTTGTTAAAAGTAAAAAAAATCGATAACTTTGTTTTAAATTATCACAGATTTATAGTTCAACCATTCGTTTTAAAGGTATTGACGAGACCTTTCGAAAGATACCCATCTTGAAAATTTACTCCCCTCGAGGGGGGACTTCCCCCCCCAGGGGGGGTGGCGAGGTTCCTACGCATACAAAAATTTTTTCCCAGTTGACTATCTCTATTATAAATAATTCTTGTAAATTTCATAATGATTACTAAAAAATAATTCTCTTTATGCACATTTATACAAAATTTTGTCCTATATCACCATGTTAAAAATTTAGAAAAAGCGGGATGGCAACGCAACCTGTAAGACAATTTTTACCAAAAGTTGATAGGCACTAATTTATGTCAAGGTGCAACTACATACCAATTTGTATGAAATTCTGTGCAGTAGTTCTTGAGATACAGTTGCCACAAAATTTTGTCACACACACACACACACACACACAGACAGACAGACAGACAGACAGACATTTTCTAAAAATGGTCAAATCGTGTTCTACAGCTCTCAAAACGTGTAAATTCATCAAAAACCCGAGGTCGAAAATTTTTACGAATCCAATACTTTCTCTATATTACATATAGAAGAAAGTAATAATATTGATGAAAATTTAAAATAAATATGGTCTAAAAAATTTACATGTAAAAAATTCTTAAAAAATTCATACGCGTGACAAATCTGACATTTCTACACTGAAAGTGTTATGTCATATTTCATAACATGTCATATGTCATTTTTGAAATAATTCAGGCCATCTTTTTTATTTATAGTGTCAAATAATGAAATTTTGGAACTTAAAAATTTTCAGGGCCGAAAAACCTTCTCGTACTCTCATCCTTTGTGAAAATAACCGAAATATACAATATATATATATTTTATGCTATATAATACCTCATTATTTCGCTGTCAGTTTCAGGGGGGTTTGTCAATCCTGGCAAATATATTTGTAAAAATTCTCGAGTTTTGTAAAAAAAAAAAAAAAATCCCAATAGGTACAGCGGCACTATCTGTAAAGCAAATGGAACTAAACTAATATTTTTCTCTCTCACATATAATTAAAAAGGTTTTTAAAGATTAAATTTAACTTCGCACATTTTTTTATTACTGTCATTGAAAAATATTTCAAATCACCTACTTTTCTAAAATTAAACAAATAAGGCCTTCCGTGTTGTTTTTCTTACTGAAATGGTTATTTTAAAGTGATCTGTCTGTTATTCCTGCTTGCGTCAACTTTTTGAGCGGTGATTCATAATTCGTTCCGGATTTGCTTTGTTGCCCTTCGAGGTCATTTTGTTAGA
Source organism: Salticus scenicus (assembly GCA_963930645.1). Lineage (NCBI taxonomy): Eukaryota > Metazoa > Arthropoda > Arachnida > Araneae > Salticidae > Salticus > Salticus scenicus. The sequence goes on along the minus strand of OZ005655.1, from coordinate 125,260,741 downwards.
CAGTGATGGAAGAACATTTTCTTGAGTACAAACAACAAGAGACAGAGCCGTGTTGACAAACATCGGTAATGAATCATAGAGTTAAACACGAATCAGGTTCCTTGTATTTCATTACACAAAACAAGAAATTAGTCGAATTAAGAACACATATTTTTTTATATTATTACTATTATGATTATTACAAGTACTCTGAAAAGAAGAAATATTTATTGTATGCTGGCGGGGCTATCAACTTTTTTCCGTATTTTCTTATACAAATTCACGCAATGCAAATTAAATATAAAGATTATTATTAATTTATTAACATTATTTTTAATGAAGAATGTAGATGATTTTCATGTCAGAGAAATATAATATTGAAAATTGAAGGACACACATATATGATAATATGGAAAATTATTGACACACAAGTCATTTTCTTTGCCTTATAGAAGACATTTAAAAATATACTTTAAAATAATAATAATGATAATAATAATAATAATAATAATAATAATGAAAAAATAATTTGTTTCATATTATCACAGATCCACGATTTAATCTTTTATCTTAAAACTATTGACGAATTCTTTTAAAAATACTGATACTGAAAATTGACACCACAGAAGGGAAAGAGAAAAAGCGATACTTCTACATGTTCGTTTTTTTTTCTTCGTTGATAATTACTAACTTAAAATTACGATAGAACGGGACAGTGCCACCTGTTGAGCGATATGCATCAAAAGTTTATAGGCGCCAATTTACGTCGAGGTGTAATTAAATATATATTTTTATGATATGTGCATCAGTTCTTGAGCTGAAACTTCCACAAAATTTTTGCCACACACTCACACAATACATTTTCTAAAAATGGACAAATCGTGTTCAGGACTTCACAAAACGTGTAAAATAACCGGAAATTATTTATTTATTTATTTTACTTGTCCAATATTTTTTTTCTGTTTAACATACAAGAAAGTAAATAATCCGAAATACATGACTTTCTCTTATTATACATTTCTACAAAAACTCATTACCACAATTTAACGTTTGTACTGTATTTGAACATCTCAAAAGTAAAATAAAAGTAATTGAGTATGGTTTTAGGAACTGTTTTATTTCGCAAACATTAATATGTGAAGTATGCTTAAACCTTTGTTTGAATATTGTATGTATACATATATATATATATGATCTACGATTTTAAATGGTTTTGGATTATCATTTTTAGTGAATTGTTTTATTTTGATCTTCGTTTTTTCTGGTTTTACTATGGGTGTTTCGGGCCTGTGAACAAAGAAATTCTTATCTTTTGTTTTCTTTGTGACAGAAAAACATCCATTTTTTTTTAGCATATTTGCATTCTACCAGGCCCTTGAAAACATTAGAATGCAAATAATGCTTTTTTCTCATTCCAATTTCCAATAATTCGTTTCGATTTTTCTTTATTTCTTTTTTGGTTTGATTTGGGTAGTCTTCGTTTATGATCCGAATAATTGTTTTAATACTGAAATTAAATCATCTTTAAATTTCAATTTTTTGCACTGATAATATTGTATTTATATATATATATATATATATATATATATATATATATATATATATATATATATATATATACACACAAAAGTTTTAAGTCTGTTATTAAATTTAAAGCTTTATTTGGAAAAATTTCACCCAGACAACTTTTTGAAAATTATTCAATTAGTTTTAAGTAATCGTGTATATTGACTATAAATTCTATACCTGTCAATATTGTACTTAAAGAGAAACGCATAACGCATCTTAAAATGTAATCCAAGCATTTTCTAACTGAAGACCATTTCACATTCGAATTCTTTTGTGACCCTTAAAGGGATGGTGAATTTATTTTTTTCATCTTATTGTGTATTGAGAATGCTTTTGTGCATATAAAACACATGTGCTAATATAATGATGTTTAGTGCAGTATACTAATGATATCGAAATATACCAATGAAAAATATTGTCTTTAGATGTAATTAAATTAAATTATTTTGTATGTTCCTCTCACAAGCCATTTGTCCGATCTTCATAAATATTTCAAATAATTTTCAGATTCAGGGAACATCAAAACAAAGCAAAGATCGAATTTCAAAAATTTGACTCCAAAACAATAGCTTCTATACCATATGTGGGTAAGAGAAAGTAAGAATATTTACATTAGTAAATTATCAAAAACAAAACTAGAGGAATAGTTGCTTATACAGACAATATCTGTTATGACGTGTGTACTAGAGGTATTTTAGAAAATAATAGAACTTATAATCCAATCAGAGTATGTTAATGTTATTTTTAATTCACTCGTCTTTAAAAAAATAAAAATAAAAATAAATACTCAAATTAAATTTTAATACAAAATTCATTTTTTTTTAATCTTAGGAATTTCTTTACAACATTATATATTGATTTCCAACTAATAAGTAATCTAAAATGACCTATTAAATGTCGCACATAATTGTTAACAACTCATAAGTATGAGGCTTTTATGTTTCAATATACAGGGGTCAAAAAAAAAAAAAAAAAAAAAAATGAAACACGCTTTAGTTTTTTATCTGTTAGACATAAATGGACAAAAAAAAAAAAAATTGAAAAAAAAAAAAAAAGTTCAAAATAAGGTAGGAAAATGATAATAATAATAATTACGTTGAAAAAATACGAGCCTGTTAATTTTAAAAAATGTACACTATTTAAATCTTTTATAATGTCTCTCTAGGCAAATTTGGTCAGTTAGAAAGTTTTCATTTTTCACCGAACAAAACCCTTCGGAAAACCGCATAACTGTATCTTGAAAAACAACAGAATTATGATATACATAACAAATTGATTTATGCCATTTTTCATATTACCTAAAACGCTGTTTCTTCAGTAAAAAAAAAAAAAAAAAAAAAAAAAAAAAAAACAAGAGCGAAAAATAATGCAGTACGCATTGATTACTAACACTTTCAAACTATACGTACTTGTTGTATCGTTCGTATAATTTTCAATACTCTTTGCCTAAATTATCACAAAACAGACAGACAGAAGCACTGAAAATATACACATACAGATAACTAATTGAATTTAAAATCACTCTTAGACATTTTGAAAAGTGTTAAAATGGCTTAAAGAAAAAAAGAAAATGTAGCCGTTAGATTATAATTGCAGCTGTTAATGTACCTCAATATTTTAGTGTAGCCATATAAATCTGAAAGTTAATCATATCATATTCTATACAAAACATTATTTTAAAATATTAAAAATACGTGTCAATTTTTTTTTTTTTTAATTTTTCAAGTAGAAAGTTTTTTTAATGTGACTTTTAAATGTGACTTGAATGTCTGTCATAAAACGTAATGCACTGGCTTCTTCTTCTTCTTCTTTTTTTTTTTTTTTTTTTTTTTTTTTTTTTTGTTGTTGTTGTAGTTGTTGTTGTTGTCCCTGTACACAAACCACTTGTACAGGACCTATTAATGTAGTTTTAAATAGGGAACATCATATACTGAACTTGATTAATACATATCATTTCTTAAAAATTCTGAAAATATTTAGGGATGCTGGGCGTGAGAGAAAGACAGTTAGAAAGATAGATATTCGGACAAACAGATACACAAATTTAAATCATATTCACACTTAAAAGTTATTAGAAAATGTTAAAACGCTTAATGTAAATGAAAGTGTAATTCCAGCAAATTTTTATTAATAGCTCTGAATGTAACTGAATATTTTTGTGTGGCCTTGTAAATATAATGCTAATCCTACTATATTCTATAGAAATAATTCTTTTTTGCATATGAATAACATATTTCAATTTCATAAAGATTTGTGCAAAGTAACGTTATAAAAATGCAGTTTATAGAAATAGTTCTCATAGAACACTATGCTTTGGCATACTTTCGAGAGTCCCTGTACACAAACCAGTGGCGGTATTTACTCTATTTTACATAGGAAACATCCGATAGTACACTTGAATAACACTTTTCCAATTTCATTAAGATTTGTGTACAGTAAAGTTATTAAAATAGGGTTTATAAAAATACCTCTCATAGAAAACAATGATTTGGAATATTTCCGGGTGTTTCTGCATACAAACCAGAAGAGGTAGTCACTCCATTTTCTACAGGGAACGTTCGATACTAAACTTCAATCAAATGTATCAGTTTTAAGAAATTCCATAAATATTTACGGACGAGCGCGGACAGGCAGACAGAGAAAGAAACAGACGGACAGACAAATACAGAATCTGAAATCATATTCACACTTAAAAATTGTTAGAAAGTGCTAAAAACGCTTAATGTAAATGAAAGTGGAATTCTAGCAAATTTTTATTAATAGCTTTCAATGTAACTAAATATTTTTGTGTGGTTCTGTAAATCTAATGCTAATCATACTATATTCTATACAAAGCATTCATTTGCGTATATGAATAACATATTTCAATTTCATTAAGCTTTGTGCAAAGTAAAGTTATTAAAATATGGTTTATAGAAATACCTCTCATAGAACTGAATGGTTTGGAATACTTTTGCGTGTCCATGTACACAAACCAGTAGATGTATTCACTCCATTTTCAGTAGGGAACACCCGATAGTGAACTTCAATAAAATATATCAGTTTTAAGAAATTTCATACATATTTACAAGAGTTAGAGTGCGGAAAGACAGGCACAGAGACAGACAGACGGACACAGGAACAGACAGACAGATGTACAAATTGAAATCACATTCACACTTAAAAATTTTTAGAAAGTGTTAGAAACGCTTAACGCGAAAGAAAGTGCAATTACAGCAAATTTTTATTAATAACTCTTAATGTAACTGAATATTTTTATGTGGCCTGGTAAATCTAGTATTAATCATACCATATTCCATACAAAGCAATCTTTTCTACATATAAATAACACATTTAAATTTCATTAAATTTTGCGCAAAGTAAATTGACTTACTTTGGTTTACAGAAATAGTTCTCATAGAACGCAGTGCTTTAGAATACCTTTGATTGTCCCTGTACACAAACCAGTGGTGCTATTCACTACATTTTATACAGGAAACATGATATAGTGCACGTGAATAACATATTTCAATATCATTAAGGTTTGTGCATATTAAAGGTATTAAAATATGGTTTATAGAAATACTTCTCATAGAACTACACAATGCTTTGAAATACTTCCAGGTATGCCATGCAGAAAGAGTAGAGTAGATTAGAGTAGTATACACTCCATTTTCAATAGGGAATCCGATAGAGAACTTGAATAACATATATAAGTTTCAAGAAATTCCACATATATTTACGGGACTTAGAGCGCGTGCAGACAGACAGACAAACCGAAGTCATTAACACTTTTCAACCTTGTTGGAAAGTGTTAATAAAAAGGTATCATATACAAATTAATAATAGTAATTTTTAGATCAAAATTACAACATATGCAAATAAATTATATACTTTCAAGTTATTATTTTTACTTTTATTTTTATTTTTCAAATAATAAAGGCAGATTAAATATTAAAATAATAAAAACAATAAAAATATTAAGAAATGGGACTGCATCATGAATCTACACTTAAAAACTCAAAATAGCTGTAATGTAAACATTTTCATACATATTCTCTTTTTATAAATAAATTACAAATTTATATATCTTTTTGGTACATGGTCCCTTTGTACAACGTTTCATTTCAATTAAATATAACTCATTCAATTTTAAACATGCTGCTATGCAGTTTTTAGTAATGATGTTGTTACCTCGAAAATGAAAACTTTCTAATTCACCAAATTTGTCTAGAAGGATCGTATAATTTTTTTTTAAATATACCTTTTTAAAAATTAACGGGGTTTACCTTTCTTTGAGCACTTTTGCGTAATATCCACTTACCTCCAATCGGTAAAGAATTATACCACACTTCAATCTTTTGGAACGCCTTGTAATTTACACAATAAAAAAGTAATAAAAATACAATGTGATAGAAGAAAAATTTATAATTGTATTTTTATTTTATTTTTCTATTTGTGTGTTTCACAGTAATATCAAGTCTGTCACCTGCGAAACACGTGCAACAAATTTGAAAATTACGAGAAAGATAATAAAAATATTCAACACATCGACTAATTACGTTTTATTTTTTATGTTTTCTTTTTAACACTTTCCAACAAGGTTGAAAAGTCCGTTGTTGTCCGTCTGTCTATCCGCGCTCTAACTCCCGTAAATACTTATGGAATTTCTTGAAATTGATATATGTTATTCAAGTTCACAAACGAATGTTCCCTATTAAAAGTGGAGTTAATATCTCTACTGCTTTATGTAAAGAGATGAGAGACACCCGAAAGTATTCCAATGCATTGTGTTCTATGAAAGGTATTAAACCATATTTTAATACTTTTACTGTACACAAATGTTAATGAGATTGAATCATGTTATTCAAGTTCATTATCGGATGTGTAATATACAAAATAGAGTAAATACCACCACTGGTTTGTGTACAGGGACACTCGAAGATGTTCCAAAGCATTGCGTTCTATAAGAGGTATTTCTATAAACCAAATTGTTGTAACTTTACTTTGCTCTTTGCTTAATGAAATTGATATATGTTATTAACATGCACAAAAGAATGCTTTCTATATAACATAGTATAATATAATTAGCATTAGATTTACAGTGCCACACAAAAATATTCAGCTACATTAACAGTTATTAATAAAAATTTTCTGGAATTGCACTATCGTTTGCATTAAGCGTTTTTGATATTTTCTAACAAATTTTAAGTGTGAATATGATTTCAGTTTGCTAATTTGTCTATCTGTCCGTCTGTCCGTGCTTTAAATCCCGTAAATATTTATCATGATCATCATCACGAGAGCCAAAAGCATGATGAAGTGTTACATAATCAAACAAGGTCTGTCCTCTTGACTCGAGTGAGGTCTAAAGAAGTCGAAGTGACGATATAATGATTAAAAAAAAAAAAAAACATGCCAGCCGGAGGAGAGGTAGTAAACTGAAGTGGCCGTAAATATTTATGCACTGTTAAAATTTCTGTACATTTAAAGTAAATATTTATCCAGAGTCTCTGTAAATTTACAGCAATTCTTAGTTAAAAGTAAATAATCGAGATTCTCAATCTTTATTCTGTATTTTTGCCTAATTTTACTATTTAATTTTTTAATTAAATAAAAAATGACTGTTTCTATTTTAGAACAAGCATTCTAAGTCCGAAATATATTCTCAACTAATAGTAGTTGAATATAACTAATAGTAGTAATTAATTAATTTAATAGTAGTTATTAAAATGAATGTATAAAATAAGTTTTTTAACATATCCGTTTATTTTTCTCTGTAATTTTACGTAAGACTTAAGATAATAAATTACACAGTTTTCTGTTGAAATTTTTAACAGTGTGGAATATCTTGAAACTGATATATGTTATTCAAGTTCACTAACGGATGTTTCCTATTGAAAATGGGGTATTGTATGTGTGCAGGTACACCCGAAATTATTAGAAAGCATTGTCTTCTATGAGAGGTATTTCTATAAACCATACTTTCATACGTTTACTGTAGACATATCTTAATGAAATTAAAACATGTTATTCAAGTTCACTATTGGATGTTTCATTCATAAAATAGAATAAATACTACCACTGGTTTGTGTACAGGGACACTCGAAAGTATTTCAAAGCTTTGCGTTCTATGAGAGGTATTTCTACAAAACAAATTTTAATAGCTTTATTTTGCCCAAAGCTTAATGAAATTGAACTATGTTAATCATATGCACAAAAAGCTGCTTTCTAAAAAATATAGTATGATGAGTATTAGATTTACAGGGTCACCCAAAAATATTCAGTTGCATTAAGAGCTATTAATAAAACTTTACTGGAATTACACTTTCGTTTACATTAAACGTTTTTAACACTTACTAACAATTTTTAAGAATGAATATGATTTCAATTTGTGTATCTGTCTGTCAGTTATTCTGTCCATCTGTCTGTCTGTCTGACCGCACTCTAACTCCCGTAAATATTTATGAAATATCTTAAAACTGATGTATGTTGTTCAAGTTCACTATCGGATATTCCCTATTGAAAATGGCGTGAATTAGAGGTCTGCACGGGCCGGGCTTCCGGACCGAGCCCGAGCCCGGCCCGGCCGTCGGGCCGGGTTCGGGCCGAATTTTTGAATTTGCTCTCGGGCCGGGCCGGGCTCGGGCTTAAAAATTTTTTTTAGGCTCGGGCCGAGCCGGGCTCGGGCTCAGTTTTTTTGTGTATATTCGGGCCGGGCCGGGCCTGAATGAAATTTTTTCTGGGCCAGGCCGGGCCTGAATAAAATTTTCTCCGGGCCGTGTCGGCCCTCCTGGTTTCCTCGTTAATCAACGAAAAAGGAAAATGATAAAATATTTCTTCAGTCATTTACTTTACGTAATTTTACAGGCTTGTATGTCACATAAAGTTCTATTTCGTGAAAAAAGTGTCTGTAACGTCAATTTAATTGTCTATCAGTCTGTCTGTCCGAAATCTGATTTTTCGCAAATATTTTTAGCATGCTTCGAAATTAATATATTTTTTTAAAGTAATATTAGATGTTTTCCTATTCAAAATAGTATGCATGTCACTACCAGTTTGCGTACATGTACATAACAAAAGAAATTAGATACATTACTGTGTATAAGGTTTGTTTCTTATGATCTGTTGAGTTTAGGTGGTATAAAGACAATAAAAATCTTTCCGTTGTATCTTTTTCTCTAAGGCTCCTTTTCCTTTTCTCCAGTGGACGAAAGTAGCATCATTTTTATCATGGGCAAAAGCAACGTTTCTATTGAATATGGTTGGTTTAACATTAAAGTTTTGTTTACCGGAGCACATGAAAGATTCGGATACATTATGGTATATAAGAGAAAATGGTTGAAAGTGCATTTTCAGTAGTATTAAACATTTTAAGTACCTTCCTATATTGTTTGATGAATGCTAATATTTTCGATTTGACTTTCTGTTTGTCTTTGTGCCTTGTCTATAATAATGAATTTCTGTTTATATATAATTGTCTTGTAAAATTTCAGCAGTTTTGTTAAAGAACGTACTATTGTTTGGTTATATAAAACCTCTGCAAAACACATACTAAAAATCTTTTTTATAAAAAGGCTTTTTTTTTTTTTTTTTTTTTTTGAATCGGGCCGGGCCGGGTCGGGCCTGATTTTATCGTTTTTTGTGGGCCGGGCCTTAACCCGTTAAAAAATAAACGGGCCGGGCCGGGCTCGGGCCGCATTTTTCGACTTCATAACGGGCCGGGCCGGGCCCGGGCCTCGAAATTCCGGCCCGTGCAGACCTCTAGCGTGAATACCTCTGCTGCTTTGCGTATAAGGGGCACCTGAAAGTATTCCAAAGCATTGTGTTCTATGAGAGGTATTTCTATATAACATATTTCAATAACTATACTGTAAATAAATCTTAATGTAATTGAAATATGTTATTCATATGCACAAAAAAAATGCTTTCTATAGATTATAGTATGATTAGAATTAGTCTTACAGGGTCTATCAAAACCCAGGGTCCCACATAAAAGTATTCAGTAACATTAAGAGCTATTCATAAAAATTTGCTAGAATTGCATTGTTCTTTACATTAAGTGGTTTTAACACTTTCTAACAATTTTTGAATGTTAATATGTATGAATGTGAATATGTATATGTATAGTCTATCTTTCTATGAGTCTGTCTCCCACCCCAAAGTCCGTAAATTTTTCATAATTAAAAAAAAAAATTATATATATTAATGAAGTTTACTATGGAATGTTCCCTATTTAAAATTACATTAAAAGGTCCTGTAGAACTAGTTCGTGTACAGGGACAACAACAACAGCAACAACAGAAAAAAAAAAAAAAAAAAAAAAAAAAAAGCCAATGCATTGCGTTTTAGAACAGACATTTTTAAAAATCACATTTAAATAACTTTCAACTGTAAAAAATCATAAAGTGATTGACATGTACAGTTAATATTCTAAAATAATGTTTTTTATAAAATATCATATTATTAACTTCAGATTTGCAGGGCTACTCTAAAATATTCTGATACATTAAGGGATACAATTATAATATAACGGCTGGATTTTCTTTTGCGTTAAGCCTTTTTAACACTTTCCAACAATGTCTGAGAGTGGTTTTAAATTAAATTAGTCAGTCTGTATACTTTTCAGTCCCTATGTCTGTCTGCAGTAGGATAATGTAGGCAAAGAATATTGAAAGTTATACGATACAACATGTACAGTTGGAAAGTGTTAATAATCAATGTGTACTGCATGATTTTTCGTTCTTGTTTAGATTATTTTTGAAAACTACGGATATTATTGTGACTATAAATCCTTTGTTAAAAATTATTGTTTTCGCAATGCATTTTGTATCAAAAGGAAAAGAAGTACATTGTTTAAAATAAACGGATGATTATTAAAAATTTTTAGAAAATAACTTAATATATGGTTTAGTATTATTATTTTTAATAATTTAACAGTAATATTTTTAACAGAATTTAAATATATTAGAGTAATTTATACGGCTATGCTGTTTAAAAGAAGACGATATGTCAATACTGCAAATTGATCATTAAAATTTATGGTGTAACATTTCCGATTTAGAAGAGGATTAACATTTAACCTCTTAACGCGCGCTGTCCTCGCTGCGAGGAAGCAAAATTTAAGATCCAGCTGAAAAAATTCATCCCGGAAAATTTTTTGCAAAAATTTACGTTTATAACATTTCAGAAAAGGCCGTTTTTTTTATCCTTAAAATTTAAAATTTCTTTTAGTTTAATTTAGTTGATGAATTCCGGTGGCAGTATAATTTAAATGATCCAAATTGTCTTGCGCCGCAAAGGGTTAAGCCAGCATATCATTCGTAGAATTTTACTTCATTGCATCATAAATTTTCAAAAAAATTTCAAAACATTATAAACTTTTGTGGAACGTTTTTAACAGCATGTAAACTGTTCAGTCAAATTTGTTTTACAAAAATGACACAAATACTTAGTTTCAATAAGTTTTAAAAATTTACCAAAAATCATTTGCTTAAAAATTTGTAACAAGGTTTTAAATCTATTAAAAATATATCAACATTATTTAAACTACTAGGCTGATTAAAGGAAAATGCCGTGTTGATAATGAAAATTTGTTTTTTACTTTTAAAATATAAAATACTTGATTTAGAATAGAAGTAATGTTTAACTCCTTAATTGTTTCTTTTCTGCCATATTGTGTCCAAAAATAAGCACATTTTTGATAAACAATTTTATATTAAAATTTATTATATAAATTCAAATCAGCATTCAAAACTGTTACAAGTACTGAATTTATTAATTTATGATAATTTTTAATTACAGCGAAAAATTGGGATTTTTACTTAAGGTTGGCTTTTTTTTAAACAAGGAAATTTCTGAAAACTTGAAAGAAATGGATGTGAGAAAAAAATTTGTATTTTTAAAATGCTTACATTTTTATTTAATTTCAAAATACGAAAAATACAAAAAATACAGATCTCAGTTTTCTTATGATAAATTTTAAAACATTTGGATAAGCAAAATCCTATATGACAATCGGACAAAATGTCTGATATCGAGATTTTACAATTTCGAAAATCATTTAGAGAAATTTTCGATTCATCATCTGATTTAATATTAAAATTATATTCTGTTATGAACATTCACTGTGTCATTTATACCTCTTTATTACAAAATTCATTTTATTACATTATTCATTTTTCCCAAAATTCATTTTATCACGAAATTTAAAAGAAATAGTTCGTCAGTGGTAGTAAATGCAACGTGTAAATACACTACACAATATCAATGAAAAATGCATGTTTTGTATTCCTGTATTCACTGAGAAAATATATATCTATATACAGTAGAACTTGGATAATTCGAAGTTGAAGGGACCAGAAAAAAAATTCGAAATATCCAAAAATTCGAATTACATATACTATTTTGTCAAAAATAGTCCGGTCAATTTAGACATAAAAATAGTGATCAAATAAAGAAAATTCCGACAGAGCCAAATTTCCGTAGAGACCTTAGGTTCACCACAAAGAATATGGTGTCAAAAGTCCCCATCGGTCCCATGTGTGCTAAGGGACTTATTCGGGCCCCAAGGTCAAAATTCTGGGTTTTTTGGATTTTTCTCGAAAACGGTAAGTTTTCTCGAAAAAGTACCTCAGAGTAAAGTTGTAGATCTCAAAATTCTCTATAAAAATGGTCCTTATGGTTTTTTCTCTAAGACCCACCATTTCTACATGTGTGGTAAGGGACTTATTCGGGCCCCAAGGTCAAAATTTTGGGTTTTTTGGATTTTTCTCGAAAACGGTAAGTTTTATCGAAAAAGTACCTCAGAGTAAAGTTGTAGATCTCAAAATTCTCTATAAAAATGGTCCTTATGATTTTTTCTCTAAGACCCACCATTTCTACATGTGTGCTAAGGGACTTATTCGGGCCCCAAGGCCAAAATTTTGGGTTTTTTGGATTTTTCTCGAAAACGGTAAGTTTAATCGAAAACGTACCTCAGAGTAAAGTTGTAGATTTCCAAATTCTCTGTAGAATTGGTCCTTATGATTTTTTCTCTAAGACACACCATTTCCAAGATATTGCGCTTGTAAGAATCACGTTCTACATAATATGCACACATATGCCACGTATATACATATTCAGGTACTCAATCAAGTAAAAATGCCTACTTGTGTCTCTTTCATGTATACATTATACTATTCTAAGAAAATATACTCTCAAAAGACCGCCAGTCCCTTACAGTATCCCCTCTACTTGAATGGCCTTGAATAACATCTGGCTATTCTTTTGTCCGTGTGGTGTCGTTCACGTACATGTTTCGTTTAGTGTTAAACGTGCAGTTCGAGTGAATATACGTATTTATTACAAGTAGTATTTGATGGCTATAGTGACGCAACAAAGAACATAAAAGCTGCAGAACAACGTCGTCGTACTACGAAAACATCCTCAGGTTCCGACATAATGTTTGATGAATTTATGACAGTTCCAGTAAACCAACAACAATTTTTTGCAAACATTAATAATAAATCTCGATTTATTTCTATGTTGAGTAACAAATTAACTGCTGAAAATATTGCCGTGAAACAAGCTCCGAATGACGCCGATGTCCTCATAATTGAAACAGCAATAGAAATATTTAATGCAAGAAACACAACTATTGTAGTGGGCGAAGATGTTGATTTGTTAGTACTACTCACTGCAAGGACTCCATCTGATAAAATTATTTACTTTCTGAAACCTGGGAAGGCGCAACAACGCACAGAAATATATTCTTCTAAAAGTTTATCAGCTTATCCAAAATGCCAAAACTATATTTTATTTTTACATGCGATAACCGGCTGCGATACTACGTCAGCAGGGATGGAACACGGGCGCAGAATTCATACCACTCTCAATGTAAGAAAATTTTCTACTTCTTAAATCAACGATATTATTGGTAGAGAAATTTCTTAAGCGGATTCCGGTATGAATTCTGCGCCCGTGTTCCATCCCTGCGTCAGCAATGTTCAGAAGGGGCAAAAATTCAGTATTAAAATCATTTGAAAAAAAGATTTGATTGACTGCGCAAAAGTATTTACAGAAATTAATTCTCCACCTCAAATACTAATTACTGAAGGAATTCGGTTTCTTCTTGAGGTTTATGGAGCTCCAAAAAAAAATTGATTGCATAGATAAGTACAGATATTTAACATTTGTAAAAAATACACGAAACAAAAAGCAAGTACAACTATCTTGTCTTCCTCCAACATCGGCATCTGCTATTCAACATTTGTTTCGAGTATACTATCAAGTTCAGACATGGCAAGGCAATCAACTGAACCCTGAAGACTGGGGTTGGAAATTGATAAATAATACTTTGGAACCGATTAAAACTTTACTGCCCCCTGCTCCAGAAAAACTTCTTAACTCTATTTTTTGCAAGTGCAAGAAAGGTTGTAATATCAAATGTGGCTGTAAAAAAATAGGGTTGCAGTGTTCTCCAGCGTGTACCAATTGCCAAGGTCTATCGTGTTCGAATGTTCAATTAAATACAAGAGAGGAAGATTCATGTGATTTTGATGAAGAGACAACTGATTCATCTTGAGACAACTGATTCATCTTCATTTGAACAATTTTTGAACATTCAGCAACAGGAAGAAGAAGAAAAAGAAGAAGAAGAAAACATGATTGTTGAAGTTGAGTATGAAGAGTATGAGTCAGATTAAAGTAACAAAAAACATTCGAACGACAGTTAAACTCAATAACCAATATCAATAATCTTCATACTATTAAATAACTATTTTTCCTGAAAATAACGTCATACAGGTTCGTGGAATAGGCCTACCGGGGAAACCACGTTAAAAAAAACGCGCCGAGTACACTACCTCACAGGTGGTGTGGAAATGTGTGCATATTATGTAGAACGTGAATCTTACAAGCGCAATATCTGGGAAATGGTGGGTCTTAGAGAAAAAATCATAAGGACCATTTTTATAGAGAATTTTGAGACCTACAACTTGACTCTGAGGTACTTTTTCGATAAAACTTACCGTTTTCGAGAAAAATCCAAAAAACCCAAAATTTTGACCTTGGGGACCGAATAAGTCCCTTAGCACAAATGTAGAAATGGTGGGTCTTAGAGAAAAAATCATAAGGACCATTTTTATAGAGAATTTTGAGATCTACAACTTTACTCTGAGGTACTTTTTCGATAAAACTTACCGTTTTCGAGAAAAATCCAAAAAACCCAAAAATTTGACCTTGGGGCCCGAATAAGTCCCTTAGCACACATGTAGAAATGGTGGGTCTTAGAGAAAAAATCATAAGGACCATTTTTATAGAGAATTTTGAGATCTACAACTTTACTCTGAGGTACTTTTTCGATAAAACTTACCGTTTTCGAGAAAAATCCAAAAAACCCAAAATTTTGACCTTTGGGCCCGAATAAGTCCCGCCCACCAGCGGCCGAGCGGTTCTGCGCTCAAAGCTGGTAGACGTGAGGTGCCGGGTTCGATCCCCGGTCGCGCTCGTCGGCCTAGCCGTTCGGAGTTTTCCGTGGTTTCCTCCGAAACTTGCGTAAATACGGGCTAGGACCCCTTAGAAAGACCTCCACGGAAGGCACTCCCCCTCAGGCCTAGGACCCCAGTGTTGTCAATCGGCCTTAATCCTTAACACTAACACCCGAATAAGTCCCTTAGCACACATGGTACCGATGGGGACTTTTGACACCTTATTCTTTGTGGTGAACCTAAGGTCTCTACGGAAATTTGGCTCTGTCGGAATTTTCTTCATTTCAATTGTCCAAATTGACCGGACTAAAAAGAGATAAATAAAAAAATTAAAACTCTACGATCAAAGATTTAACACATAAAATTTATATCTAAGAATACTGTTACATCCCCCTCCCATTAAATCAATATTTTTTACGAGCTTAATTATTCAATACTTTTTTAAAATAGTCAGATATTTTTTATTTCTTCTTTAAGTACAATCTTTGTGTCATAGCATATGACTTGATACAAAAATAGAATCTTCTTCATCAGGTATGACTTTTAATTTAAAAAAACCTCGAAGTTCATGTATATGCACGGTATCTTCTGATGCACAAGTAAAAGGCTTCTCTTGTATTTCCTTATCCTTCTTTTGAAAGACTGTTAAAATATATTAGCTGAGAAAAATCTCGGGAACAAATTTTATAGTAATATTTTAAAGGTAATCGTATGAAAAATTCGAATTATCCAAAATAGAATTCGCATTATCCACGATTTTTTAACATTATTTTAATACAAAATTCAAGGGACCGAGTAAAAAGTTCGAATCATCCAGAATTTCGAATTAAACAAGTTCGAATTATTCAAGTTTCACTGTATATACCGCCTTCATCTAAGTAGTCGTCTTCCGAATCTCTTAACTAGAAATCTAGATTTCCGAGTTACGCATATAAGGTAAACAAATAACCTGAATAGGCGAAATGATCGAGAATTTGTAGTCTATGCTTTTCTAGATGGTGAAACAATATTATGAATATGAGGAATATCCATTATGAATCCATTGTATTGCGAGAAATTCTCGCTTAATTTTCTAGAATTGGGTCATAAACCAAAATTATAATTACTAAAACTCGCTTCTTGTACTCGCATTTAATTGCAGAGATTTTTAAATCAGTTTGTACAGTATAGTTATAAGAAAATGCTCTAGAATTCTGATAGAGGTTGTTAGAACTCGCAAGCAAAGGCAACTAGAATTTATAAGAATGACATATAGAACTATATTTACTAGAGACACATTTCAGTTTATAGGTGTCAATCACACAATGTTTTTTTCACTGTTTACTGGACTGTTAGAAACATTGCAAACGAAAAAGGAAAGGAGAGAAAGGAAAAAAAATTAAAACGGGTAATATTCTGGGTAAATTATTTGATTACTGTAGAAAAATAAGATGTCCAAGCGGTGTATTGGCATATCTGAAAATTTACATATCTCAGCACCCGAGTGCTGTTCGGGCAAAACTGTTAAATGATTTATTTAGCATTACAAAGTTATGTATCATAACATAAAATTCCCAAATTTTACTCTTTAATTTTTGTGTAACATTTTTAATTAACCAATCAAATATGTGTTTTCGTAAATAGCACAAGTATAGTTTTTTTTTTTTTTTTTTTTTTTTTTTAAGTTATAACATTTTCGATTTAGAAGAGAACTAACATTTAAATCAGGAAAATTAAGCTAAGAGATTTTTCCAAATCACTTTAATTTTTGTAAAATTTTTAAGTTGGTTTGTAACGATGGTATATTAAAATATGATGGCTGCTTGTCCGGAAGTTACTATCCCACCCGTTTTCTTGTTTATTTCACTGTTATGTCACTCCTAATGAACTTGGAGTTTTGATAGAAAGACTCAATTTCCCATCAACGGTCTCCTTTCATTCGTACCTGGGGGGTTTGAGGTATTGTTCTTGGCAGAGGAAGTCGCAGTTGAGGGGGGTGGCCTTTGTTTTCTTCGCCAGCGGGCTTCTCCCTCTTTCTTTTCAGGTATTTTAGGGGGTAAAATTGTATCCGCTTCCGCCTCGCATATATACATTCCATATAACAAAACAATTATTATTGGCTTCTTTTAATGAGAATATATATATACATAGAAGTACCCCTTTCTTTTTAGTTATGCGTATGTAATTAACAAACACGAAAGAAATATTGTTATTCAGAAAATGTAGGCTTGTTAAACGTCAACTATCAACTCCGACAAACCTAATTAATAACGAACTTCAGAATTTTATCGTTTACAAATGTTTAATAGATTTTAGGCAACATCTATGAATCTCTCGGAAGCCAGGGCGGTTAAATCCATTTTTTGATATTTTGTGGATTTTTTTTTTTTTTTTTCTTCAAAATTTAAATTTAATAAATATTCTCTTTTCAGTTATTAAAGGATTTAATCATTGCCTTTTTCATCTAATTGTATACATCGAATACATATGTCGCGGAATTAATAAAACAAAAAAATTAAAAAATAATGTAATGGGGCAATCATGCAACTTTATCTTTCGTAGCATTTGAACACTAATAAATACAGATTACAGAATACAGTTCCAAGATAGCAAGAACTATGTATGAACTGCTTTAAAAACAGTTCGAAACAGTTTTATAATTATCTTTATTTATCATGTACTTTTATGTCATAGGAGGCTACCACCGTTTTAACTCTCCATTTTAACATAGTACACTGTAAAAATAGGTTCTTAAAAATAAGTATATATTGCCTCAAAATAGCCTCGAAACAATATATACTTAAATTTGAAAAAACATGTACTCCTTTTTGAGTATATTGACATGCTCAAAAATGGGGTTGACCAATAAGAATCTCAATATCCCCATGTTTGACATGTCAGTGTACTCAAAAATGAGTACATGGGTTTTCAAATTTAAGTATGTATTATTTCGAAGCTATTTTGAGACACTATATACTTATTTTTAAGAACCGATTTTTTACAGTGTACATGCATTAATATATTATATATAGGGGAATGTCTCCGGTTGTGGGCGCAGTTTTGATTTTGGCTTGTAACTTCTAATAGAATAAATACTATGCAAACATATGACTATCAATTGAAAGCTAAAACACTTAGTCAACGTTTGATAAAGTAAACAGTATCGATTCCGTCAACCAGAACAATTTTATCACCAATTTTGGGACGTGGTCATTTTTGGCTAAAAACAATTGTGTACCTGGTTGTGGGCATGCTTAAAAAGGAAAAATAATAATTAAACCACCATAAATAAAAAAAATAAAAAAAATGTACTTATTTCCTAAGCATTCAGTGGCCAAATGGATTTAGTGGATTGGTGTTTTGAATTTCCAAATCAATAAATGTATTTTTGCCGAATAAAGGTTCGATACTTTTTGAAAACACCACGTATCTATCTGATTAAAAAAAAAAAAAAAACAAGATAAATGGAAATGAACGAAATCTTGCCAGTTTTTTAACTTTATCGAGGGCTTATTAGAAAAACAAAGCATGCAAAGTAAATGGTTTTCTGTGTCAAAGAGAGCCTAAGCTAAATTTCTCTTTGTTCTAAACTCAAACCGTTCGCTAACCACAAATCAAGAAAGAAAATGAAATATATATATATATATATATATATATATATATATATATATATATATATACTAGCAGACCCGGCCACGCGTTGCTGTGACTAAGTTATACGTTGAATTATACGGCTGTAAACTATTTAGTACAGTCAAATTATTATTTACGAACAAAGACGAAAACCTTGTAGCCGATGTAAAAACCCACAGGGTTGAGATTTGAAACTTAGGTCAAAATTTGGAAGCGATTGATAAAAATTTTCGTAGTGTTGATATTAAGCACAAATTAATTTTATTGTAGGGTCCTATAAATTTTAATGGAGAAGTGATATATATTATTTCTAATGCTACTTTGGATAAAATTGCTAAAATGACTAATATATAGATTAAATTCTATTAAAATTCTATTAAAATAAAAGTATAAAAGAAACAGACGATTTTAAAATCAATTTTTATGGAGGAGTGAAATATAATATATGCTATAATGGATAATTTTACTATAAAATGACCTCATCATTTTAAATATTTTAAAGAGAGCAACAGCTGTAGTTATAAAAAGGAAAGCAATAAGGCTAAACCAGAAAAATAAGTAAATTTGATAAATATTTTAAAACTTTAAAATTGGAAATCTTATGAAATATTGGACATTTAAAGTAAATACATGTATCATTTTAAATAGAAAAAGATTTTGGAAAAGTTTAGTGTATTTTAACGAAGTGATGAGAAGTTTTTGAGTATGTTAAAATTTTAATAGTAAATTCAAGTTAATAAAGATGGGAAACATTGAGGATTAAGATAAGAATAATTATAAGATAAAAAAAAAAAAAACTTTTTATATACCATGCTTTTAAATTTTAATATACTAATAATATACTAATTAAAAGGAAAATGATAAATATTCTATCATAGTTTGAAGTCAAATTTGTTTTCAAATGTCTAAATAAAATATCTGATGTAAGATACTAATATTTTGCAGCGGAATAGATTTCATTTCTGTCGTCCTTGGCGAAAAAAAAAAGAATATCGCCAAATTATCTGGCGAAAATGTTTAATTCCTTTCAAAAATCATGGTTATTTTAACAACTTATATTAAAAGAGTAATGAATAATATGAAACAATATTTCGTACAATACATATTGCATGTCATACATACGTACAATGAATAATACATATTACATTTCGTACAATGCATACATCTGGCATGTATATTTTCGTGTTACGCTTTTGATCGCCAAATAATAATAATAATAATAATAATAATAAAAGCGAAGGGCGACAGAGTTTTGAAATTTAAAATTAAAATTTTGTCAATTTGACAGCAAAATAATTCAATCTAACACCCGCGATAACTAATACATATCTATACCCAAATATAAGGATTAAAATCGGGAAATAAATTTCCTCGATTTTTAATCATTTCTTACAAAAAATCCAGTGGGCAATTAACATAGGAAATCTTTTTCTTGGCTGCACAGACGGTCAGTGAGTCACACTTCGCTTGCGTATAGAGCTCATAGATATAGTATAGCATATATAGAATAGAGTGATCATTGGGGAGAAAAAAGTTATCCCTTTTCATTTGGGAAAAGACGACGTTTTTACCAAAATATGGCCGTCTTTCCCCGAGTGAATACACGCGGGAATACATACTAAAATATTTAAGCAAATAAAATTTATGAATAATTTATTTGCTAAAGGGGAATGGAAGACTCCAGATACAGTTTCAAATTCATATTTCTTTCTTTCTTTTCTTTCTTTTCTTTTTTTTTTTTTTTTTTTTTCAATACCACTTAACGGCTGTTTCCAAAGCTTTTTTTTTTTTGTTTTTTTTCGGCATCAAAAATCTTTGTACGATAACATGGGGATGAGAGATCTATATATATTACTATATCTATGATAGAACTACATTAGCACTTTATCAATGTGTATAAAATCTTTAAATTGATTATGACGTCAATTTTCATGAGATGCATAATTTAACTTTTTATAATTTTTTAACGTTCACGTTTGATTAAATGTATTTATTTTTATGTCGAAAGAAAATGAACTTGTATTTTTTTTTTTTTTTTTTTTTTGGCAACAATTAAATTAATGGAACTCACAGATATTTTGGAGCAACTTTAATAAAGGTCTATAATTAACAAATAATTGCAATAAAACAATATTGTGACAATAAATTGAGATAAAAACTATCCTATCTCTCAAGTTGGACCAAACTGCACACAGTGTGCAAAATTTCATTAAAATCGGTTCCTTAGTTTAGGAGTTTACCCCGGACAAACATCGTGACACGTAATTTATATATATATACAGATATGTATGTATAAAGAAAAAAAATATTTCATAAAACCAAAAATAAATAAATCAAATAAATAAATAATACCCAAAAAAGTAAGTTATGTCCAAAATAATAATGAAATAAGAACGAAAAATCACGTTTTACACATAGATTATAAAGACTTTCCAATTATGCGTACTCATTACATCGTTTAACTTTCAATGTTTTTACCTCCGTGATGACATCTTAAAAACGTTTTATTTTCAATTAGGAAAAAAGAAAATTTGCAAGAAATATTTTTATACCATTTTCCTGATTTCAGAGAAAAAAGCATATAATGGATTGCTTGTGTGTAGCCCTCACGTAGTGGTTGACTTTGTAGTATATTGCATAAAAACAACAAGTCCACAAAAGTATATTTTACTTAAATTACGCAATAAAGAGTCTCACAAAAGAATCTGCATAGTTTCATTTCTAAAGCGTAAGTCATAAACGGGTTGCTTTTATGTAGAATTGTATATCGTCAAAACTTTGCGTACGCATCATATGATGTATTAAAAGTAGTCTTACACTAAAAACGTACTTTGGACAATTTCCCTTATACCTGATAATGAATCAGAACAACTTTGTGGGGCTCTGTAAACAAATCAATTACGTTAATCAAATCTCATTTTTTAGTAAAAATATTTTTCTTCTTTCTGAAAAATATTTTTTATATATTAATATTTTTTATGTTGTACGTTGCATAACTATAATAAATTATGCTTTAAAAATATATACCTCTCATAGACCGTAATGCATCTCATTTGTGAATCCCTGTACTCAAACAAGGTGCGCTATTTATAGCACTTTCAATAGAAGGAATGCCAAAAAAAGAATTTGAATAACATAGATTATTTCCAAGGCATAGTTTCAATTTTAACAGACACTAGAGCGCGGACAGATAGGCTAATTATATTCATTATCGCTCTTTAACGTTAGTGGAAGGTGTTAAGAAAGCATTATACAAATTAAATCTTACAACTACAGTGATTTCCAATAATAGCACTTAATTTGTCTGAATACATTGTTGTGGCCCAGTAAACCTTAATGCTAATCCTATGCTATGGAAATTTTGTGTGTATCTGTGTGAATAATAAATGTCAATTTGATTAGAATTTATGGAGTACAAGGATATTTAAATATGATTAATAGAAATGACCTGAATAGAACGCAAAACATTAGTATTTTTGTACGTTACTATACATAAACCAGTCGTGCTATTTATGCTATTTTCAATAGGGAACATGCTATAGTGGGCTTAAATAACCTATATCGATTTGAAGAAATTCTAAAAGTACACTCTATAACAAAAAAAAAAGTGACGCTCCAAGAAGGAGTAATGCAACTGGACACAAATTCACATACATACAGGTTTTGATGGAATCAAGCACCAATTCATCATTATTGTGCAGCTGGTACTTCAATGACTTCAAATACCCTTAATAGGCGGCTCAGTGGGGTTGAGCTCAGTCCCCGGATCTTTTTTCAACTGAGGGCGTTTGGAGCATCATAAAAAGGGTCCTACAACTAGCTCGGGATTTTACGAATCTAACACAACAATTCGACAGAATTTAGCACGATACTTCACAAGAGCACATCTGCCAACTCTATCAATTAATACCAAGCCGAATAACTGCGTATATAAGGGCCAGAAGTAGACCAACGCGTTATTGACTTGTTTACTTTGTGAGGCCCTTTCTCTTGATTAAATCATTCAAATTTTCTAAAACTGTAACCAACTGTTTTTCTCCGCATGTACATCACATCTACCAATTTTTGTCCCATTCGGATCACCCATTCTCCCCATCTACCAATTTTTGTCTCCACTTCTTACTCGTGCGTCGTTTTTTTTTTTTTTTTTTTTTTTTTTTCGTTTAATAGAGTGTATTTACGATCAATACACCGTCGACAGATGGACAAATCGAAGTCATAAGCACTTTTTAACTTTGGTGGAAAGAGTTAAAAATGAAACTTAAATTTGAAATATGTTTTCTAAATTTGAAAATCTGCTATTTTTGCTACCTGTAGTATTCAGTTTCCTTTATCGGTGTAATGGTCAAACTAACGTCTTATTTAGCATCTTATAACATGTTTAGAGGATTTGTGTGCTGTCACTTCTTTCCTCCTAAATCATCCTACTAAAACAACCACCCTCTTGTGAACTGTAATCTAATGTCACCTAATAGCACTACTATATTATTTTCTATCCTGCTGTTCCATTTATGAGATATGTTTGTTTTTTTATATTTTTCGTATCGGCAGAGAAAATTTCGCAAGCGGTCTCATTAAAACTTTTTTCTTTTTCCCTTAATTCACCGGAAACGAGACGGCCTGTCCCACCGACGCAAAAAAAGGAACGAAAAAATATAAAAAAAGAGGGAGAAAATGTCGTTTGGTATAGGTATAACCCCCTTTCTTAATCTAACTTCGCTGGAAAAAAAAAAAAAAGACAGGGAAAAAAATCTAGCTCTTACATGGCTTGTTTTTTTTTTTTTTTTTTTTTTTTCTGGAGAACCCAAAAGAAAACAAAAACCTGTCAATTGCGTTCTTTATTTGTATTTTATTAAATAGAATGGATGGTAAAATTACATGATTTTTTTTTTTCTTTCAAATAAAAAATTTCATTGATAATATGGTATTTGATGGAAACAGCAAATAACAAAATCCTAGGAAGGTTTAAACTGCAGTAGCAAAATTCCTCCTATAAAATCAGAGGTAAATTATGCGAAATACTTAGTAAAGGAATTTCAGAAGACATATGGTTTACGAAATGGTAATATTTTCTGCTTTGTCTAGATTATTATTATTTTTTTTTTTTTCGTTGTTTCATTCATATTTAATGTTGTTGCAGTATATAACAAAATCTCATAATACTGAATTTCAGGGAACTGGAGATTAAATTCGTTATTTTGAAAAAAGACAAAAAAAAAAAAAAAAAAAAATCGTTAATTTAAAATTTTAACACAGCGGTTTTTAAGAAAATAAGTTTAAATTTCAATTAAATTTTATTATTATTATTTTAATTTTTAGATAAAAATTTTTTTATTTTAATTTCTTTTATTTTCCTAGCGAACATTAAATTCAATAAAGTTTAGGAACATTTAAATTTAAGTTTTTTATTTAATTAATTTTAAAGGTTTTATTGATATGGGGAACACTTATATTCCCTTTATAACAATTTACAATCATATATTGAGGGTTACAATTAAAAATATGAATTTATTTTATTCAAACCACTGAGAAAATAAATCCCGGTATATAAAACATTTTGTTGCTGAATGTATAACAAAAGCAGTTCATGAAATTATTAAGCATGATACAATTAAAAGAAAATAAGGTATGAACGAAAAAACAAGTATTATGACTGACAAGAATATTTTCTAGCTAAAAAGACTTTTTGTAGAACAAGGATAAAATTAGTCAAAATCAAGATTACGTAAGTTACATCTTGAATGGTAAGAAATTTAAATAAACGACCGTTCCTTTCAGACGGTGAAAGTTATTTTACTCTACATATATCGCACATTCTTGGGAATGGTATCTATTATTCTTCCAACAAACGATACCATTATGAAAATGCTGCTTTCTGGCGGAAAGAAAGTACAGTCGGTAACAAAAGTGTCCGAACACTAGCAAAAATTCCTATGGTTTTGTTAAATAAATCCTTATCGAATCATGTTCTTACACTGACTAAGAACAGGATTTGACAAGGATTTATTTAACAAAACCGTATGAAGTATGCTTTTTTTATATAGGAATTTTTGCTAGTGTTCGGACACTTTTGTTACCGACTGTAGTTCGCGTAGGAACAGACAGAGTCTAGTCAATTAATTCACTTTATTCAACAAATATTTTCACAAAAAGGCCGATAAAACTAAACTCATGTAATAAAAACCAATATTCAACAAAAGTTCTTTAAACAGTCCAATAAAACTTGTATTACAGAAATCGGATAAATACCTTCAAATACACTGCAGAGTAGGAATTTACAGATTCAGGAACAGTGATCAACCTCCTCAACAAACACAGGACAATCGGGCCTGTTATGGAAGATGGTATGCCGATTACAGTGCTTATGGACCACATACCACTTCCTGCATCGGTTCATAAAATTTTTGTCCTCTCCGCCACAATGCCGTCAAAAGGCATCGGCACAGATTTTGATCAGTACCGGCAAAATATAGTTTACCTGCATAACTGTACTCTACCGTTTCGATAGCGCATGATTCACTTTAATGCCGATGTCGATATGTAATTGGCCCACAGACGAACAGATAACCGATTTACGAACATTTTACAGAAATGCCTCACTATTTTGTGAAAATTAGAAAAACAAATTGGTGAAAATTTCTGTTAAATGAATAGAGATTTCTTAAGGAGACCATGAACTTCATAAATTGCCTTTATCAGTTATAAAGTTTTGTATACGTGCAAGTGCATTGAAATATAACAATATTAAGTGCGTATATTAAAATTTCTGAGGAATAGTGGAACATTTGTTTCATCTTAATACCATTTGCTTTGAGAAATGCTTTATATTTTGGATTGAACTATAGCAAATACATGGTATTGTATCTATAGAACTATCAGACATATAATCCGAATAATTAAAGAAAACAGCACCACTTACGACCCCTATTTCACTTATATTAGAAATGTGCATCCAGCTGGTTATTTAATCGTCTTCAGACAACAAATGACTACCTATATTCATTAGACCAGAATGTATCCACACTGTAAAAAAAAAAAAAAAAAATGCAAAATCACGGTATTTGACCGTATAATTTTAGGGGAAATTACCGTTTTGGTACCTAAACGGTCATAATCCGTAAATTAATGTTTTGAAAGTACAATTTAGGAACTTACCATATAATTTTACGGGAAATGACCATTTTGCTAGCTAAACGGTCGTTGTCCGTAAATTGATGTTATGAAAGTATAATTGTGGAACATTGGATTTTTTTTTTACCGGCAAAAGCCGTTAGGGATACATACAAATGAAACACTTCCAGTTGCAAAGCCGTTTGCAGGCGTTCCAAATGTATGTCTGCAATCGGCAGCAAAAGTATCCGAGCACTAGCAAAAATTCCTATATGAAAAAAGCACATTTAACACTGTTTTGTTAAATAAATCCTTGTCGAATCGTGTTCTTAGACTGATAAGAACAGGATTCGACAAGGATTTATTTAACAAATCTGCAGTAAGTGTACTTAGGAATTTTCGCTATTGCTCTGTTACTTTTGCTGCCGACTGTATTTGCAAAAAACTTGCAAAATTTACATCATCGAAATTGCAAGCGTTCCGTTTGCATGTAACCCTTAATCTACCAAAATAGCTCAAATATGCCATAAAACTGTATTTTTATGGTCAAATCTTTTCAAATGTAAAGTGTTAGCTTTTCTGTGACGTCATAAAAAAACACTCCATATTTGTAATGAAAAATATAATTGTATTTTTATCGATTGAGAAATTTTATTTACACATTCGTACAAATAGCGATTGATATAGAAGAGCTATTGTTTTCCTATTTTAATTCAAAGAATTTTTGTTGCTAATATATATATATATATTCTACAGAGTATTGTCATAGAAAGAAAAGTTCTTATTTTCATAACAAACATGCTTGATTGCTCCCGACTGTTTGTTTTCCATCACTTTAATACAGATATTGAAAATCAAGTTTAACAGTATGCTTTTTGAATTGCCAGTTGAATTAGCAAGGTAAGTTAGTTAAAGGTTTGTTAAGTCTTAAATTATTTAAATATGTTTTTTTTATATGTATCGTATTTATGTTTTTAAGTTTTCAAACGCTCGCGAAAAGCATGTACTAAGAAGCCTGCACATATTTGTCGGATTACAGATCATAAATTGAGGTGTTTTCTTACTAAATAATTCATATGTATGCTAAATATAGTTTAATTTGTGCTAAATTTCGCTTCTACTTTCAGGGCCCGAGTCACAAATTTTTGTGCCCGTAGCACTTTCTACTTTTCATTCCCTCTTTGAAAATCCAATCCTCCCCCCTCCTCCAGAAAGAAAAAAGGTTGTTATTATACTACTATGATCTATAGCAGGCGATAAAACAAGACTGATTGGGAAAATTATTTTGGCAAAAAATTCAGTATGTTTCTGTCTTTAATAAAAATACTTCACTCAGTCAAACGATATTTTATTTTAAAATTTTCTTCATATATATAAATAAAACACAATTAGAAAACACGAAAAAGAAAAAAAAACCCTGGGGTATTTAGATAAAATATTTTTAACTATAAATAAAATTTTGTGATCCCCTCTCCCAGAAATTGAGCCAGGCCCAGTCTACTTCGAGTAATAAATTAAAATAAATATAAAAAAAATTAAAACCCTACAAAACTTACAAAGATCATCTTAATGTTTATAAATACTGCGTTATACACGTGTAAGTATACGCTCTCTAGTACCCGTTGCTGTAGCCGAAAATATAGTTTTAAAAGTTAAAATACTCAACGATGTGTTCATGCAATTTATAGTATGTGTTTCGTCTGCGTGTTTCAGTTTGTTATCTGATAAGGGAAAAATTCCTTTTCAGATTTTTTTGAACTTTTCCTCGCTTAATTATGCCCTACAGCGGCCGAGCGGTTCTGCGCTGAAAGCTGGTAGACGGGAGGTGCCGGGTTCGTTCCCAGTTCGCACTCATCGACCTAGCCGTTCGGAGTTTTCCATGGTTTCCTCCGAATCTCGCGTAAATACGAGCTAGGACCCCATAGAAAGCCCCCCCCCCACCATTGACGGCATTCCCCCTGCATGCCTAGGACACATACGGAGTCAATCGGCCTTAAATCCTACAACCAACCAACTAACCGCGCTTAATTATAAATACTTAATAACTTTTCATTCATTTTAATTACATATTTTAAAATGTGTTTTTCTGCTTAAAAAAAAAAAAAAAAAATCTGTAAAAAATATATGATATAAATATTTAGAAGGATACATACGCTGTGGTAGTTAGACTTTAATGCTTTTTAATTAGAAATTAAGCGTTGATGCTGGCAGTATTTGAAGAAGTATTGTTTCTATATATAATGATCAATAAATAGCGTCGTTTAACTGTGATTTTCTTTTTTAATTAGAGTTATATTTTGTTAGGATTCCTGTACATTTAATAATATTAACCCGATCAGGTTATAGTGGGTCATTGGATACCCGAGCTATTTTTCTTATGTTTCATCCATCAGAATCCACGTATAAAAGAAATACCTATCTACCGTGTCCATGACTTTTTCGTAAAAATACCATTCTTAAACTTTATTATGCAATTTGAATTTTTCAAATATCTCAATTTGTTCAAATGTTATAAATTTTTAGTAGATGCCTGAATTTTATAGAAATGAGTGTATTTCTGATGAAATATGAAATATTTGTAAAAATTTATTTTGCAATATTCATTGTCTGCCCTTAAATTAGAAGCATTCAAGAATTTTATCACATTTTCTTTCATTACAATTTACGTGTTCTAACATTGCCCGGGTCTTCAGCAACCTATGATAAACTGACAAGATGCCGAAAAATACGATAACCTGATCGGGTTAATTAATTTCTATTCTCAACTTGTTCTTCTGTAAATGCCTTAATTACAGTAACTCCTCCTCGTTTCAATATTTCATAGGCTTTCTTCTGAAAGAAACAAACTGAAGAGCAAAATGTTCATATTAGTGGTTTAGGATTGTGCAAAATTTAATCTCATGAATTTTTAATAAATTTTTTTGAATCTAAATGAAGTTTCAAAGTGTGGTGTTTAATAAATTAATAGTTATGATTTTTTATTTTTTATTTTATTGAGACACAACTGAAATTGTGTTTGTATTTTTATTTAGTATTTGCAATATTTATTAGAATGTAATTAGTAGAGTAGCATCGTCTATTAATAAATAGTATGTCTTATATAATGTTTATAAATTTTTTTATAGGGCATGCTTGTGTATTAAACAAGAAAAAAGATCGAATTCACCCAAAAGAACCAGAAGATTGAATATAAATGCAAAAGTACAAAAACTTAATGTCAAATGAAGCTAATATAAATCAATGTGGAGTTTATAATTTAATCTCTAATTATGTATGTGTAGTAAATAATAGAAAATAGTATGCTTAATAAATAAATATGTTGTAAATATTTTCTTTTCTTATATTGGATAAGTTCTTGGTAAAATATTTAAAAGTATTTTTTCTTCTTCTTAATGTATATATATATATTGTTTAGAAACTTTTTTAATTTTAAGATTCTTCCCCTATGCTTTTGTATTCCCCAAAACAAAAGTTTTTCTAGGAATAATTTCCCTCACAAAAGTTTTAGGTGTGTAGAAAGAAAATTTTAAAAAATTCATGTTGAATAAAAAATGGGGGAGGGGGAATCTCTTTGCAAAGAGTCTTATATCCCATTAGAAATATTAAAATTTGATTTTTTAAATATATTTTGTTCCTGTTTTATTCTGAATATTTTCATGTTCAGTTTTACAGTCTTTCATATTTTCTCATAGTTAAATAATATAATGGCATTGATTTCATATCTGAATTTCCAGATTTCGCAAGCTTTTTTATAAATCCTAATTCAAGATTCAGTCAAACAAAATTTTGAAAGTAAAAATATTACATATTCTTTAAAAAATAAGAAATTTCAAAACTAGATTTATGAACTTTCTGTATTTGATATAAATTCTCTCTGAAGTAAAAAAAAGTTACACAAATAAAAGAATAACTTTATAAAGTACTATAGTAAAAGTTAGAAAAAATATCTTGAATACAGTAGTATCTCATGTTAACTATAGAAATTGGTATCTTTGTAGAGTACAAACTACTATGTTTTATACATTTGAAATATGAAGATTTTTTTTTTTTAATCAATGCTATATTAAGCATAAATAAGTTTTATTTTCGTGATGAAATTCAGTCTTAATTTGATGAAAAAATGTCATAAATCTAAACGTAACTCTAGGTTATGAATACAAATGTTATGAACTATAGCTGCCACATAATTGCAACCTTTTATATAGTTCTTTCTTGCCACTAAAATTTTGACTTATTTAATAAATGAGAAATTTCTGTTAAATTTTAGTGGTAAATGAAAGTTTAAAAATGCCAGAAAAAAAATATTTCTAAATATCAATTCTCTAAAAATTTTATTAGTGATCATATTATTGGTGATTACTCATATTGCTACATTTGAGAGTCTACGTTCATGAAGAGACAAGCTAATGTTAATCCATGGCAGCAGGTTCTTGGAACATTTTTTAATTGCATAATTTTTTCAATTTCATGTGCAGTTTTGTTTACCTCAGAACATAAAAACTGCAACCAAAATTGAAAAACCGTGCAATCAAATAATTTATCAAGCATACGAACTCGTGGGATTAACAGCTTGTGAGTTTCTTTTATGATATGAAATGAGCATAGCGACTTAGGTCCCCCTCATCAGTTAGCTCTATGATTTCTTTCATAAATTCTAATCCTATGGTTGTGGAATCAAAAACTATCTCCTCAGTGAATGTATATTGTTAACTATATTTTCTGCGACATCTTAAAAGTTTTTTTTTTTTTTTTTTTTTTTTTATATTTCTAAAACATACACTTAATTTTGTATTTGATGTATTAAAATTACCGATGTTAACGATCTGAGAGTAAAAGATTTCAACAATTTAAATAAAAATGTACATTTTGGAAATATTTTGCAATGATGAGACTATAAGAGACAGGTTTTAAGAAGAGTATGCAGATTAACACTTAAAAATATTCATTTTTTGAATAGTATAGACATAGTTTGAAAATACAAAAGCATTTACGTTCAGGTTTACCATTATAGTAAAGGAAATCGGAAAGCTGATAAGAGGCTTTAATAATATTGACCTCTATTGGAAATCTATCTGTAATATTCATACAAATTCTTTTTTTTTTTTTCTTTTTTCAGGAGGGGATGTAGAAAATTTTGCATATAATCATATACTTGTAAAACAGAGAATTGTAAATTTTTTTCTACAAAAGTTCTTATTGTTTTTTATCATATTAAATATATTGTTTTATCATATTTTAAAAAGTGTTTCTCTGCTTAAAAAAAAAAAAAAAAAAAATCTGTAAAAAATTTATGATATAAATATTTAGAAGGATACATACGCTGTGGTAGTTAGACTTTAATGCTTTTTAATTAGAAATTAAGCGTTGATGCTGGCAGTATTTGAAGAAGTATTGTTTCTATATATAATGATCAATAAATAGCGTCGTTTAACTGTGATTTTCTTTTTTAATTAGAGTTATATTTTGTTAGGATTCCTGTACATTTAATAATATTAACCCGATCAGGTTATAGTGGGTCATTGGATACCCGAGCTATTTTTCTTATGTTTCATCCATCAGAATCCACGTATAAAAGAAATACCTATCTACCGTGTCCATGACTTTTTCGTAAAAATACCATTCTTAAACTTTATTATGCAATTTGAATTTTTCAAATATCTCAATTTGTTCAAATGTTATAAATTTTTAGTAGATGCCTGAATTTTATAGAAATGAGTGTATTTCTGATGAAATATGAAATATTTGTAAAAATTTATTTTACAATATTCATTGTCTGCCCTTAAATTAGAAGCATTCAAGAATTTTATCACATTTTCTTTCATTACAATTTACGTGTTCTAACATTGCCCGGGTCTTCAGCAACCTATGATAAACTGGCAAGATGCCGAAAAATACGATAACCTGATCGGGTTAATTTCTAAAGGGCAAAATTAATGGTCGCCACCGGCCACATGGCGACTAAATAAAAAAAGATGGCGATTAAAAATTATGCATCGATCGCCACTAAAGTCGCCACTTTTTGTGATCATTAAAAGATTCTAAAAATCGAGCGACGATAGGCAATCGAAGCCTTGTGATTTCCAATCTTTTTCCATCCATGGCATAAATGTCAATGTTCATTTTAAACTTGCTTTATTATATTCTACAACCTATAAAGAAGTGGAATAGTTTAATATATCTCACTCATATAATTTTTTGGACATCCCCCCCCCCTTAACGATCTGTGATCACACAGCTTATAAAAAGCTTTATAATTTCTAATCATTATCCATTTGCCGCAAAAATATAAATATCTATTTTAAACTTATTTTATTAGATTCTAGAATATGCAAAGATGTAGAATTGTTATAATTCTCGAACTTATAATTCTTGTAATTCCCCCCCCCCCTCCAACGATTGGCAATCACATGCTCCATTGAAGCCTTGTGATTTACAATCTTTCTCCACAAATAATGTAAATGTAAATATTCATTTTAAATTTTTTTGATTAGATTCTAGAACCTATAAAGCATATAGATGTATTCCCCCCCCCCACACACACACACATGTACGCTCCATTTCAACTAGCAGTTAATGATCAAATGTCCTGCAAAGCACAATCTTTTTCCATTATTATCACCATAGTATTTAGTGTATATTTAACCCATTTAAGATATTTGACAAATGTGTGTATCAAAATTTGATTTGGCTTAAATGTGTAGTTTTTCAAAAATTTTTGTATTTGCTTTCTTTTGAGTAAAAATCTTCCTTTTTCCTCCCCATTTTAAAGTAGAAATCTCCCTATTTTTAAAGCTACAAATTTGGCAGCTAAGTAAATTATTTTTAATAAAGCAGCTAAGTTTCCATATTATTTATAACTTTTTAAGAGGAAATATTTTAACTCTATTGAAATAAAATCATTTAAAAAAGTGTCTCTTTAGAAATAAGAAAAAATAATAAAACTGCTAACTGTATTTACACATGACCATGTAAAAGGTTGTGATGATGATGAATCAGCTGATTCATTTACTAGAAAATATCAATGTGAACTCTGAATGATAACAGCTTATTTCACTTACATAAATTGAAAAAAAAAAAAGTACTACTGAATTATATGAAAGATAAAAACTTTTGCTGTTATTATTACAGCCCTAAGCAGATTTTAATTTAGGATGTGCAATTTAGGATTTTTAAAAAGAGCGTAATTACAAATTACAATTTTAGTGTCCCTGTGTTAATCTATATCTATATCTATATCATTATATAAAGCGCAAAAAATTGTTTGTTTGTGGAGGGTAATCTCTGAAACTACTGAACCGATTTAAAAACTTCTTTCACTGACCGAAAGCTACAGTATGCCATATTGTTATAGGCTATATTTAATTTTGATGAAATAAATTTTAGTTTAAAATCTGAGCATTTTAATTAAAATCTTCATAGAAGCCGTAATAGAAATGGAAATAATGAAATATTAAAAAAATTAGCTGCTGCCAACATAAAAGAAACATTTACATATTCATTTCGTTTTTAAAATATCTTGACGTGTAAAGAAAAGAAATATATTTGCACGTGCATTAAATTGAAATTCATATAAAGCTTTTTTAATTGTTAAACTTACACGTTAAATCTGACGTCATTATAGAATTAAAAGTGTTTATTTTTCTAATAATATAATTTGATATGATATGATATAATGTAATATAATGATCTAAGCTTTACTTCTAAACTTTTATTAAATTATTTATTTTATAATTGTTGCCCAAAAAATTTACGGGTTAATTCATTTTTCGACATATAATAAAATATATTTTCTCGCGAATAATAATATAATTGTGAATTAAAAAAATATCGTCTGCATTTCATTATGCATTTGTTAAAAGAATAATTGAGAAGTTTAAATTTATTTGACGACTATATTTAGCAACTAACAGTTATGACAAGTAGCTCAATATACATAGCGCATACAACCATTACTGCAATGCAAATAGCATTTAATTATTTTAGTTACATTATGTTGATTAGAAACCTATTTAATCTATCTATGCTCTATACTAATATATAAAGAGGAAAGGTTTATATGTATATGTAGAGAACGATCGCTAGAACTAAAAAGCCGATTTCTATTTCTTTCTTTTTTTATACTAATCAAAAGTTACACTGTCTCTAAGTGCTAGAGGCTATAATAAATTTTGGTAAAATACATTTTTAATTCAAATTTTCAATATTTTAATTGAAAACAAAGCATAGATTTGATATCGGTCGTCCTTGGCGATTTTTGTATTTCGAGATCGAAAACGTAATATTACGAAAATCTGTATATTTTCGTATTACATACGAGATCTATGTTTTTACTTCAATTACCGTACTACCGTAGGTAGAGGAAGTATTTTATTCGGTCCAAAAATTTGATATAGAGTTTCACCTGATTTATATGTTTTAAGGCCTCCTGAGTCCAAAAAAGTAGTTTTTGGCAATTGGTCAGTGTGTGTGTGTGTGTGTGTGTACGAATGTGCGAAATTTTCCGGGTGTCATATCTCCAAAATTAATAAAGATAGAACTACAAATCTTCACAATTGATTCAGGTCTGATGTAGAGATGAATTTTCCAAATTTTGGTGAAAATTGAAAAACCGGAACTGGGTCATCGAAAACCGGAAATGGGACCGTAAGCCCGTACCTCATAAACAGCCCTAACGATTTTCTTCAAAGTTGCTATATAAACAATCTATTAGATGTCCTTTCGAATGATATAATTGGTTAGTTCAGGAAAATTGATAGGCGTCCTCTATAAGCAGCTCAATTTCAGATCTCATAAGTGCCTTCCTTTAAAAACGGCTGTACGAATTTTTTTCAAACTCGCCATGTTAACTTCCTACTAAATATCCTTTTGTATGTAATTATTGTTTTCCGGTCAATAATTGAGTATGCCAAGTTTTGGTAAAAGTTGGTATCTCAAAAACGGCTCTAACGATTTTCTTGAAAATTGTTTCATTAATTCAATTTAGATAACCTTTCTCAAGTATTACGTGCATATTACAGGAATACTAACGGTCATCCTGATTAGGAAGTTCAGTTTTAAATCTCGGTAATTCATGTTTAAAAAAATAACTATCTATTTTTTCCCCTTATTTTTTAACTCACTATGTAAACTTTGTTGTAGGTGTCTTTATACGTGTATCAAGTTTCTCTTACTGGAAAATCTAAAAAAAAATGCATGTACTTAATATCTCCAAGAAATGTATATAATACGTTTAATAGTGGGTAATGGAAGTCGTGTGGTTGTTTCATACCAGATTTTGTAATAGTATATATTATACGAATATTGTTTCATATTATTGATTTTTCCCTTAATATACATTATTAAAAGCCATCAGTTATGGAAAAAATTAAATATATTTGCGAGATAACTTGGCAATCATTTTTTTTTTTTTTCCCCGTCAAGGATGATTGATATAAAATCTTTTCCGAAAGCAAGTAGCGCAATATACAGCCGCTAGGAAATTGCAAATGACATTTGATTATGCAAGTTTCATTATGTTGATTGGAAACACGGTTCATTTAAAATAAATTAAATGTGCATTCGCGTTAGAAATCTACTTTTGTATAGGGCTTCTTTGGCGATATTTAAAATTTGGCACCGCAATAGCTAGGACGTTTCACTCGAAGGACTTTACGTATTTGCGATAACCTTTTTAATTCACCGCCAAAATCACAAAAAATATTAACGATCACTAATGGAGAACCATTACTAAAACAATAACCAGATTACTTTGCGGACGTTAAATTTAAGAAAATTAAAAACACATAAGCTCTGTGCTTAATAGAAATTAATATTATAAGAACAAATAAATAATAATTAAAGCAATTATGACGTCAACTTTATCAAACACATATTCATGTTATAGGTTTATTTTTCAATATTTTTTATTCATGAGTAAAGACATGCTTCTTTTTATGAAATAAATAAATAAATAACATAAAGTAAAAATTACCAACATTTAACAACTGATTGAAAAAAATAATTGTAAAATTATATTTTGACTTTTCAGTTGATAATATTGCCTGACTATAACATATAAACTGATATTTTTTTTTTTTTTTTTTTTTTTTTTCATATCAATTCATCGTTAACTAAAATTTGTTCATCCGTGCGAAGTAGGACGGGTCAGCTAGTTGTATTATAAAATGTATTTCTTATTTTCATATTTTTCTTGTGGTGATTATACCGCAAAATGGTGACAATGGTTTTTGCAGTCTGAAAGAAATAGTCTTATGTGAAAAGTGGCCACTAACTTAAAAAAGTGGCTACTAATGAAACTGTCAGTACCGGCCACTGGCCACTAATGAATTTTCCCAGTTTTGCCCTTTATTAATTTCTATTCTCAACTTGTTCTTCTGTAAATGCCTTAATTACAGTAACTCCTCCTCGTTTCAATATTTCATAGGCTTTCTTCTGAAAGAAACAAACTGAAGAGCAAAATGTTCATATTAGTGGTTTAGGATTGTGCAAAATTTAATCTCATGAATTTTTAATAAATTTTTTTTAATCTAAATGAAGTTTCAAAGTGTGGTGTTTAATAAATTAATAGTTATGATTTTTTATTTTTTATTTTATTCAGACACAACTGAAATTGTGTTTGTATTTTTATTTAGTATTTGCAATATTTATTAGAATGTAATTAGTAGAGTAGCATCGTCTATTAATAAATAGTATGTCTTATATAATGTTTATATATTTTTTTATAGGGCATGCTTGTGTATTAAACAAGAAAAAAGATCGAAATCACCCAAAAGAACCAGAAGATTGAATATAAATGCAAAAGTACAAAAACTTAATGTCAAATGAAGCTAATATAAATCAATGTGGAGTTTATAATTTAATCTCTAATTATGTATGTGTAGTAAATAATTGAAAATAGTATGCTTAATAAATAAATATGCTGTAAATATTTTCTTTTCTTATATTGGATAAGTTCTTGATAAAATATTTAAAAGTATTTTTTCTTCTTCTTAATGTATATATATATATTGTTTAGAAACTTTTTTAATTTTAAGATTCTTCCCCTATGCTTTTGTATTCCCCAAAACAAAAGTTTTTCTAGGAATAATTTCCCTCACAAAAGTTTTAGGTGTGTAGAAAGAAAATTTTAAAAAATTCATGTTGAATAAAAAATGGGGGAGGGGGAATCTCTTTGCAAAGAGTCTTATATCCCATTAGAAATATTAAAATTTGATTTTTTAAATATATTTTGTTCCTGTTTTATTCTGAATATTTTCATGTTCAGTTTTACAGTCTTTCATATTTTCTCATAGTTAAATAATATAATGGCATTGATTTCATATCTGAATTTCCAGATTTCGCAAGCTTTTTTATAAATCCTAATTCAAGATTCAGTCAAACAAAATTTTGAAAGTAAAAATATTACATATTCTTTAAAAAATAAGAAATTTCAAAACTAGATTTATGAATTTTCTGTATTTGATATAAATTCTCTCTGAAGTAAAAAAAAGTTGCACAAATAAAAGAATAACTTTATAAAGTACTATAGTAAAAGTTAGAAAAAATATCTTGAATACAGTAGTATCTCATGTTAACTATAGAAATTGGTATCTTTGTAGAGTACAAACTACTATGTTTTATACATTTGAAATATGAAGATTTTTTTTTTTTAATCAATGCTATATTAAGCATAAATAAGTTTTATTTTCGTGATGAAATTCAGTCTTAATTTGATGAAAAAATGTCATAAATCTAAACGTAACTCTAGGTTATGAATACAAATGTTATGAACTATAGCTGCCACATAATTGCAACCTTTTATATAGTTCTTTCTTGCCACTAAAATTTTGACTTATTTAATAAATGAGAAATTTCTGTTAAATTTTAGTGGTAAATGAAAGTTTAAAAATGCCAGAAAAAAATATTTCTAAATATCAATTCTCTAAAAATTTTATTAGTGATCATATTATTGGTGATTACTCATATTGCTACATTTGAGAGTCTACGTTCATGAAGAGACAAGCTAATGTTAATCCATGGCAGCAGGTTCTTGGAACAT
This sequence comes from Salticus scenicus, assembly GCA_963930645.1. Lineage (NCBI taxonomy): Eukaryota > Metazoa > Arthropoda > Arachnida > Araneae > Salticidae > Salticus > Salticus scenicus. The sequence goes on along the minus strand of OZ005655.1, from coordinate 125,222,986 downwards.
TTTTTAATTGCATAATTTTTTCAATTTCATGTGCAGTTTTGTTTACCTCAGAACATAAAAACTGCAACCAAAATTGAAAAACCGTGCAATCAAATAATTTATCAAGCATACGAACTCGTGGGATTAACAGCTTGTGAGTTTCTTTTATGATATGAAATGAGCATAGCGACTTAGGTCCCCCTCATCAGTTAGCTCTATGATTTCTTTCATAAATTCTAATCCTTTGGTTGTAGAATCAAAAACTATCTCCTCAGTGAATGTATATTGTTAACTATATTTTCTGCGACATCTTAAAAGTTTTTTTTTTTTTTTTTTTTTTTTTTTTAAATATTTCTAAAACATACACTTAATTTTGTATTTGATGTATTAAAATTACCGATGTTAACGATCTGAGAGTAAAAGATTTCAACAATTTAAATAAAAATGTACATTTTGGAAATATTTTGCAATGATGAGACTATAAGAGACAGGTTTTAAGAAGAGTATGCAGATTCACACTTAAAAATATTCATTTTTTGAATAGTATAGACATAGTTTGAAAATACAAAAGCATTTACGTTCAGGTTTACCATTATAGTAAAGGAAATCGGAAAGCTGATAAGAGGCTTTAATAATATTGATCTCTATTGGAAATCTATCTGTAATATTCATACAAATTCTTTTTTTTTTTTTTCTTTTTTCAGGAGGGGATGTAGAAAATTTTGCATATAATCATATACTTGTAAAACAGAGAATTGTAAATTTTTTTCTACAAAAGTTCTTATTGTTTTTTATTCCCCCCCCCCCCCAATTGCGTTTTCTCAGTTTGCATTTTTTTTTTTTTTCATGAATTCATGATCTTCAAATGCTAAAATTTCTATAGATACTGAAAAAAAAAAAGGACTTAATTTTTTATTATAATATATATTTAATAGAACCTATTTAAAAGAATTAAGGATGGGTTTTGGAATATCTTTAAAATTAAAAATATTAAAAATTAAAATATAACAAAAATCTGTTTTTTTTTTTTTTTTTTTTTTTTTTTTCTTTCCCTGAAATTTTTACATAGACATTCACTTTCTATTTTTTACCACGAACACTAATCAATAAATTTCAAAACCCATTCTTAACTCTTTTAAGTACGTTCTGTTAAACGTTAAAATAATTAAGTCTCTTCTTAAATATATGAAGCAGTTTTAGCCTTTTGAAAATCATAAATTTGTGAGAAAACGAAAGCTGTAAAAACGCAATTTAAAAAATTCATAGCTGCAAAAAAAATATAAAAAACCATAAGAATTGTTACCTATTTCATTGAATAAACAGACGTAATATAGTTCCCTTAATAAATAATAAGCTTTTATATCAAACATAGTTCAGTGCTGCCGTATAAGATACAAAATTCCCTTAATTTGATGAGCATTAGTACTTCTTTTTTTTACATACTGAACAGCCTTCTAATTTTACAGCCTTCTATTTTAACACACAAGGTTCTATTTTAATTTTACGGGCAACACTACTATTTTAACATACCAAGATGCCTTCTAATTTTACGGGCAGTGCTACTATTTTAATATACTGAGCTCCCTTTTAATTTTACGGGCAATACTACTTTTTTTACAGGTTAGCTGTATGTTTCATCGCAACGTAAAATTACTGGCGATACGTCATTCATCGTCTAAATGTTTCTTTACGGGCTTTGTCTGGAATCTCTGCTGCCGGGCTTTGCCCATAATTTTACTGCAGCATTTTTTACAGTGCACGTGAACTTTCAGTCTTTATAACAACCGGTATACTCCGGGTCAATTTTGGTTAAGTGGCAGTGGGACCATTAGGTAAAAATATTTTGGCCCAAAAGCTTATTTCCGATCACAAAACAATAATCATCGTCATCGATATGCCGACAGAGTTCAATTAGGGACCGAGTAATTTCTTCTGAATAAATCGGCATGCCGTAATTGCCAACACTTTACTGACCAAAATGGAAAATGAAAAACTAGATATTATAAAATAAATCTATAAAAATAAAGGAAGATGTCTGTCTGTCTGTCTGTCTGTCTGAGCATCTATACGTTCAGCCCCTATTGAACGCAGAAGTACAAAATTTGACATACAGGTGCTCCGAAGCCTACCCGAATGCATAGTGAAAACAGAATTTAAAAATTTTAATTAGTTGCGGAGATATTAATTAAAATGTAGACCCATGTCTAATCATAAAGCGATCTCAATTACTCAGAATTCACCGCGATTGCATAAAAATAGATATTTTAACGAAGTTAAAAACAGAAAAAGTGGAAAATAAATTAGAAATATTAGTCCGATCATTACGAATTTGGTACCAAATGAAGGGGGATTTTTTTCCGAATCTAAGAGTGCAAGTGGCTTATCTCTACAGCAATTAGATTTTTAAAAATTAACTAAAGTATGAAATTTAGTTGGAAACAAGCAGTTATTTCATTTATCAAAGATTTTTCAGTGCCAGGTGCTAGACATGCTGGCTCACTATTCTTCCGGCCGGGAAAAAATTGTTTTTCGTTTTTCAACCACGTGACAAAGTATTGGAAATAAAAAAAGCAGTTTTTGAATTTTTTCAATTTAAAATCGATCAAAAGCAGAACTTCGAAATTGCCCGTCATTATGGCTCACCTGTATGCAGTTAAAAAATCTAAAGTATAGCTTTAAAAATAAAATAAATAGACATATTATATTTATTGAAATTCATTTTTATTTCATCTGTTAATGACACCAAATGTTACTTTTAACAGAATAATATTGATTTTTTTTTTTTTTTTTTTTTTTTTTTTTTCCTTTTTTTATGAATTCAGTTGTAAAAAAGCAGTTTTGGAATTCTTAAATTTTAGACGGATTTCAATAGAAATCGTTAATCGCCCTTGATAGATTAGCCATTTTGAGTCAAAAATATACCATTGTAATACATAATACATCATTCAAAAGATATTTTAAAGTATTTTTATTGCAGGCTATTAAAATGATATAAGCCGTTCAAATTCTGTACGAAACTTTCGGAGAAAACTACGGAAAAACCAGAAAATTTTTATTCTTTAAAATTTTACAGAGTTTCAAATTCAGATTTTCGCTCACATTTCGTACTAATAATTTTTAACGGTATATAGCCCGGAATTAAGCAAGTTTTGGAGAAAACCACAGATAAGTCAGACACAAATCTTTTAAAAAAGTGTTTGTATTATCTTTGTATCTCAACTTCTAATTAGTATAATATTGAAATTGTATTTCAACTTCTAATTAGTATAATATTCAGATATTGAAAAGGGAAGAGGGCGCCGAAGGCGCTACCGAACGGGAATTTACTGCGATTTCAATAAGCTATTTCACGATATATCAATAAGCTGTTATTAGACCTGAAACGGGTAAAAGGCGCTGCAGGCGCCACCGAGCGGGAGTTTCGTAAAGTCGGATTTTTCAGGGATCGCGAACCAGCTGGTCGCCGAAGGCGGCTAGTAAATAAATAAATAATAAATGACTAAACAGAAATAAATAAATTACTAAAGAGAATATTTGAAGAATTTTCTCTGTAATTATTATTTCTGTGCATATTTAAACAATAAAATCAGAAATACATTAAACAAATACTGTTGTTTCTAAATAAAATAAAATAAAATCAGAATGAATTGGTTATGAATGCACAACTGTATTAAAAATTTGAAGCACACTAGTTCTTCTTTTCTACTTCCTTTTCTTTCATTAACTTTTCTTTGTTTTTTATCTCTTAAGGGGACCTGACACCTTTAGGCACCACTGAAGTAGTTTTCATACAAAAGTTTTTATTTTCATTTAATATTTATAAATTGAATTATAATAGTTTTGTTCAATAAAATATACATTCAAGCAACAATTCTTATGGTTTTTATACAAATAGTGTTTGATACATTCTTTAAATTGTGTTTTCTCAGATTACATATTTCTATGAATTCGTGATCTTCACAAAATGCTAAAACTTCTACAGATATCAAAGAAAATACTTTTTGTGTGTGTGTGTGTGTTTAATAGAACTTCCTTAAAAAAAAAATAGGAATGAATTTTGAAATTTATTAATATGTTTTTGAGAAAATAAATTAAAAAGTGCACGTGCCTGTAAAAATTTGCAAAAAATACATGACTGTTGTTATATTTTTATTTTTAATATTTTTCTAAGTATATTTCGAAATCCATCACTAATTCTTTTAAGTAGATTCTATTAAATATCCTAAAAAATATATTAATTCTTTTATCTGTACAAGTTCTAGCATTTTGAAGATGATGAATGAATTCATACAAAAATGCAAATTGAGAAAACGCAATTTAAAGATTTCATATCAGTAAAAAATCTATCAAAAACCATAAGAATTGTTGCCTGAATACATATTTTGTTGAACAAGCCTAATATAGTTCAATTTATAAATATCACACGAAAATAAGAACTTTTACATGAAACGTATACTTCAGTGGGGACGAGTCAAAGATGCCAAATCCCCTTAATGGGACTCTTTACTTAATGTCGCTAAAAGCCAAATCCAATGTTATTCTATGAAGAATTTTGTCCCATTATATCTCATGAATTAATATATATTTTTTAAATCCATTTTCACATTTAGAAAATTCACAACTGTTAAACTGGTTGTCGCTTTCTAAATATTGATTTTCTTATTTTTTAATAAGATAGGTTAGCCAAAGGTGACTAGTGTTCCTAAGGTAGCCCACCCCCCTAAACGAGACTTAATTTAATTTATAATCACATAATAGCTCTATTGCATTGTAAATCATGTATCTTCAAGGTATGTGATTAAATCTGAAGAGATTATCTTGATCGACCGCCATTGTATGCAGTGAATTCACTTCAGAGAAGTAGTCGTTCTAATTTCCAGGTAAGAAGATATTTTAATCTATATGTGTTTAAGTTCTTAGAACTTTGAGCTGTGATATGTTTCCTAAAAAATTATTTTTTCTCTTTAGCCACATTAACTTCATTTCTAATACATTTTTCAGATTAAAAGTTTAATACCGTGCAAATGGCGACCATGGGAACATTCTCAACGTGGCCCAGGTGTCGGACAACCTTGTAACACGGGAGCCAACTTTGAAAATAAATACGCAAATTAATGTAATAAGTGTAACTTTCCGAACTTTCTGCTTAAATAATAAGAAAAAACATATGATCATTTATTCTCCAACACTCCAACAATTCCCACACTATTGAGAATACCAGAGATCTCCCGAAAGGAGTCAATGAATCCCAGAATAAAAATCGTGAATTACTTTGCACAAAAATGGTTTAAAGTCTTTTTGTGTTAAAAAATAAAAGAAATAAGAAGTAAAACACGAAAAATAACAAAAGAGCATCTTAGGCACAATTTAAAGGTGCTTTCAATATATGGGCCACCTTTGGAACAAGGTGGCCAAAGGTGCCAAAGGTGGCCCACAAGGTACGATTTTGAAATTGTATTATAAAAATATCTGAATTACACTTTACCAAGAAAATTGTACTTGATATGTGTAAGAGATACAGTCCCTGGCCAAATTATTAGACGCACTATAAGATTCTATGTAAAATCTTAACTATCAGGTGATACTATACAGCTTGATTGATTTTACTAGATACAATGTATATTTTTTTATTATCCACCTTATTATCTATTTTAACATAAATAAAACATCATAGTTATAGAAAAAATATGTATTTATTAACTCTTGAAAAAAAATTGAAATTAATGCAATTAAATGTTAATATTTTGTTGAGCCACCTTTAGCCGCTATGAGCTTCAATTCTGCGCGGCATGCTATCAATGCAAGACTGTACTGTCTCCTGCATTTGAGGATGATGATTCCACACATTAATGATCTTTTCTAAGAGTTGCGTTTTGTTTGTGATCACATCTTTAGCCACTTTTCTCTTCATCAGCTCCCACACGTTTTCAATAAGGTTCATATCTGAATTATTACCCGGCCAATCCAACAGAGGGATACTTTACTCTTCCAAAAAAGCTTTAACAGACCATGCTGTGTGGTAGGGAGCTCCATTTTGCATAAAAATGAATGGTTCCCCATTTGGAAACCATTCTCTGAGCTGCGGAATCAACCGATTTTGTAAGACTTCTTTGTATTTATCTTATACCTTTTACCCCGTACAGACGTCCAGTACCCTTGCCGCTGAAGACTGGCTATGACCAGATCATCACTTTTGAAGGGTGCTTAACAGTCTAAACGACACAGTAAGGATGAAACTTTTCTCCATGACGACGACGCACAAACAGAGCTTTATTCTGCAAAATTTTAAATGTGCTTTCATTGCTGAAGCAGACTTGTCAAAAATAGAAAAAATTAATAAACATCCTAAACATCTGTGCTGGTCTTTCCTTATATCATATAAAATGATATTAAATGCATCATTTGTGATGAAATTATACCAACTTACCGATCTCCAGAAGTCCACATATTTATCACGCCACTGTTTGGCCCACTTCAGACACTTTGCTTTCATTGCAGCTGTTAACTTGGGCCTCCTGGCGGGGCGGCAGGCCTTAAAATCCAAATCTTCTAATTTTCTTCGAGCAGTGCGCTCAGAAGCATTCACATTAGCATCTTGGAGTTGCGATTTTATCAGTTTTGTGGTAGCAAATCTGTTTTTCAGGCAATTTTTTTTAAACATCTTTCTGACCTTGGAGTAAAAATAGGCTTTCTGCCGCATCTTTTCTTTCGTTTCGAGCTCAATTCGTCCCCTGACTCAATTTTCTTCTTTATGCGTCGTACGCTAGCTTCAGAAACCTTCCTTCTTCGTGCTATTTCGAGGTTTGAAAATACTTTAGCATTCACGAGGGCCTTTAATTCAGCTTTTATACGTGGTGAAATATCGCCTTTTTTACCCATGATGAAAATGTTCCAATTGATTATTTAAACACTGCACACAAAATAAATAAATAACTGCGTAGTATAAAACTGCGAAACAAATAAACACAGCGCATAAAGCCACAGAAACGCGTCCGCAACTGACGCACGCGAAATCGCCACTGAAACCGGTTTGTACTTATTTGCGTTCGTGTATCAGTTGTTTACCATTGTAATGTCATACGTTAAAAATAAATACAAATAGGAAGTATATAAAAAGTCTCCTGAATAAAAACCAATTACATGTATGTTTAAATATAAAAGTTTTGCATATAAACTCGTGCAAGACATGTAATAATTTAAAAAACTACAGTGCGTCTAATAATTTGGCCAGGGACTGTAAGTGTAGCATTTTATGATAAAAATTCCAGCCACATATACCCAACCAGATAATTATAAAAAATTCTCAAAGCTTAACTATGGTCACCTTTGGTTCATCTACAGTCGGTAACAAAAGTATCCGAACACTAGCAAAAATTCCTATTTAAAAAAAGTAGAGTTAATACTGTTTTGTTAAATAAATCCTTGTGGAATCATGTTCTTTGACTAAGAACATGATTCGACAAGGATTTATTTAACAAAACAGTATTAATTCTACTTTTTTTATATAGGAATTATTGCTAGTGTTCAGTTATTTTTGTTACCGACTGTACCTTATTTCATTTTTAATCTAAAAAAAATGCAAAATTTCACGACGTGAAAATTTGCATTTTACAATTTCAAAATAAAATAAATCAGTTTTTAAAAATTGATAACCTGTTTAACAGTTTTGAATTTTCTTAATGTGAAAACGAAATTTAAAAATATTTATTAGTCAGTGAGTTAATTCTCCATAGAGTAACATTGACTTTAGCTTTCGGCGACGACAAGTAGAGAGTCCTCTTAAGTAAAATAATAATAATTTATTGACTCTGAAATGATTTTTATATTCGCTTTATATGCTTTCATTTTAATTATCAGCTCATTCACAAGTAATTCAATTTGCCCTTAAAACTAAAGTTACAGGTACGTTTAGGCAATTTTTAGATTTTGGTCAGACCACCTTTCAACACGTTATCAAACCATTTACCACACGGGACGACCACAAAATCTTTTTGCGGCCACATAAAAGATCCCGCGATCACTGTTGACTTTTCGCCGCTACCTTATTTAGCACACTTTAATGACTCGTTTTATGGTTTTTATGTTTGTCCATTTATTCGCAATAGCAATCGTTTGCTTTTATCACTTATTCAAGAGGAGGGCTTTTTTTTTTTTTTTTTTTTTTTTTTACTTTTCATAGTATAATTTAATATTTCGTCTCTCAAAAAAAAAAAAAAATAATAATAATAATAATGAGAAAGAAACAGTAAAAATACTAGAAAGAGGTACATAAATTAGCTCTGCCCAATTTTGAAGTTTAATGTTTCAAATAAAATGGTGCCTTCATTTTTCTTAATTTCATATTGTTTTAAAGCTTAAAGCATGCTGATATTATTAATTTTTATTTCCTCTTATGTATTACAGAGAAAGTGTTGACTAGATTTCTAAAATTGGGTTTTTGCTATATTTACTTTTGAGCTCCAGCGAATAAAAAAAAAATTAGGATTTCAGCAGTTAGTCTGTGTGTCTATTTTTACATATGTTGGAAACTGATATTAACGTGATTCAAGAACTAATATTATCAAGCAATCGGTATTCTAAATCTACATCATATAACGAATTCGAATTGAAACTTTTCGTTGAGATCGGACAAATGGTTCATGGACAAGGGCACACAAAACTAAATTACGTTATTTATTTATTACTGATATTTATTTGTAAGAATTTTAGTTCAGTAAATATGTTGAAAATGTAACAACATATTAACTACGAAATCTAACAAAGAAATAGACATAGGAATGTTCTACCACTGGACAGGAATCACAGCATAGGAATGTTCTATCACAGATTCTCAGATTTAAAATATGCCATAAAAAGTGTAGTATATCGTTAAGTCAGTGAAATTCCCATGGAAAAGAAAAGAAAAGAGAAAACGAAAGAAAAAAATGTATGAAAATATTTATTTATAAGAGCTTTTACTTGCTGCGTTCACATAACTGTTTTTAAATAATATTTTAATTTATTTTAAAAGAATGAAAGAAAAAATTCTGAATAAAAAAAATTGATTGGTAATATAATCATTTAAAAAAAGGTTTATTATTATTATTAAAAAAAGATAATAATAATAATACTTTCATCGTGGAATACCTTGTAATTTTTGTTGCAGTTTCATAATGTAAATTTTAAAGAACTGTTTTTCTTTTGAAACCTGACCAATAAAATAAAATTAAATTAAAGAGGGTGTACAATACCGTTTGTCTGTCTGTGGCATTGTACCTTCCAAACGAATAAACCGATTCTGCTAGTTTTATTTTATTATTATTAATATTATTATAACGATAATTTAATCGGAATGGCACTTAGTTATATTTCATGAAAAACTGATATTTTTTTTTAATTAAAATGTGGTTTTTTTTTTTTTCAAGCCACATTGAGCTGATATTTCAAAATTTCTCAGCTGGCAATCTTCCAATTATCAAATCATGTCAGATAAAATCTGCGAGCTGGCAATTTTCTAATTTTTAAATCATGTTGGATGATAAATCACGTGACTTTTAAGCTTAAAATTGTTTTTAAGAAAATCCCGAATTTTAAGCCAATTTTGATAAAAGTTTAAAATTCGACATAAACAAAACTAATAGAAATGAAGGGATCGTAGTCCCAAAATCTCTAAATTCGATTGAAAATTAGAAAAAATAGAGATTTAAAAGTTTTACTACTTAAAATGTTATTATTATTATTAGTATTATTATTTCAGACACTTTGCATTACTATTTCAAAAATTACGATACGTAAATCTTTCAATTTTCAACATACGTTAGATGATGAGCCCCCCCCTCCCCCCTTTTATTTATTTATTTATTTATTTATTTATTTTTTATATCAATTTTGGCAAACAATTAAACTTGGTGAAAAATAGTTATTGTGAGTTCAGAAAGAAAATATTAAAAATTTTAAAGGAAAAGTAATATTTATTCGAAGTCAAGGCAAGCCATGCGTTGACATTTCATAATTTGCAAGCTAACGTTCTTTAAATTGAAAATTAGCGTTTTTTTAGAAAAATTATATTTAATCTAATTTAAAATCGGGAATTTTTATTAAGATAGTTTTACATTGTTTCTATAGAATTAAAAAATAAATATATATATACATATATTAAAATAGAAAAAATGAAAACATTGCAATCTAGCATCATAAAATGAACTAGTACAAATATTTGTTTTGAGAAGCAATAATTCAGCAGGACACTTCATCGCATGAAGTAGCAGATATACGTGAAAGCATCATCGTAATAAACATGATTTTTTTTTTTTTTTTTTTTTTTTTTTTTTTTTTTGTAATAAATTTCAGCGTTAAATACTAAATTAAATAAAATCTTTAAGATTAAGGAAAAGAATGAAATTATATTAGCATAAAATATATTTAAAAAAAATAATAAGGAATAAAATTTAAGCTAAAAATTAAATAAAATAGATAACGAAACGAAAAAGAGAAAAGATTTTTGCGGGTAATTTCTAGGAATCAGGCATGAAAAGCATTGAAAAAACATCATTATTTTTGGAGATTTTGTAAAAAAAAAAAAAAAAAAAAAATTATACAGACACGACATTATTTCATTATTTAAAACATGAAAATTTGACATTGACAGATTTTAATTTAGTGCCAGAGGCCTACTGCTAAACTTGTTAATATCGACAAATTCTTCTTTAGTTAATTCGTGACGATCTAAATTCCATGCTAAAGTTTTCATTAAATCAAACCAATGTGTTTCAGCTGCAGATACTGTAACAAATAACGTTGGAAATCCAAACTGTCTTATAGCCGCAAAACAACGTTTTTTCTCTTTTTCCCAATGAGGGGGAGGTGTGCCTTCGGGGGGACTCATGTCAAAGGTGTGCCTTGGGGGGGGACTCATGTCAAAGTTGTACCTTGGGGGGGACTCATGTCAAAGTTGGGCCTTGGGGGGACTCATGTCAAAGTTGGGCCTGGGGGGGACTCATGTCAAAGTTGGGCCTTGGGGGGACTCATGTCAAAGTTGTACCTTGGGGGGGACTCATGTCAAAGTTGGGCCTGGGGGGAGGACTCATGTCAAAGTTGTGCCTTGTGGGGACTTCATTCAATAAATCCCCATTCAATAAACCGACTGAAATAGGCCCTTAGCACTATTAAGAGTGTATTATAAAAATTCGACAACGCTGTACCGACTGAAATAGGGGTACCTTGGGGGGGGGGGACTCATGTCAAAGTTGTGCCTTGGAGGGACTTCATTCAATAAATCCCCATTCAATAAACCGACTGAAATAGGCCCTTAGCACTATTAAGAGTGTATTATAAAAATTCGACAACTGTACCGACTGAAATAGGCCTCTAGCACTAAAAAACAGATACATAAACGAAAAAATAAAATGTGTGAAGGAATAATTTTAGCGTTTGAGAAATAAAATAATAACCATTAGATTAATAGTGGAGAGAAATTAAAGATTTTGAAATTTCTTCGTTACATTTATTAAAATTGTACTCACTGACTTTACATTTCAAATTTCTCCTCGTTTAGCTAACATAACTTACCAGGAAATTCTTTCAAGAATTAATTTATAATTGGCTTTAAAAAATTACAGAAATTAATATACATTGTACTTAATTCACTGGCAATTTTTTTACTGATAAATCGCAACAGAAAAACCAGAGAAATTTGTTCAGTTTCACATTTTGACAACCAAATACGAAAAAATCATAAAAAAAAAAAAAAAAAAAAATTACATTTGCCCTAGCTCAAAATTTTCAAATAGCTTAAACATACTGAGTATGTTTAATTCTTAAATGTTACGTCTTTTTTTTTTTTTTTTTTTTTTATACATATATCTAAAATTTTGTTTTATTTTATGTATTTAACGTTGAAATATTTTAGAATGTTTGATTAATTGAAATCAATATTGCAAAAATAAAATAAAATAATAATAAATAAAATAGAACTATTTGAATTTTTCTACTGCTGCTCAGCACAAAATATTTCTTATCATTCTTAATTAAATCCTATGCCAGTATTTTTTTTTTTTTTTTTTTTTTTTTTATTCGGTCATTATCACTTGAAAGAGTTTTCTAGCTAGACTATAGAAACACAACGTAAAACTAACCATCGGAGTAAAACATTTAAGAGAAGATATTTTTAATTATATATATTTTATATATATTATATATGTTTTATTATTATCATTCGTGTCGGCGTAGGTAATTTAAATTGTTTCTGTCTCTTATTGGTTCTTAATCTGTATCACAGCATTTTTGTGTCAGTCTTACCTGTAAGTTAAAATCAGTTCTATTTTTGTTGTGTTGTTATTGTTTTGAATCTATTAATTGCTAAATTTTAAGGTTAAATTTTATTACGACATATATCATTTATATATATATATATATATTATAAATAATATATATTATATGATATATATTATAAATGATATATATATATATATATATATAAATATATATATATATATATCGTAATAAAATTTAACCTTAAAATTTAGCAATTAATAGATACAAAACAATACCAACACAACAAAAATAGAACTGATTTTAACTTATAGGTAAGACTGACACAAAAATGTTGCGATACAGATTAAGAACCAATAAGAGACAGAAACAATTTAAATTACCTACGCCGACACGAATGATAATAATAAAATATTTATATAACTGTATTATTGCATTTTGTACATTATGTCACGTCTACAACATAAGATAAATAATTTTTATTAAAGTGAAAGAAAAATTAATCTTTATTGGTGATCAGTATTGCCATGATAGATACTTTCTAATTGAGAAAAATATCGCACATTTTCCAAAGAGCCTTGTCTGACCAATCTCAAGTGTAATATGTTTTAATACATCTAAAATGTGTTATATTCAAATATACATTTACATCTTACATTATTACATAATAATGTATTTAACCATACATGTCAACATTTTAATTTATTCCAGAGTATTTTTAGCCCCACCTTTATTTTATACCGATTATTTTCTAAGAGTAATTTTTTCTAATTTTATCGAAGTTATATATTATAGAAGAATTTTCTATAAATAAAGTGATGCGAAATAAAGGTGGGGCTAAAAATACTCCGGAATAAATTAAAATGTTAGCATCTTTGATTTAAGCATATATCTTTAAAAAAAAAAAAAAAAAGGATAGCCAAGGCACCTTCAAAATGATAGCGCTTGTATTAACTTTTTATTTTTTCCCCCCTCAAAATTTCTGGTACGAAACAATAAATTTTGTTCTATACTTGTACGATTTTAATTTAATCTTTTATTATTATTATTATTTACAAATAACCCCCAAACTCATTTTTGGTTATATCTCTATGAAATGTAAAGAAAAAGTATACAAACTATATACTTTTTTTCCCTGCCAGACTCTCAGAAATTCAAATATGAAGTCAAAATTGGGTGCTGCCATTGAAAAAAATCGAAATTGACGTTCAGTTAAATATGTAGATGACTCCTAATTCAAATTTTTACGTGATTTTCAAAAAGTGCACTTAACTTCATGTTCAATGAAATCTGTTAGATTTTTCTGCGTCAATAAATAATGAAATAACAGCTAACAGCGGGTGTTGCTTTCTTTTTTTCTTTTTTTTTTTCTCCTTGACTGGACATTTACATTAGTTTGCGGACTAAAAGGTAGAATATTTGATCAATTAGAATTAACATTAGAAAAAAAAAAAAAAAAAAAAAGAAAGAATAGCCAAATAGAGCAATCACTTGGAGTTATTGCAAACACAGACTCCTTTTAGTAATTTTGCATAACTTCTCTGCTGCGACTCAGCATAAAATAATTCTGCAAAAATATCCTTCTTCATTAAATTTTACTCCAGTAATTTTTTAAAAGTTATTCGAGGATTACCACTTGAAAGTGTTTTCTAGCCAGACTGCGTGAAGACAGAGCGAAATTAATGACATACCATTTCTCAACAGAAATAAAACCTGTAAGGGAAGACCTTTTAGTCTTTCTAGAATTAAAAGATTTACAAGTAATAATGAAACGTAAATGTTAACTACA